>JADRCH010000062.1:6417167-6523053 GCA_019843965.1 Rhynchomys soricoides
CAATGGGAAGCTCCACGTCCCAGGCGAGCGCTGTGACCTATATAAGGAACGGGTGTTCTATTGTTCAGGGTCTCCACTCGTGGCAAGCTTATGCTCTCCCTCTCAAGATGCATTAAAGCTTTACTGCAGAAGGATCCTATGTGTGCCGCGTCGTTCTTGCTGGCGAGACGGTAGCGCGGGACACAGTAGGAAGAAAAGTCGGATGACTGGAACAGTTGCTGGGGTTACCTTCTTGAAGCCTTTTCTTCTCCCTGTAGTCACTATCAGCTGCCTTTTGTTTTTAGTCAGCAGAAATGAGTGTTTGAATTCCTCAAAAGTCCGAGCTTTGGTAAGACTTTCTCCAGTTGGTGCACCTTGGACTTCTGAGCCATGTGGTGCTTGTTCAGTAGTTTGAGCTACTATGCCATTTGTATGACAGGCCTTGTCAATTGGGAAGAAATTTAGAATTTAGATTTCTGCTAAGTTTTGGGGCATCTGCCATCTGACCAGGAAGGCTAAAATATGTTTCTTTTTGAGGCTTTCTAAGGCCCTGTGCTCTGTTGAATCACTAGGGACACAAAGAAACAAGGTACTCAAGAAAACTTGACTGTTATTTGTGTAGCCATGGACAACAGTGAGGATCCCTAGTGTCTCTGTAGGAGGCTTGTGGGTATGGGAGGGGCATGGCTGCTGTGGGTACTGTGGCCTCAGCAGTGATGTGGTCTGGATTCTCACATCCACCTGGACACTGTCTATGCAACTTGACTAAATTAGTGCTTTGCCATTGTATGCATAAACCACACACTTGAACATCAGAGAATGAGACCATCATTAGCACTGTTCCCCCACATTGAAAAGTGTCTAAAGATTTGATCAGTGTCAGTTGTAGTCCTAGTATCCTACCTGGTCCAAGACTCTAAATCTTGCTTCAAATGTAAAACCTTAACATTACTGTGTGAGGATCATCTGTGCCGTTCTTTGGAGTGATGTTAGTTGTTGCCAGCTCCTTTCTGCATAAATATAGTCCTGTCCTTGGTAGAGAACATAAGCCTTCCAAAGTAGAGGAGAGTGCTTTACTGAGCTGATTTTCTCTAAGCTAAAACTGTTAGTGTGATAAGCCTCCCCAAGCTATGTTCATATCTCCCTAATCCTGCTGTGATGATTTTCTCTTTTTAATCATCTAGACTCCCCACCCCCAACACTGCACATACCTAGCTGTGTCTCCTAATAGTTAAAAGGTACCGGACATCCCTCCATACCTGAAGAATACATCTGCAACAAGTACTTAACTTTCAAACTCGATCTCTTTAAATATTTGCTCTAGTTGGTTGTGTTTTTGCAAAACTTTGGATCCACTGTCAGTTAACATTCTGCAGAAATAAAAGTTCTAAGAAAAGATTCTAGGACATCATCCACAGGGCTGAAATCATTAAATTGATGAAAAGAATCCAGATGGGCTTGGCCAAAAAGCCAGTCATTCCAGTGCCTTTTATTGCTCAAATTTGGCCATAAAGGGTTTTATTGGCAATTAAGTCCTTGACATCTCTTGCTGTGCACCTCGCCCTCCAAACCTAGGAACAAACTGGATCAACAGGGGCACATTAAATCTCAGCAATGAAGAGCAGTCCCAATCAAGCCACAAGATGGTCAAGCAATGGAATGTGGTGATTTGAATAGAAATGGTCCCATAGACTCATAGATTTGAATGCCTGCTCACCAAGGAGTGGCTTATTTAGAGTGTATCACCGGGGATGGGCTTAGGAGTTTCAGAAGCCCAAGCCAGGCTTGGCACTCTCTCTTCCTGTTGCCTACTGATCTGAATGTAGAACTCTCAGCTACCTCTCTAGCATCATGTCTGCCCGTGCGTCACCATGCTTCCTGCCATGATAATAATGGACTAAACCTCTTAATTATAAGCCAGCCCCAGTTAAATGCTTCCTTAGAAGAATTGCCTTGGCCATGGGGTCACTTCACGGCAACAGAACACTGACTAAGGCATCTTCAGAGAATATTGTTCAGGGACAGAGGCAGTGGGTTTAGCAGAATACCAACAAGTCACTTGGAGAGCTGTGACAACTTGACAACAAAGGCCATCTATGATAGGTAGCAGGTGTACACTGATTCATTTTTTTCATTGGACATGCATTACTGAGACCTACTGTGTGCCAATCCTCATGCCAGAGTTTCTCTTTCAGGAGCTTCCTCTGAAGAAGTGGAGAGAAGTAAATACGGAAGAAACACCCAGGCAAGTAGGATCTCTCCAGGGCTGTGAAGGAGGCCATCCCTTCTGCCAGCATCTGGAATGGACTGCAGAGGAGCCAACCACAAGAAAAAGACCCCACTATGGGAGCCAGCTCAGAAGCTTAAACACTGAAAAGAAACCTGGTGTGTCCCAGCGAGAGATGAGAAGTAGTGGGTACAGGGATCTCAAGTCAGGACCGTGTGAGCCGTGGAATGTTGGAGGGCCCTGCTGCTGAAGGCTGCAGCCCACCATATTCAGGCAGCTGTCCAAGTTCAGCACAAAATAGAGGACTCCTTCCCCAGCACTGTTTTCTATTCTCTACCTGACCTTATTTGGAAGATGTCCCTGAGCATGGATGTTTGGCTTATCCTACATATGACCTTTGACACAATTGCATGCAAATGCTCTCCCTCTGTAGCCCATATGCTAATTAGATGCTGTGCTCCCACTCAGATGATAGGACTGTGCTGCCTAATGCAAATGAAGCGTACAGTGAACACCAATCAGAAATAATCTAGTTGCTGCCCTCTTCTTTTATAATCCCCTAACCCCTGGACTAAAATTGAGCTGCCTCCCTGAAGCTGATCCCAGAAGTCTGTCATTCAGCTATAATCTCAGGCTCTCTAAACCCTGTTCTTCGACTTTGCTCTCCTTGCCCTCGGGGAGCTGAGACACCATGCCACTGATACCTATGGGAGTAGCTCTGGCTACAGTGGGAGGCAAAGGTTGTCTGCTCTACAGTGGGGTGGAGACTGAGTGTGTGGTGGCAGCTCCCAGGGTGCTTTGTTCTAGAAACATCGTCCTGACTGTCACTCCCCTGCTGATGGACATTCCCTTGGCTGTTATGAAGAAAGTTTCTTTGAACCTATGGGTCCAGGGTCCCATGTGAACAGATATTTCAGTTCTCCTGGGTGACGTTCAAAGAGTGAGTCTCTGGGTAATATGGTAACTCGGTAATTAACTTTTTGAGAGACTTCCAGGCCATTTTCTAAGTCAGCTGCACTATTTCCATTTCCACTGGCATCCTGAGGGTTCTGAGTGTCTGCCAATGCTCTCTGTTGTTCAGATTCTTTGTTCTGTCCTGCCCTGAGTGCTAAGTAGTATCTCTTTGTGATTTTTATTTTCACATCTCTACTGCTTAATGATATAGAACACTTTTTTCCCCCTGTATTGGTTGGCCATCGTATTTGGAGAAATGCCCATTAAGTCTGTTTTTTACTGGGTTCCCTGTCTTCTTGTTGTTGAATTCTGTGAGTTCTTCTGTATTCTAGATGCAAATCTGGTATCATATGTATGACTTGCAAATGTCTTTTATTCTGCAGTAGTTATTTAATTTTAGTAAGAGTGTTCTTTGAAGTACAAAGGTTTTTAAATGTGTGTGTGTATGAGAGAGAGAGAGAGAGAGAGAGAGAGAGAGAGAGAGAGAGAGAGACAGAGAGAGAGAGACTGAGGTAACTAACTGGGGTCCTTATGCCTTTACAGCAAGCAACCCTACACCAGCAGTCTAGGCCCTGAGTCCGGAGGGCAAGTTCTGGAATCACCAGGTTCTTGTGCCTCTTTACAATGAATTATACAGACACACCTGGATAGTCATAGGAAAGGAGAGGGTTTATTAAGGAAGAGATGCAGAAGAGCCTGGAGGGGGCCATAGCTCACCTGTGGCCTGGCACCAAGAAGGCAACGAGGGAAAAGCCTGCAGTGACCTGTTATGGGTGGTTTACACGGTATGTTCTCCATTTCCAAACTCCTATTGTTGGTTTTCCTGAGCTTCTCCTTTAGGTTGAAGGAAGCACAGGTAAGCTATGCTGCAAGTCTTTTGTCTGATGCTGCTTTCCACACGTTAATCTCAAGAATGTCTTCTTTCTTTGTTCTCTAGTCTCCTGCTTAATTATCCATTGAGCCATCACCCCAGCACAAAGTTTCTTTTCTGTAAGTATTGGTGATAGGATTCAGAGTTTCGTGTATGATCTATCTCCAGTCCTCAGGATTTTAAGACAGAGTCTTGGTATGTAGCTCTTGCTGGCTTTGAACTCTTGATCCTTCTGCCTCATGTTTGTGAATGCTGGGATAACAGAGGCATGGAATATCATTTTGAAGCAAGCTTCAGATCTTGTAAAGTCTAATTTATTTTTGTTATTGGTCCTTGACCTTTGAGGCCATATGTCAAAAAAAAATATTGCCTAATCTAAGATCACAAAGATTCATCCCCATTTTGAAAATAATGTTATAGTTTTAACACTAGAGAAGGCCCATTAATGGAGACCAGTTCTTCTGGTCAGGAAGATGAGATCTCTGGCCTGGGAGGAAACCTAACTTTCCAAGCTACCTGTAGCATTGCAGAGTTAGTTGGGTTGTTATGAAGCCCCTGGTCATGGAACTATGCCTCAGGAGAGTGTGGGACCACCATTAGGAAAGCAGGATCACCTTAATCCTTGCTAAAGAGATACAAGGAATAATTATTCCTGGAATGAGATGCTGCACTTTGACTTCCCAGAATTTCCACCCTTCTAGCCAGTCCCTGCGAGATACTGTGATACTCAGCTGGGTCTGCCTGCCTTCCGAATCCTGACTCAGGAAGGTGCAGTTTGTCATCCCCACCACCTGCCCTCTTCTCTTTCAGATACAGGCCAGAACCTGAGAAAGTGTGAGTTTCTTACCTTTTCTCTAAGGTTCTTCTCCCCACAGTGTGGCTGACCTCCAAGCCAGCTTACCTCAAACAGCATGGTCTTTCCCCCTTCCCTTTCCTTTATCCACTTCCAGGCAGCTTCATGAAGCTACAAGCAGCCCAAGTCCTCCCTGTCTCTCTCAGTTCCTGGAGAGTGCACAGAGAGGTGGATCAGAGTTGAGTAGGGAGTCCTTGTTGTTGTGTTAGAATCGCAGCTCTCGTCCAGACAGACCACACCAGGTCAATACAGTTCCATGTGGGGTTTATTGTAGAGGAAGAGGGCAAAGGTGGTGATGAAGATGAAAGGGAAACAGAGAGGGGGGGTCAGAAGGGCCTGCCTTTTATTTGGGTTGTGATGTAGCTGCTCGCAGGTAAAGATGGGAGGTGAGCAAAGTGGATTCTGGGAATGTATGGTGGTTGCCATGGCAACAGATGTGCATGGGGGGGGGTGTCCCTGTCACCTATGTGTGATGTCACTGGGTTCGGAGATGATCTGCCATGCTGGTTCCTGATACCAACACTTGCTAACTTGGAGCTTCCTATCTTGAAACCTCCCTGTATGGGTTAGCATTGACATCATGCAGGAGTATTCCCTGTTGCTCACTGGACCAACCAGAACTGAGCCCACAGCAGCCTCAGCACCTCTCTGCTGTGGTCTCTAAGGAAGCATAGAAGCATCCAAGCCTCTCCTGCAAAGCTGAGTCTTCAGGGCCTAGGCTATCTCTTAGGACCTAAAGGAGGTAGTAGAATGAGCTGTATGTAGCTTTGCCACACATTTAGCAGGAAACAGAATAACAATAAATACTTTTAAAATTGAGCCTAATTGCAACATGGAAAGTAATACCATTTGAAAATGCAACTAACTATCCTCCTGCCCCTCGGTGCAGTCTCCTCTCTTGTCTCCTCTCTCTTTTTTTCTCTCTGATTCGGGAGCAGCTCTTCATTTCCTGAGCTTCCTGAATGCCCCCTGCCCCTCTACCCAACTGCACGAACTGTGGATGCTGGGTTTTTACAGTGGACAGGAGCTCCCCCACGGTTAACAGAATCAAAGGTGTCCTGGAAGAGGGGCTTGGAGTGGGTCAAGGCTGTCCTTATGAAAGGATATGGGAGCGTGCTGGGGAAGACATGATGGCTGAGCGAGTAGCCCAAGGGAGAGGGAGGAATCTTCGGTGGTTGCCCTAGCCAGGGAGTTCATCTCCTATTCTGAAAACTAGGACACATCCACCCAAATGCTTTTGGCTAAAAGTAACAGAATACTCAATGGTGGTGTCCCAAACGGCTCTGTTCACTCCTTTGGCCACATCAAGAAGTCTGAAGGCCAACAGTATAAGTAGGAAGACAAATTTTTTAAAAAGAATATTGAGCCAGCCCAAGACCCACAGTAGACTCATAAAGGGTCTGAATTTTCTGTGTGTCTGGGTAAAATGTACAGACAGAAAAAGAAAAGAGATTGATAGAAAACAGAAGCAAGTTCCTTACTGTCTGGGTGGTATCTGTCTTATTTAGTTGGGTTCTGTCTAACCACTAGCCATATAGGTCTCAAGCTCGGCTATGAGATGAGCTGAGATTCACCATAACGGCAAACTGCCAACACTTTAGTTTGCTACTGACCACGTTAGGTTGCAGTCCACAGCAACAGTATGAAGTACACACATATGGAGGCTCTCTCTCTGCCTGCTGTTCCATTTGACAGTGTTTGCAGACTTTGTGCCCTGGCTGTGCTATGTCCGAGCAGGAATCTCTCCTCATTTTAGAACATTCACAGTTCTCCATCCTTGTGGGAGGGCAGACAGGTCACCAAAAGGAAACAAGCGCGCTCACTCTTTTTTTTTTTTTTTTTTTCCCTGAGACAGGGTTTCACTGTGTAGCCCTGGCTGTCCTGGAACTCACTCTGTAGACCAGGCTGGCCTCGAACTCAGAAATCTGCCTGCCTCTGCCTCTTGAGTGCTGGGATTAAAGGCATGCACCACCACTGCCTGGTGCACTCACTCTTGCTTCTGTTGTTTTTGTGCTGTACTCCAACTATGACCTGGTGGTGCAGCCAGCCTCCTGTGCCATGTCGTTACTAATTATTTCTTTTCTTTATTTTTTAAGAATTATTTATTATTTTATGTATATGAGTACACTGTAGCTGTCATCAGACACACCAGAAGAAGGCATGGGATCCCATTATAGATCTTTGTGAGCCACCATGTGGTTGCTGAGAATCAAACTCAGGACCTCTGAAAGAAGAGCCAGTGCTCTTAACCACTGAGCCATTCTCCAGCCCATTACTAATTATTTCTGTATAATTTGAATAAAAGAGTCGACACCAAATATTGGGATGTCCCTAATAAATGCTAACAGTTGAAATCATTTTAAGGAGACAGAAATCTGTGTTTATCATAGGACTTCCTAACCTAAAATTTGTTGTATCTTAATAATTTTAGTCTCAATAGCATGACAGGAATCCAACTGGTCAGCCCTAGTTAATATTCTTTACTTTTTTTGAAGTAAGACATTCTATTGTTTTGGGCTCTAGAAGTTTGTATTTTAAAATAAGGTCACCACCTGTCCTCACCCCTGATGAAGTTTCATTTAGAAGATTTAGATAGGTCTCTGTCCATCTGAAATCTTGATTTCCCATGGAAATTGTACTAAATAACGAGAAATTCATTTTTCATGAGAGCAGTGAAAATTTGTACTTTTTAAACGTGAAGACTTGATTCAAAGCACAATAGTTCTGGGTAAGCAAATAGCCACGACAAAAATGTGGCTTCCACTGTGTGTGATAACATCGAAGCTTACCAAACAAGGGACCCCAAAGCTATCCAAAATCTCCAGTGCCCAGAACTGGGGACAAGTTTCTGTTGTGTATAAGCCACTCAGTTTCGGTGTCTTATTCTATCTGACTGAACTGACAGAGAACTAGAGAGGAGCCCCTGCCACTGCCCCAGTGGAGACCGTGAAGTTGTAGCCCCTCACATTACTCCAGCCAAGCTATCGTGTTTATGTGACTGGAGCCTTTCCTGTCACCTCACTGAGGACTGCGTGCCCAGGGTGCTCCAGCCCTGCTCACTACCCAGAAGACTTCATTCAGCTCTGCCTGTCACTCTGGAAAGGTGAGGGTGTCTGTCAAGCTTCCAGCCCCTGCGTGATGCCCCATGAGGTCAGCATACCATCCAGGTAGAGGAAGTACATCAGTCCACTTGGAGTCTAGATGAGGTAGGTGCCTCCCACCCCTGTCTATAATGACAGTTCAACCTCCCTAAGCTCTGTCACTGTAGACACTCTGCATATTGTGCATCAGGCTGTCTTGACCAGTGAATGTCACATTGGAAGGGCATAGAGAGTTTCCATGAGAGAGTGGAGGTAGGGAGGTTAAAACTTGGGGAGACCTGGGTTAGAGTCGGGTGCCCCGTTATAACACAGGGCTACAATACCATAAAGCTATAACCCCGTCATTCCTCTTGAACAAGGTGAACACTTGCTATGAAAGACAAGAGTTAAAATAAATAAATATTGAAAAAAAATGAATGAATTCGACCAATAACCTCTGCACGCATGCACAAGTCCTGGTACAAAACCACAAATAATATGAAAAACCAAGGCACCTAAAATTCAATAATCTTACAGTAATGGCCTCCAGAGAGAGTAGATCAGATAAAAACATCTAAGAAATTAAAGGAAAGAGCTCAAAAAAGAATAATTATAAATTTGTTCTATTAATCCCACTGAATAAGAGTAAAGACCACTCACCCATTTTATGGTGAATTGAGCAAGCTTTACTTAAGTACAGGGCTGTCTCCCTAAAGCAGGATTTGAGAGGACGGTGGAGGGGAAAATTTTTAGGTCTCTTTTATAGGAAAAAAAAGAAGTGCAGGCTGGGGCTTTCCAGATGAATTTGGTAGGGTAAGGACTTGGCAATGGAATTACAGAAGCAGACAACAGATTAGATTATTTGACGGAAATCTTGGCAGAACAAGTCAAGACTCCTTGGTGGAACATCTTATCAGGGTAGAGTTCACAGTATGGTCAGATTCTACAGGGTAGGGACTCTTGTTGTGTCTTCATGCAGGCTTTTTAATGTCATCTTTTCCCTTTAATTCATGTCCTAATCTGAGGTGTACACATCCGAGCTTTCCCTTTGGAGATCCAATAGCCTAATCGAGCCAGTGTCTTATCCTTGGCAGCCACAAAGCAGCCACAAAACCGAGTAAGGTAACTTCTGAGTACTTACTGTGGAGACTGCTTAAATCCTGGCTAAGAGCCTCAACTAAGATGGTAAAGGAATCGTTGAGCCCCTGAGGTAACCTGGTCCAGGTCAGTTGTCCAGATCTTCTCAGTTCAGGGTCGACCCATTCAAAGCCAAAGATGGGATGACTTAGTTTTGACAGAGGAATGGAGAAAAATGCATCTTTTAAATGCATCACAGTATAGACCTCATGCTCCAGTGACAATATACTCGGCAGAGCATAGGAACTGGGAATAATTTGGGTGAACAGTCTCTGCGCGTTCCCCTCCCTTGAGTCCTGTACTGGGCTCCAGTCCTGGGCTCCTGGCTTTTGAATTGGTAATGAAGGAGTGTTCCAGGCTGGCTGGCTTGGGGTGAGGCATCTGATGTGGATCCTGATCCTTTCTCTGGCCTGTGAGGTAATTGGGTTTAACTTGGATGCGCATGGTCCCGGAGGTCATCCTGTGAATGTGGGAAAAGTACTTGGCCAGGCCAGGGGATTCTCTTCAGCCCTGACAGTGGGAATGTCTTTTATCAATTGTAATTTTAGTTCCCACACCCTGGGTTTTGGGTGGGCCTAGGAGGGGGGGATATTCCTCACTTAAGGGGCAGGTGACAGTCAGGGATGTGGCTTACTTATTTGCAGCTTGGTCATCTCTCCTAAGAATGAGATAGTTGCTTGGAGCTTATTTAGGGTGTCTCTCCCTAGCAAGAGAAAAGGACATTCAGGAACAATAATGAAAAGATGAGTCACCATTCCTTTTCCTAAGCTAACTGACTGTTTTTGTAGCCCAATTTTATCTTTTAGTTTCTCTGTTGCCACATGCAATTTTTTGTTGTTGTTATGTTTTGCTTGTTTGTTTGGTTTTGGTAAGGAGTCTCAGGGGTTTCTGTAGCACCAAAAATGAAGCTCCTGTGTCTACCAAGAAGTTTACAGGTTAGCCCCCTTCTAGTTTAGAAGGTTACCATAGGATCCTGAGGGCCTAATTTGAAAGAGCCATGCCCCCTATTCTTTCAGAGTAAGCACTGGTTTTGCCTGAGGAATGCTCACCTGTGACCAAGGAAGGCCTGCCTGTCTTCATTAGGGGAATTCATTTTTCCAGTGTCCCAGTTTCTTGCATTGAAGCACATTGATCTGTTTGAGATATTGATCTGTTTGAGTTCTCTCTCTCTCTCTCTCTCTCTCTCTCTCTCTCTCTCTCTCTCTCTCCTGCCCGGGGCTGGAACTGCCAGGCCTATGCAGGGCAGCCACTATGGCTCCATTTACTTTTAATATTAGCAGATCTTCTTTGCTGTGTCTATTGTTAAACATGTTTTGGGCTATCTACAATAATTTGGACCTATTCTTTCCTGCAAACCTACTTCTTTTTTGGATTTTCTTATGTATACCTGGAGCCAATTGGCCTATAAAGGCCAGGTTCATTACCTTAAGTTGCTAGGTCCTTATATATGACTACATAGATGGTACATTACCAGGAGGTGCTGGAGAAACACTGAAGGTGACTTGTCTGAATTTTGCTTCATGTCAGCTACTTTAGAAAAATTAGTAGATTTGTGGGATGTCTGTTTAAGACTTTCCCATAGAGCCTGGCAGTACTCACTGGGTGACTTAATATTCTCTTCCATTCCATAGTCCCATCTTGGTCACCTTTTGGGTAGAACTTGGTCAATTGCCACATTTCTTAGCAACATTGCCGAACCCCAGCAGTGCCTTAGCTGCTTCCGCTAGGATCCACTCTCCTTCTTTGGTAGTAAAGAGCGGGTAGAGATTCTGCTGGCAGTCATCCCAAGTGGGGAGGTGGTTAAAGAAAACAACCAATCAGGGTAATTTGAGAACAATCAGAGTAATCAGAGAAGGGGACTCTGATTTTTCCACTGTAGAAAACAGTATATTGGCCTTCAGGACTCTAGCAGGGAGAAAGGACAGGGGCAGAGGTTGCTTCTTTAGGGATAGAAATGGGAACAGAAGCTTCAGATTGGCTTGGGAGGATAAAACTGAGGTTGGCTGCTTCATGGGTATGGAGGGGGAAGGGCAGTAAGTAGCTCCATTGGGGCAGAAGGAGTAGTCAAGTGGGGTGATTGAGAGAGAGGCTGAGGGGAGAGAGGAGGAAGAGAAGGTGGTGGACTCAGGAGAGGTGGGGGCAAAACAGGATAAAGAGGAGTACAGGGGTTGGGGGAGGTTCCTCAGGAGAGTCCTGCAAAACAGAACTTTTGGAGGACTTCTGGTCCAGCTCTAGGGGTTCCCTGTGGGGTCCTCTTTGCCATGGCTAGAGAGTATGGCCACCCTGCCCATTTCAGACCATACAGACTTTCATACCTAGGAGCAAATTGGATGTTGCCTCTGGCCAGGGTAGAATATACCCAATCTGGTTTGGGTGGCCAGGAATACCATGCATTGGTGGCACTGGCTATGGCCCACACCAGCTGGGCATCAAAAGTGCCTCCCAGGAGACATTTGATCTCAACTGTAAACCGTTTGAGCTCACAAAAGGATTAGAGGCAATCCTTGGTGATAGGGGTAATCATATCCTGCTTAATTATAGGAGAGTAAAATTACTTAAGACACAGCTTAGAGGAGTGTCAAGCTTACTAGTCTTATTACCCATTCAGTCCACCCATTCAGTCACCCCAACTTCCGAGCGTGGAAGGCTTACAATGAGGAAACAAAAGAGACAAAACGTAGAAAAAGACACAGGAAACCAAGAACCAGTCACCAAAAGCCAGGCAGGCAGTGGGATGTCTTGCTAGTGCTCTAGACAGGAGTTTGTGTGCCTCATAAGGCACTTCACTGCCCCAGACCAGTTCTGGCTCTCACCAGAACCAGTATCAGATGTCACAGAAGGAGATACCTTACTATAACTTACCAACAGAGACCTCCTCCGAAAGATTCTTGCTGATTTCTTTTTCTTCTTGGTCTTTCACTTCAGTAATCTTCAGACCTGAATGCACATCCCTGGACCTTGGAACTTCCGTAAGGTACACATCCCAAGGGAAACTTTAGTCCCAGAGACCCAGGGGGAGGTGATTCCCTGAAGTTGGGTTGGGAGTCATATCTTGCTGGGGCCTCCAGATGATAATCCTATCAAATGAGAGTAAAGACTACAACAAATTTTTGGTGAACTAAGCAAGCTTTATTTCTGCACAGGGCTATCTCCCTAAAGCAGGACTCGAGAGAACAGTGATGGGGAAACTTTTTAGGGCTCTTTTATAGCGAAAAAAATCAAATTGGGGCTTTCCAGATGAATTTGGTAAGGTAAGGACTTGGCAAGTGAATTACAGAAGCAGACAGTAGATACGATTATTTCACAGAACTTGTCAAAATTTCTTGGCAGAATATCTTATCAGAGTAGAGTTCAGGGTATGGTTAGATTCCTAGGGAGCATGTCAAACTTCAGGAATAGGTTAAGGCTATGTCAAACTAAAGCTTTACAATAAATAGAAATGAACTTATTTTGACCTTGTAACAAGATGGCTTATAATCTAAAAATGGAGTCAGGTGGGTCCATCAGTTCAAAGAAATTAAAAAAAAAAATACTGAATGAGTCACAAAAGGACACAAACAGCTAATGAGATAAAGTCAATACAAGATATGAAAGAGGAACTTGATGAGAAGATAGAAATACAAAAGAAAAATCAAACTGAAATACTGAAAAATGTGCTGTGAAAAACCTCGGTAATACAATGGTTGGGGGAGAAGATGAATATCTGAGCTTGAAGACAAGGTTGAAGAATCAGAACATTCCAACAAGGACAAACGTAAATTAGAAGATAGTACTGAGAGCTTTTCAGATTGGAGCACTTTTAAAAGACTACATTTAAGAACTATGGGATAAAAGGGGTGAAGAATTCCATTATAAAGGTTCAGAAATAATTTCAACAAAATTATAGAAGAAAAATTCCTTAAATGAGGGAAATGGATGCCAGTCCAGACACAGGAGTCATTTACAACACCAAACAGGGGGATGGGGGGGAAGAGCTTCCCTTGGCCACATTGTAACTAAACCACTAAATACACAGCATAAAGAAAGAGTATTGAAAACAACAAGAGAGAAACACAAAGTCAATGTCAAGGCAGCCCCTCAGATTAGCAACAAATTTCTCAACAGAAAAATCAAAAGCCAGGAGAGCTGGGAATGATGCTTTTCAAATTTTAAAAGACAGCAACTGCCAACCCAGATTAATATAGTCAACAAAACTATCTGTCATAATTGAAGGAGAAAGCAAAACTTGCTATGAGAAAAGACAGTTTAAAGACCTTGTGCCTAGTAAGTCAGCTCTCCAGAGGATGCTGGGAGGACTTTCTTGGGCTGAAGAGAAAGACAAACATTCATGAAGCACAGAGAGGAACCAACCATTCTTGAACAATAGATAAAAGCAACAGAGGACTAGGAAAGATATCAAACACTGCAAATCAACAAAATGATAGGATATAATATACACCATCCAATAATAATTGATTAATAAGGGTTATGATCCTCATCAAAGGACACACATTAGCTGATGAATTAAAAGACAGGCCCAACTATCTGTTGGCTGCAAGAAATGCATCTTACCATAAAAGACAACACCTTATGGCATTAGGCGAATCCACCTTCTTGATGGGTTGTCTTAGCCAGGCGATTGACAGCCCAAATTGATTAACTCTGGCTAGCTTAAGGCCAGAAAGAAATAGCTTTTTCTTAATGAGCCTCAACAGAGCTCTGGTCAAAGCTACTGCAACTGGACAAGTGGAGTCTAGCAAAGCAGAGACAATGAGAGGCTTTAGATGCTATCTGATAACCAGCTTGTAGCTACTGGATTGGTGGAAGCTAGTGATGAGGAAAGGTAGCACATTTTAAGGGTTAACTGATGGTTGAAAGAATGTTAGGTTAGACTCAGAGATGGATAATGAATGGCTACTAAGGGGACTGAAGATAGACCTTGATAGACTAAAGATAACTTGGCCCTGGATTTGTAACTTTTCAACTCTCCATACTGACAAAGTTCTAATCAATCAATCAGTCTTGTAGAATCCTTAATATATAGATGACCAAGAAGCAAGTTGGGGAGGAAAGGGTTTATTCAGCTTACACTTCCACACTGCTGTTCATCACCAAAGGAAGTCAGGACTGGAACTCAAGCAGGTCAGGGATCAGGAGCTGATGCAGAGGCCATGGAGGGATGCTGCTTACTGGCTTGGCTTCCCCTGGCTTGCTTAGCTTGCTTTCTTATAGAACCCAGGACTACCAGCCCAGGGATGGCACCACCCACAATGGGCCCTCCCCCCTTGATCACTAATTGAGAAAATGCCTTACAGCTGGATCTCATGGAGGCATTTCCTCAAGGGAGGCTCCTTTTTCTGTGATAACTCCAGCTTGTGTCAAGTTGACACACAAAGCCAGCCGGTACATGCCTACTGGGAACTCCAGCTCACAGTACCAAGGACCTGAGAAGATTATAGTCCTTGGGAGGTACTTACCCAGAGATCTGCATCTACAAACTGGTTGCAACATTGAAACTTAAATCAACGGAAGGCAATTTTCTTGGAATTCCCAAATAAATGCAAGTTTATTCAATAAATGTTAAGTTTACATCTAGTTTTGTTTGTTAAAATGTATATGTTTTCAGAATGTTTTAACATTTTTTGAGGAAACTTCCTAATGGGAACAAGGAGACAGACAGACAGACAGACAAACAAACCTGTCAACCTAGGAATTGAGCCACTTTCTTCTTTAGCTATTGCCCTTCACTGGAAAAGTAAAAGAAGAAAGACTTCCTGGCCATAAGTCAAATTAACCCCTTTGGTTACCATGGCACCTCCTCTCCCTGAATTGATATCTTCTTATGCTACACAGCATTTCTTACCCTTTTAGAAAAAAATGCCAAAAAAAAAAAAAAAAAAAAAAGATTAGAAAGGTGACAAAGAGACTGGGCCTGGGCATCCTGAAAGGCAAAGGCATCACTGCACTGAATACAATCGACCTTTTCAAATAGATTCTCATTGAGTCTAACTTCCATGCATAATTAAATGAGCACTCTTCCGGATAAACGGAGCTCTGAGGCAGAAGAAAAGGCTCAGAATTTTTCAAGTCCTCGCTCCTCAGAAGCCAACTAGCTGTCTTCTCCATCGCCTCAGTTGTTTTCTTTAAAGCCTGCTCCATATTCCCTGGGGAAATTCTTTTTTCGATTATTTTTCCTGCCCAAGCTGAAAGCAAAACCAACTAACCTTTCATTAACACGAACTTTATCATGTAGGACCAGACAGAGCTTTGTTTCCCACTTGAGAGAAGAAGTCATGGCTCACATGTTTACCCATCACTTCCTGTGTGCCAGGCACTGTGCCAGGCTGTCTTCATGCATGACATCATGTTTTCCTCCCCACAGCTGTGCACAGCGTGCTCTTGCTCTGATTATTTTGTTTTACCGGTGAGCAGCATGTGACTTGCCCAGGATAGTCAGTCACTCAGCTGATGCCAAAACCAGAACTTAGATCAGAGGTAGGTTCAAAATACTGACTGACAGTTCAGCAATGTATAGACTCCTGTAAGCATCCGTCTAGAGTTCTAGTCAACTAAAAAAAAAAGGTTTAACTGAGGCACGAGGCCCTGAGTCTAATCCCCATTTCTGCAAAAGTACAATGCAAAATGCACACAGAAAGATGGAATACATTCGAGATATAGGATGTAATAATGTTGTGGTGTATATGACTGTGTCATTATGTGCCTGAGTTTTTCTGGACCCTGAGTTTCCAAAAGCAGAATCATACACAGGACAACTCAAACAAATGGATGACTAGATACCACTGCAAGAACAGGGTAAGGAGATGTAAAAGTGCTTATACTTTGGAATCTAGTCTTTGCCAGGCCTTGGCTTTAGAGTGGACTGTTGTGTAACCATTCTCCCCAAAGAGAAACATTTCCTCCTGGGCAGAGAAACCATAAAGTGCCTGCCAATGGGCCATCAGAGATCTTGCCCATCCTCTGAACAAAACTTTATTACATAATGCTACACCTTGAATGTTTTAGAGACGTAGAGATGCATCTAGACAACTAGTAAAACTAGTAATTGAATAGAAGAAAAGAACCACATGTGAGTGGGGGAAAAGACATGCCCAGGATCCATAGGACTGCTGGGTAAAAGTTTCAGTTCCAGGGATGGGTTTCCTCTTTATAATTTGTTAGCCAGGGAAGCTCCCTCTTCTCATATAGGCTATCACCATTGGTGTTGAGTGCCTGTCAGAGCTAGATGGTAAGTCCCTACTGATGAGGTCACTACATTTTAGTGTAGTGTGACAAGGCCCTCTGAAGTCTGCTGGGGAAGGGTTGGCATTGACAATCATCAATTCTGGATCCTGTCTGCTGCATTACCAACATGCAAGGCAAGATGTGCCTGACCAGTGCAGTAGTGGCTCAACTGGCTGTAACTAACTGCTTTCTTATTTAATGTAAGATATACTCTGTAGACAGAGACTCATGATTAGTGCTACACGATAAAACTTTGTGGCTGGGAAGGCCATAGGCCTGTTTTGTTAAGTAGGTGTGATGTACCATGGAGATGAGGTGGTGGTGAGCCAGAGCATTTCTGGATGATAGTGATCCATGAGTCAGGAATCCAGGATCATGAGGTGCAGAAGAAACTGGGATTCTGAGCAGTAAGAGATATTATAGAAGGCTCTGACGGGAGCTCCAGGAGCAGGCCATTAGCACACGCCAATGGCATTTCTAAACATGATGAGGCTCCTGGGTGACATAGTGAGATCCTGTCTCCAAAAGGTGAGTTCCCAGACTCCTCACTCCATTGTCTGAGGTTTAGCTGCAAGAGTGATTTTCTTTGGACATATACAAGTGCAGTACAATCAGGAGCATGGTGAGTACTTGGAATGATGAAGTCTAGCCTTACAGATGGTGAGAGGCTACATGGAGACAGCACTGAGGAACCCTAGCCAACACCCTAAACTGACTAGCAGGCATGCACATGACTGAAGCCATATCTGGTTTCCCAGCAACCTCATGCAGTTCCTCGAGTGAGTCCGGGTGAGACCAGGAGAGGCAAAGCCTGACCAGCTGCAGGATCAGTAGAGGCTTCTTAAAGGAAGTAATTGTAATGGTTTGTGCAGCAATAGACAGGGAACCTCGGGGTACCAGAATAAGCACCTTACAAGGGAAGAAAGATACTTTTCTGAAACCTTACACTGAAGTCCACCAAAGACCAAAGAGCAGGTGCACACCCGGAATAGAGCCCATTGTGGGGCTCCAGACAACACCTGATATTTCAAGCAGCTGACACGGTCATCTGAAATCCTCTCCAAAGTGCATCTGTGCATCTAGATGATGCACTTTGTGGCCTTAGGGACATCTGCTGCCTGCCTTAGGGACATCTGCTGCCTGCCTTAGGCAGCTTCAGGATGTTTTGATCTTAACATGGGAACAGAGACTGGCTCTGTCCATCTGGACACTGGCAGAAGGTAGGCTGAGGGCCAGGCCTGGAAGGAGGTGACTGTGGTAGACACCAGGGTGTTGGGCAGGGTACCCTGTTCAGAGCTCTCTCTGTCTCATGGTGGCTGGTGGGTCTTTCACTTGACATGATCCCCCACCTGTGAGGTGGCGATTTCTACAGTCATTCACAGGCTCGTGAGGGATGCAATGAGGTGTGCTCTGGGGAGGAATGAGCTGACTTTCTGTAAGATGGGGCTCATTGATGGGTGAGATTTACAAGAGATAGAAAGAACACATGTCAGTAAGCTCTGCACAGTGCTGGACAGAGTACAACTGTGTGGGCCTTAATCTGCTTCCTAGTGTTGCCAGAATCACTGAACGATTTCTGGTACGTTCCTGTTACTAGAAGTTCTCAGCCAGAGATACATCTTAAAATAGGCCCCCGGCACTTAAAATTCCAGTCCCCAGCCCAAGCTCACCGAGAGGGGTTTGGAAGGGATGGGAGGACAAGACCCCTTTTATTCCCTCTCAAATGAACTTGGAATGAAATTTGGGATTAATAATGTGTGCTGTCTATATACTCAAACACCGAGTAGTGCTCAGTCAACTTTGATGATGTCTCATTGCTGTCACTCTCTGTCCTTGTACCTCCACCCACCCCCCTTCTTCTCAAATGGATGGATTCAGACCTGCCTCTTTCAGTTTTAGCTGGGAGGCTCTGCCTAAGCACCTGGGGATTCCTTTGTTCCTCATGCTAAGTTCACAATGCACTGCCTTTTCCTCTGTACCTTTCACACAGGCGCTTCATCTTCCTCCTCCCTTTCTTCATCCCCCTCCTCCTCTCTGTCCTCCTCTCCCTGCTCCCTCCTCTCCTTCCTCCCTCCTCTCCCTCCTCCTCTCCCTCCTCCCCTTCCTCCCTATTTACCCTCCTCTCCCTCCTCCTCTCCTCTCTCCTCCTCCTTTTCCATTACCACCAGTACCAGCTCCCACCACCAGCACCAGCACCACCTTCTTTGATGTCTCCTGGCCTGTGCCACATTCGCTGTCCTCACCCACACACTGCCCTTAAAGCTTCCCACCCTTCCTCACCCCACATAGCTCCTCTCTGAAAGTGGATTCCCAGCCCTTCCTTTCTCGTCTGAGATTATTATTCAGAGTTTGTACCATGGGGTTGGGCCTTTCATATTTCAATAGAACTGGTATTTTCCTCTCTATTTTTAGTTTTAAAAGGCTGTTCTTTCATATTACCATCTTTGTCAGAGTTGCTACTTCTGTAGTCAGCATTTCCATTATCCGAGTAGTGCAGTCTACTGTAAGAAGGAAAGAGAGCAGAGCCTGGCTCGTGACTGCTGTCAGCCCTGTCAGATCTGCTCTCCTGGCCCTGGAAGCAGCTGCATGACTCTTCAGGACCACCCAAAACTCCCGGAAGCAGCATGGGAGCTTTTCTATTTGGATGTTATTATAAGGACACAAACAGGCCACCAGGGTTCCCTGGGAATCAAAGCTCCTGGAAACAGCATGGGAGCTTTTCCATTTGGATGCTATTATAGAAGTAAAGGACACAAACAGGTCACCGGCCCAGGGTTCCCTGGGAATCTTAGTGTTCAGACTGCTCAGTGGAACAGATTGGCTCACATTAAAGATGAGGAAACAGGCTCTGAGAGCCAAATTGACATGTCTCATATCACAAAAGCAGTGCCAGACTATGAAGATAGCCCAGAGTTGGGGCTGAAGTCATGCTGTCTTGGGTGCTCAGAGCTCCCAGGACCGGGACCGTGGAGTCTTCCTGAAGCTGCTGCATGCTGCTCTGCTCCCCAGGTCTTTGCACAATGCTGCTTTCCCCTGCAAGCCAAGTTCAATGGCAACTTCTGTTCCCATTGAGGATGGCTCCCTAGGGACAACTCAGGCATGCTGAGGACACACTCACACTCTGACCCCTTCTGCAAAAAGTTCAATGCTCATTTTCTGAGCTCTTGAAATATTGTCAGTGCTGATGACACAGAGGGCAAGGGCAGGGTCCAGCCCACCTTAGTCCAGGACATGACCATGCCTTTCTCTTCTACTGAGACCCCCCTTTACAATGCATCCTAAAGAAATGTACACGGAGAGGAGTCCATCCTGTCCATGGACTCCAAACCACAACAGTGGCTACTGCTGGAGGAATCCTTTATTTTTTCTAAGCCTCTAGGACCACCTGCTTACCAGGCCTGGAAATTTAGAGGTCCATACTTTGGGCTAGCCTGCTGCCTCTGGCCACCAGTAGACAGCTCCTGGAAGTGATTAGTGTCAGCCTTGAGATCTTGCAGGCAATGCTGCTCCCTGGTGTCACCTCACAGTACTGCCATACCTTTCTGGTCTGGAGCTGGGATTGCAAAGCCTGGCTCAGGCCTGACAAGGGGATTGGAGATAGATGTCTCTCGTTGGCCTGAGGCTCACCTATCAGGCCAGGATGCCTGCCAATGAGCCCCAAGAGATCTGGTCTGTGTCTCTCCAGTTCTGGGTTATAAGTATTTACCAGTTGTTACACCCAGCTTTTTATGCAAACACTGGGGATTGAACTCAGGTCTTCATGGCTTTCTGACACTTTATCTCTTCAACCTCAGATTTACAGAGATCCACCCTGAGTGATCTCTGCCTCCTGAGTGCTAAGAACAAAAGTAAGTACTACTGTGCTCTACTATAGAGTTATTTTTCAATAGCAATGAACATGTCCTGAGTTCAAGAAACAGAAAAGAGAGGAAAACAATAAACCTCAGGCCAACGTCAGTCTTAGTGCCCAGTAGCAGCCTTTCTTCCTGGCTTAGTTTACACGATGATAGTCAACTGTAATGTACCTATATGTCTATTTTGCAAGACTTTAAAAAATACTAAAGGACTTGTGTTCTGATATCTTTGATTTTTCCTATAACAGTACATGCTTATTAGTTTTTGTTAGGGATTATCTTACCACCCTCTGGGAACATCATCCACCCTTTCCCCCACCCCAGCCCCTTTCCCCTTCGACAACATACTCAGTTCACTCGGCTGGCATGGGAGAAGTCAGAGGGCATATCTCTGTGGGATTGATATGCAGAACTGAAGTGGTTAAAAGGGGGGCATGCAAGTCTTATAAATTTTGACTGTCAAACTTGTACTCTGCAGCTGCACATACCCATTTTCCAGTAGGGCCCCAGACAAAATGCTGTGGAACTCCAGCTCAGAGTATTGACCATGCCGGGCAGCATGCTATGTTAACCCTTGTTACCACACAGGGAAGGAAGCCAGGCAGCATGCTGTGTGAACCTTCCTTATCATGCAGGGAAGGAAGCGCTGTCTTCGAATTACAGCTGCAGGGACTGTGGTCTAAAGAGCTTTGTCTGCATCAATTTAAGAACAGAGCTGAATCCAAGCCAGGAGAGTTCAACCACAGCTCAAACTCTACCAGCCAGTGTTTCTCAGGTCCGTGTCTTTCAAAACCACTCAGGGTGTGTGTGAAAGCTGGCTAGGTCTATCTGTAGTTTCTGATTCAAGAGAGGGTGAGCATGGGAACAGCAGTTCTCAGTCTCCAGTGATGTGACACTCTTCCAGGAACCACACTGTGTTTAGGGACAACCAGTGCTCCTGCTCTGGAACATGGCGATGCTACGCTTCGCCTTTGACTGGATGTGATGTCAAACTCTGTGTTATTAGAAAGTATGTGCATCTGTCTGAACAGACTCTTTCATGGTCTTTTGAGTGTTTCAGGTAAGGTCTGTGATTCTCTCTGTCCCTGTCTCTCTTTCTCTCTCAGCATGTTATACGTACTTGTCACTGTGCAGTGTGTACATGTGTATGTGCACATGCATGCTTGTGCGTGCATATAGAGACCAGTGGTAGACTTCAAGTATCTTGGCTTGGTTGCTCTTCACCTTTTTTCTTTGAAAGAGGGTCTCTCACTGACAAGGCTAGGATGGCCAGCTAATGAGATTCAAGGATCAGCTGTCTGTCTCCTTTGCACTGGGGTTGTAGGCATGGCCTACCTCCCCTGGCTTTTTATGTGGGATCTGGGATCAGAACGCAGGTCCTCATGCTTGTATGGCAGGACCTTACTGACTGAGCCATCTCCCGTCCTTGGGATCTTTTCTTGCTTCAAGATTTTGTTGTTATTGTTAACACTTCTTTATGACAAGTCTTATTTTTGATGGAAACAATGTTCAGAGGAACCTTTGGGGGAGTTACTGTTGAGACGGTAGACAGTTACATTGTAACTATGAGGAGTTACCATGGAGATGGTACATTGTAACTATAGATGGGAAGGCTGAGGCTGTGCAAAGCACCTCTAAGTTTGGTAGATACCTGTGGAGGTAGAGGCTTGGCAAGTGTCACCAGACAAGCCAATCCACTTCTCAGAGTCTCACATCGTCTGAGAAAGGGTGTATGTGCTCTAGAGACATTTAGATCACCTCTAGGTCTACCCTCCTCCAGAAGAGGCTGGGTGTGGACCAATCTGTTGGTCAGTACTCTCCCTGCCCCAGACCCTCAGAGACCATACACTCCTTCTCAGCTCTGTTCCCAGAAAAAGTTGGCATTTCATTTTCTTTTTTGTACCTGGATTACAACTTCCCCATGATACAGAAGATTCTTTATTTGGACAGGAGATAAGGACACTTCTGCCAAGAGCTCAGCTTGAACCCAGTGGCCACAAAGATGCTTGGTTGTTATCAATTATTCTGGGTGATAGATATATGCCAATGAGCAAAACAGATAAATTCTTGTGTTTGTAAGCTTGTTGATTATGTCCCAAGCATGTCAACAATGGTCCGTGATGCCTTATGGAAGCTTGTGAAGACTAAGTACTCAGAATCACAGAAGATCAAATACTACCTCAGGTTCACCTAAAGCAGGCAACGGAACGCTGGAATACCAGAAATGTGGCTAATGCCAGGACTTTCAAACTGTGATCCTAGCTCAGTAGATTGAGGTCAAATTCAAGAATGCACAACTCTGAGGGAATGGCCAACCAATAACTGGCCCAACTTGAGACCCATCCCATGGGCAAGCACCAATTCTTGACACTATAAATGATATTCTGTTATGCTTGCTGATAGGAGTCTAGCATAACTGTCCCCTGAGAGGCTCCACCCAGTAGCTGACTGAAACAGATGCAGAGACCCTCGGTATAACTTGGACAGAACTCGGGGACTCTCATAGAAGAGTTGGTGAAAAGATGAGGGTATAGGAACTTCCCAGGAAGACCAGCAGAGTCAGCTAACCTGGACCCTTGGGGGCTCTCAGAGACTGAGCCCCCAACCAAAGAGCATACATGGGCTGGACCAAGGTCCCCAGCACATATGTAGCAGATGTACAGCTCAGTCTTCATGTAGGTCCCTCAACAGCTGGAGTGGGGGCTGTCCCTAAAACTGTTGCCTGTCTGGAATCCATTCCCCTAGCTGGGCTGCCCAGTCTAGCCTCAGTGGGAAAGGATGCACCTAGCTCTGCAGAGACTTGATGAGCCAGGGTGGGGGGATACCAGAGGGGTCTACCCTCTCAGAGGAGAAGGGGGGGTTAGATTGTATGAGAGGGGGGACATCGATTGGGATGTAAAGTGAATAAGTCAATTAATGGAGAAAAAAAAGAACACACAACTCTAAGGCTGTTCGATGGTGTTAGGCACTACACTTTACGTAGATTTAGACGACTGCTCACTTCTATCATTACCATCTGAGGATACTATTTTCTTCACCAGTTAGTAAAATTCTGAACACAGAAAAGAAAGACTAGTTCTGGTTGTCTGTGCTTTATGGAGAGCTGTAGATTGGGCAACAGATCTGGGCTTCTGGTATAGTTTCAAGTGACCAAGACAGCTTTGAAAAGTACCGCATCACAGCAGACCTCAGTTTCCCTCCTGGGGGCAGAGGGCCCTCCTCACTCTCAAAGTGCCAGACCTCGATTGTTAGACAGGAAGAAATGGGGCTAGGCGTCTCCATCGACCATTTTAACCTGATACTTTTAGTTATCTCAGATGAAGTTTTCAAGGTTCTGAACTCTTACCTGGAAAGCTATACAGGCATCTAGAATACATAGACTGTGCTCCTCCAGCAAACAGTCAGTCGGGAACCATTTACACAATGTTTACTATGTGCCAGGAACCATGGTAACGTCTGCACGGGTTAGCTTTGATATTTACAGCTCCTCTTAGGGGCAGCACCAATTACTTTCTCTAAATAATAATCAACACACACACATAAACACACACACAGACATGTAAACACATAACACAAACTGACACACGCATTGTTTACAGTACTAGTTTGGGTTTGACACACTCCTCAAAGGTCCATTCCTCGAGGTTAGGCTCTCAGGTGGCACTGTTGGGAGGGAATGGAACCTGTAGAGCTTGGTGTCTAGTTGGGAGGTCTTTGGATCACTGGGGACATACTATTGAAAGAAACCATGGGGCCTTCTATCTTTTTCTCTGCACTTCCCAGTCAGTTCAGCAGTCTTAGCCTGCCACTGCCAGCCCGCACCACTACTAGAGGCCCAAGGACAGCACAGACTAGAACTGTTAAATCCATGAGCCAAGCAACCCTTTCAACTCGATGGTTGGCCTCAGGCATTTTAGAGTGATTAGACACCACCAGCTGAAAAGCAGGTGTGCCCAGCTTTATCCGACTCTTAGACCCTTGCTTTGCAGTATAACACAAAGATATAACTGAGAATAGATAGAGAAGTGAAATCAGTGCAGAGATGTGAGCGAAGAGTTTAAAGCACTCAGCTCGGGACTGTCAGATGCCTCGGTAGTAGGTGCCTGCAGCTAGGGGTGATGACTCACGCTTGACCCCCAGGGCTCAGAAGGCAGAATGTGACAACTGGCCCCCAGACACCATAACAAGACATATCTGCACATGCACCCACACAATACATATGTCAGTCAATGTTCTGTTGCTAGGAAGAGACACCACAACCATGCAACATTCAATTGGGCTGGCTTACAGTTTCAGAGGTTCAGTCCGTTACCATTATGGTGGAAATGTGATGGCACACTGGCAGACATGGTGCTGGAGAAGGAGAAAATACTTACTGAGAGTTCTACATCTGGATCCCAACCGCCAGGAAGGGAGGGACGGAGGGAGGGAGGGAAGGGGAAGGGAAGAGTGGGATGTTGGGTCTGGCATGGGCTTTTGAAACCTCAGACCCCATCCCCAATGACAGACTTCCTTCAACAAGGCCACACCTCCTATTCTGACTCAAGTGATGCTACCCCCTAGTGACTAAGCATGTGAGCCTTTGGAGTCATTCAGACTACCACAATAAATTTAAGAGAGAAAAAAGAAATTAAAGTACTTAGCTTTCTATTGTCCTATCAATGAATCACTTCCTCATTGCAAATCAGTATGTTTTGCTCTTTAAAATGCCAGTATAAGTCCTGTGCTAGAATCTGACAAGTGAGCAAACTGAGTTCAGTCTCACAGGGGTCTGGAGCCAAAACTCACATCCCCTTGAGGTTTATGCTCAGTCAATGCTTCTGACTTACAGTTTGAGGCTGGGGGCGTGGCCTCCACGGGCAGCAGGTTCTTTGTACATTTGTTTTTCCTGTTTTTACTCATTATCCACCATAGTCCAAAAAAGATTACATGGAAAAGTCCAGAAATCAACAATCTGTGCGTTTTACATAACATTACATAGCATTGTTATAGCTCATATCTCCTATGGCCGGTTGACTAAAACTTGTATCTAAGTTATCAATGACATTTTCCCACTGGTATGCATATACCAGACAATACCTTACTCTTCAGAGGGCTGTTTCAGGTCTCCTTTGGGAGGCTGTAAGCATGTTGGCTGTGGAGAGAGGGATACCACTCCTGTGAGGTTCAAGAGGGTGGAAGACCGGCAACCTAAAGTAGAAATACACTGTTAAGGGACAGGGACTAACAGGAGATGTTGCCACTGGGTTATTTGTGATACTCGGATGAAGGCAGAGCAGGTTACAACACCCCCGCCGCATGCTTCATGAACAAGAGACAGTTTATTTTCATTCTTCATTTATTTACTTGACAGTTTATCCAGTTAAACTGAAATGGCACACTGCCTCTGATATTGGCAAGAGACCTCGCTAATACTGATAGCTTCTATCCAGTCAAACACACAACTCTATCTCAAGTCAGAGAACTATCAACAAGTCACTGCACAGCCTTATTGCACTTCACATGGCTTTTTTTCTTAAAAATAAAAACAACAAAAAAAGTATTTTTAGAAGATCAGCAAAGATTGCCAATTTTCGTTCATTTGTTCATTTTTTACATATCATGATTAAACCACACAGTGAATATTCCTATATAAAAGCATTAAGAGGGCAAAACTTCACAAATTTAAAAGAACCCAGTTCCAAGTCTACTGCACTTTTCTCGCTACCTGGGCCGACACTTGGTGAGTTGGTCCATCTCACAACCAGCTCCTTCATGTTCTTAGAGCTACATACACACTGGGGAAGGACTTCGAGATTGGCCGGGTGGGCAGACCTCAAGGTCTTCAGTTTCTTCTGAAAGTGTCCTTTAAGCACCTGCGGACTCTGCCTTGAACTCCAGGCTCTCACCACCATTTAAAGAGAAGCACTGAAGGCAGTGAGGCTCATCCGAGGCCAGAGTGTCACAGGGAGCCACTGCAAATTCAGGTGATTTGGCAGTCAGCTCTATAGGAGATGCCAGCAGGGTGGGGGAGGGCAGAGAGCCTCAGATCCATCCATCCTTTTAGAGAACGGAGAAGCACAGACACAAGGCACACATCATTTTTTCTTTATGAGGAAATTCAATCTGGAAACATTATTGGGAAAAAGAATCTACAGAAACTAGATAGTCTCTAATTTTTTGTTGTTGTTTCACGTACAAATATCTGAATTAACAACGATTGTCACTCAGTATAACAAGTGGCTTGTCTATGACATGGAACAGCCACAGACTTCCAAAGTGACCTCAGCTACACTGAATACATCACACGTAAAAATCACTGTAGAGATGTTGACATGCCACCAGCTTTCATGGTCTTCAAACAGGGTGGAACACAGCACAATGTTCACACATGCTGGACTAGTATGTGGTTTCTCTGTATCTTCCTGAAAGCCCAAGAATTCTACAAGGATGGAAGAATGGATGAAAGGAAAAAAAAATAGAAAGAAAGAAAGAAAAAAGAAAAAAAAGCATCCAGGGACTATGGTTTCACTTCTGAAAAAAAAAAAAAAAAAAAAAAAAACACGGTCACCCAGTCACCGTCATATTGCACCAGTACTGAATATACTCCTAAAATCAGACATTTGTGCATTTCAGCTAATTATTTGATGGAAATTCATGATTACAAAGTACCTGTGAGGTAAGATCAATATTTTAAGAACTTTAAACAAACAGAAAAGTTAACCAAGAGAATCCAGGACTGCGTGGAAGGCCTTCTACCCTGGTCTATGGCTGACTTCAGGGAGGTGTATGGAGTGTTGATGCTCTGAACCTCAATTTTTAAACTGAGGTTCTACTGTGGACTGGACCATTGCCAAACTGGAGACAAAGTTTCCTTAGTATTTAGATTTGGATTTTTAGTCTTAGACTTTTTGTGTTTTCCCAATTCATTGCTGAGACCTCTGTGGAAGAGAAACAGAAACGGAATCTGGTAGTTGAGCAAGTAACCTTTGCAATGATTGATAACCAATGCTTACTGAATGTATAATTGGAACAGCGATGCTATGCCTACCAGTGCTTTTGAAAGCTCAAGGTGAGGGCTTTGAAAAAACAGTGTCATTAAAATGTACCAAAAAGGCAATTTTTGTTAATTACAACATGATTCAAATGCCAGGCTCCTAACTGGCAGCTTGACTGTAACGCAGGTCTTGCAGAGGCTTTTGTTGCTGGTAGTGCCCCAGCACATGTATTTCCTCACTGCTGTGGTTTCGGGAGGCTCGCAGATGGCTCTGGCCTCCGGTGCTTGATCTTGGCTTCACAGGCCCTTGTTAAAGTACACATGCCGTATTTCAGGATGACTCCTTTGGATGCTGGCTTGCAACTCATCCTCCAAGCTTGTCACAGACATGGAACTGGGACAAGGGAGAAGGAAGAAGGTTATCACATGGGCAAGTAGGGAGCCCTGAGCTAGGAAGAGCAGGGAGAGGGAACGGGTTCAGAGACCCAGGGCTGGTCCACGACACACACCAGAAAGGTTGCACGTGGCGGTTGCACGTGGCTACAAAAAAGGAGCATCCTGTTCTCTACAGAAAAACAGTGGTCACGTTCTGGAAGAAGCCAGTTGCTAAGCTTGTTTACCTCTTCTTTTTAGCTGAAAATGTCTCATTGCTGGTAAGAGCTTAAGGCAATGACATTCACAGACCTGGATGACCACAGCACTGGGACTGTAGACAGCTACCCAAGTGAAGAGCAGAGCTATGGTCAGGGAATCCATACTAGTGGATGGACGCTACAGATATGCCTGCCTGTGGCTCCAATGAGTCATGCTGAAGGTTATAGAAGCAAAACCTTGCAGGAGGTAGCCTGATTCTCACAAAGGCTAAAATGTTCCCAAGTGTAACAAACAGTAGGGGCAGACAAGACCTGGGTAGACCGTCTTGAGGCCCCACAGACCAGAGCTAGCCCTCCCGCCTCTTCCTTTCAGAGGTGTGGTCTGTCCCGGGGCTTTTAAAGTCCCAATTTCTTACCATTGAAATCAAATAACTGCACTTTGTGTCCCCAGCTCATTTTTAGGATCAAAATTGACAAGAATTCTTAAAAAAAATCAGCACCTACCTCTTCTGAGGAAACAGAGCACAGCACAGGGGGGTGGCGAACACCAAACTTAAAAAACAAAACAAAATGGCGGGTCAGCAGGGTAAAGGGGTCCCTTCCGGCTATCTTTTCTCTGTACATGTAGCTTAATAACCACCTCTTTCCTTTCTTTAGAGCCTAAGATTGCCTTATAAATATGGGCTGTCTGATCACCAAGATGACAAGCAAAGGGAACAAAACCATAGGGTTAGCTGGAGTTTACAGGAGAACACCTAACTAGCTGAACATATAGATTCCTAGACGGACAGTTTCTACTTTCTAATTATTGGAGCCACAAATTCCAGGCACTTGGGGTTGGTGCCATTTTCAAAAGTTTTCACTTGTATCACCCAACCTTCCATAGGCATAAAAAAATAATTATATTTGTACTGGCTGGTTTTGTGTGTCAACTTGACACAAGCTGGAGTTATCACAGAGAAAGGAGCCTCCCTTGAGGAAATGCCTCCATGAGATCCAGCTGGAAGGCATTTTCTCAATTAGTGATCAAGGGGGGAGGGCCCAGCCCCTTGCTGGGCTGGTAGTCCTGGGTTCTATAAGAAAGCAAGCTGAGCAAGCCAGGAGAAGCAAGCCAGTAAGTAACATCCTCCCATGGCCTCTGCATCAGCTCCTGTTTCCTGACCTGCTTGAGTTCTAGTCCTGACTTCCTTTGGTGATGAACAGCAATGTGGAAATGTAAGTGGAATAAACCGTTTCCTCCCCAACTTGCTTCTTGGTCATGATGCTTGTGCAGGAATAGAAACCCTGACTAAGACAATATACGTCTAATTTCTGTGTTGACTATCATGATCATATACACAGACACCTATTGAATAAGTACATGTACAACAATAATTGTCAATTTTTTGAAAGGTTAATTTCCACTTACCAAAAGCCAACCAATGTGACTTGAATCGGTGCACTCATCCACGGGAATCTCTGTGTTGAGAAAGACATAAGTATAAATACTTTTCATGTGCTTTCTCAAGGCAGTGTCCTTGGCTGACTAAACAGCATCCACATGGTAGCAGACCCAATGTGATGGGATTAGTGAGATCCAGGGCAACAGTGCCACACGGGTTAGTCCTGACTTTACAGACACGTGCAATGACCAGGCAGCAGCCACCCCGCCCCTAAGTGTTATTTGTCTTTGTGCACAAGGTAGGGTAAAGGCTTGCTAGCATTTACTTATGGTTTACCTGCTGCTAGGGGGGAGAGGAGCCCAACATACAAGCTTGAAGAGACATGAACTTGCATCAAATCTCTGCCTTATCACCACTGACTGTGGAAAAAGCAGGCAAAGCCCAGGATTTGTTAGGATGCAAAATAAGAGTCCCTCTAAAGGTGAGGATTCAAACAAGCCAGGAGCCTAGAACAGTGACCAAGTGTGAAAGGAACCTAGCAGACACCATATTCCACATGCTTGCACATTCTTTCTTGGATGTAGCTGTTGTCAGTGTAGGTTAAAACTATTTCCGGAATTAACTATCTATCTTTGCTAAGCAATGAGGATATAGATTGCTATTGAGAAAATGAACAGTTAGATACTTAGTTTTTAAAAGTGGAAAACATACAACACAAAGTGCGATAGAATACAGAGTTATCTAAGTAGACCACAGAAGTTTCTGCAAGAGTTGAGAGTTGGCTGGGATGTAATCAGACAGCTCAGTTCCGAGTCACACAGTTGTTGCAAGATGCGTGCATAGGAGGCATACCCTTGTGCCCAAGGAGACTCCTTTGGTGAAAGGGATCATCAGGAGGGTCAACATGGACGGAGGAAAAGAAGGAAAGAAGAGGAAGGGGAAAATGTCATCAAAACGAAACCAACCCACACAGGCTTTGCTGGGGTGCCTTAACCCAAAAGACTGAAAAAGCAAACTACTGCCATGTGTCACTTAAAAGACAGAATACATTTTAAGAAATGCATCCTGGGGCCAGGCTGTCTGGGTACTTACTGACACCCATTTTAAATTCAGGTCACTGGGATATATGATTTTAACACATATGGTCCTCCTACCTCTATGCAAATAACTGGCTGTTTAATGAGGGATTTTCACAGGGAGATGATAAATCCTCACCCAAGATCCTCCTGGACATGAGACTCCCAGGGTCATGGGAGTGACCAGGGTGGGGATGGGACAGCAGGTTTAACTGCTGAATGAGCTCATAAGGGTGGATAAACCTGACCCTGTAAGACCAGGCCGTCATCTCTAGTGGCCTCTTGTCTGCCTAAGTAAACAGAGCCAGACTTACCTAAAAGAGTGCACTTGTGTGTCACCGCAGGATAGATACACACAACTGAAGGCTAGCTTAAGTTGAGGGTTCTTCATAGTGACAAGGACGCTGGAAAATTCTGTCTTGCTTGCAAAACTGAACCCATCATCAGTCCTCTTCCCAACTGTCTCCACTACCTCATCCTGCCTGTTCCTCAAAGAGAACTTGGCCTGAGGCCCAGAAATGAGTGAACTGAGGATGATTCTTTTACTACATATATACAATCCTACAGGGTAGGGACATGTCTTTCTTAACAGACTGTAAAGTGGGGCATATTACACAAGAACCTTCAGATATCGAAGACAGCACAGTAAGTTTAGAAATTACATATTTTCAGGCTGATATGGCTTGGGATATATAGTGATGTGGCTATGTTTCTCAGTGTTAATGTGAGTCTCAATTCCTTTCCCCTAATAGTTCCTTTTCCATTAAATTTATTGGCACACAATCAACATTATTAATCAATTATTGTTCGCAATGTAATTTGTGACCTATATGCACAGTTATGATGCTGCCTTCACAATAAAAATAACGAGTCCATCTATCATGTTAAATCCTTCCCATGCTTCCCATCCCTCTCCTTTCCTGTTCTCCGTCACCCAGTAAAGCTGTAACTTTGATCTCAGTATATATTAATGTTCCCTAGGATTTGAGTTTCTTTATTATTTATTTATTTTTTTTGTACAGTCTCATGTAGCCATCGTGGCCCAAGCAAACTCACTGCAGAGCCAAGAACGACCTTGAACTCCTGGTTTTCCTATCTCTACCCCTCAATGGCTAGCATTACAGGCACACATTACCAGGTCTGAATCTAGGGTTTTATATACAAGGTCTATATTTTTTGTGTTGTTACTTTGGGAATTATCCATACTGCTGCATGTGTCAATAATTCACTGCTTTTCACTGACGAGGTAGGAAGTGTTCTACTGAATGGGTTGACACTATTTCCGGTTGACTTTGGGACTGTTTCCAGTTTGAGGCTAATATAAACAAAGCTGTGATAAATTTCCTGCTTTATGGACATTTGCTTCCATTTCTTTTAGGGAAACACTCAGAAATGGCTGGATTGCACTGTAGCATGTGTTTGTATAAAGGGCTAGCATAGTTTCCAGAGTGGCTGCACTATTTGACATGGTTACCAGCAAACTAGACCGTGAGGGCCCCAGTTCTACAGACTCATCAACCGGGACCTTAGCCATTCCAACAGGTACTTCATATGGTTTTAATTTGAATTTCCCCAATGACTAAAAAATTCCAAGCATTTTCTATGTGCTATTTGTGTGTGTGTGTGTGTAGTGAGGTTTCTGCTGAAATCTTTTGCCTATTTCTGAACTGTTACTTTTTTTGAATGAGTGTTTTAAGTTCTTAACAAAATTCTTGATTTACTTTCTTACCAAAAAGAGTTTCTTTGCTACTTGTTTCACCCTGTGGGTTTCTTCTCTCTCATTCTCTGTAGTTTTTGAAAGAAAGAATTTAAAAATGTTTTGAAATAATCTATTTTTTTCGGTCCCCCCCTTTGGTTTTGTATTCAAGAAATCTTTGCCCAAACTGTTGTTCAATGATATTTTCTTTTTACAGTTGAGCTTTCACATTTAGATGCCATAAACTGTGGAGAGGTAATTTGCATACAGGGTAGAATCAATTCCCTTTTTATAATTCAAATGCCCATAAGTCCTCACAGAGCCATATTCTCTTCTCAGTAAGCTTCTACTGGACCTGGGCCACCAGCTGGTCCTCTGTGAGTCTATGCCAGCCACAGCTCCTCTGCATTCTCTACTGCCCCAAGCTGAAGGCACCCTGTGCTGTGGCCTCTGGTCCTGTACCTTAATCTTGCCTCGAGAACAAGGCTTATGCCCTCCTCTGATTTCTACCTCTGTGATTCTGCTACCGAACAATGCTTACCACAGGCATCCAGCAAAGGGCCTAAGACTAAATACTGTCTATGAATAAGTAAAGAATGTCATACTTATGTCCATTAGCAAATAATCCCAAACAGCCTGAGCACAACCGGCAGCCTGTTATTAGAGAATCATAAAAGAACCAGAATGGAAAGTCCTAAGAATGACATGGGGACACAAACTTATTAGTTTTACTCCCAATAAAAGTTCCAGGCAGCTGGGCAGTGGTGGCGCATGCCTTTCATCCCAGCACTTGGGAGGCAGAGGTAGGCGGATTTCTGAGGCCAGCCTGGTCTACAGAGTGAGTTCCAGGACAGCCAGGGCTACACAGAGAAACCCTGTCTCGAAAAACCAAAAAAAAAAAAAACCAAAAAGACAAAAAAACAAAAAAAGAAAGAAAGAAAGAAAGAACGAACCAGGTAGCTGAGGCCTATGTTCAAGACAACTCTTTAAGGATACTTTGTAATTAGGCCGCTAACTTTTGGTTAGCTATAGGGATTTTGATGAGTCACCAGCCCATAGCTGGTTTGTTTTCCTAGCCTTTCACTTGGAAAAAGATGAGATGTGGGGGAGGATGAGTCATGCGGAATGTTCCCCAAGATTTGTTTAAAAAGCTGAGAATGTTCAATTCAGTTTCACGTTCAGAAAAAAATCTGCATTTCCAAAAAAAAACAATGAGAAAATGTTTCAAGCTCCAAATAGGAATACTGAAATATTCTGCCCCAGGGTATGTTTGCATAATGGTCACACTATTAAACAAGCCCCAAGTGCAAAGATAATACAAAGTAGAACTTCACCCTTGAACTTGGGAGTGGGTAGGTCAACTTTGAACTTGGGAGTGCAGCGTATATGTGGTTCTTTCAAGAACACTTGGCTTTGACAGTTTCAAAGCAACATGCTCCATTAGAATTGGAAACACTAGAGCTACAACCAGACTCTCTGTAGCTATGGAGGCTTAGGAAAGACCGGGAACTGTTCTGGTCACATGTTTCTACCTTGCCACCAGGATTCTAAAGCCAGTGGCCCCGTTTGGGGATTGTGATGGAGAGCTTCTGAGGAAGTGTAAGAGAGTGGGATACTTCCAAATTACAGAACGTTGTGGACACAAGTCACGCCGAAACCTATAAAGTAAGAAGGGTGGAGGGCAGCGATGGCTCAGTGGGTAAAGACACTCTCTGTGTGAGTTCAATCCCAGGAGCCGATGTAAAGATGGACAGAGAAGCAACTCCAAAAGACTGTCCTCTGGGCTCCAGGTGTGTGCCCACCCCCATATATACATACACAACAATACATTTTTAAAAATTAAAAATGTCGAGATGGGATAATCATGACATGTCTTTTTAAGTATGTAGACGTGTAGGATGGCGTGGGCCGTGTGGATCGTGGGGGTGGTGTGGATGATGTGGCCCTGGTGAGCAGAGTGCTTGTTTCATCTAATGTCTTTCATGTAAGAAATTGTCAGGATACATCCAGGAACTTCATCTATCACAGCCAGAAAAATGTGCAATATGACTGACTAGATCTTCTGTCCAGTGCCTGCCATGGTAAGAGTCACCATGGTAACCATTCCAACACGGAGACCCCAGGAGTTCAAAGGCATGAGTGAATTGGAATACCAAAGGAACCGACTTCATGTCTCAGGTCCCCCCACCCCCCATGGCCATTTGTCCTTCATCAAAAAGATGTAAACTTTCTTATGATGCAATTCCGAGCCATGACATCAGATACACACCAGCGGCCAGCATGCTATGTGTCCTCGGCTAGAGACAAACTCTTCTGAATAATGTCCTTCCTAAAAGTGATGAGATTCTCAGCTTCCGTGCCACTGCCAAGCTGCGCATTATGCATTGTCCGTCTGTGGAGTCTCCTGTTTAATGTTTGGACTGTGGGTGACCCTATGTAACTGAAGCGTAGGCATTTACTGTTAACTGGGTGTGGGGCGATTCTAGGAAAGCTTACACTGAGTGATTCTGCTATTAAAGGCAGCCTGCAAACTTTCTGTAGTAACACAAAATCGTGATGATCATGACCTGCCGGTCAGACTAGCATTGACTATTCTTTTCTCACAAAAGCTGTTACTTTTATGTCAAAAAAAATGAACAGAGATGACAATAGTCAAGAAATCTAGCCACACACACACACACACACACATATATATATATATTAAAATATAAATAAATAAAATTTTAAATTGTGTGTGTGTGTGTGTGTGTGTGTGTGTGTGTGTGTGTGTATGGCTATATATAAAGGAATATAGATGCCACAAGAGGTCAGAAGAGGGCATTGCATCTCCTGGAGCTGGGGTTAAAGGATGTAGGTGCTTGGAAGAAGGACATGAATCCTCGGCAAGAGCAGACTTAACCACTAAGCCAATGTCTCCAGGCCTAGCCTTGCTTTTAAAGGCTGATATCACTTGCCTTTGGTAGGAGGGTGTATTTGCCTTACTTAATATGTTCTTGATTCTCTGTTATTTTCAAAGTTACCTATGCCAATGCCTTAAGATAGGACCAAGCAAGCTAAAAGACTGATTAGTCAACGTACATCCTCAGTGCGGATGATGAAGATCTGGTGCCTTCCTAGATTGAGAGATGGCAGAAAACAGCTCAGGACACTGACTCCATGTCTGCTGTGTGGATCTGTCAGGATGTTCCCTCACCACTCTACTCCCTCACAGTCTGAATGTTTCTGTACATCAAGTAGAGACTAACAGGAGGGCACGTGGATTTGGTTTTAGATTATCTGAAAGCCATGGAGATTTCTGATTGGCAAACTGCATATGATGCCATCATTCAGTAGTTTGTAGGGAGAAGTTTTATGCCACTTAATATAAACTATCAAAGAGAACGGTTCCTAAACTTTGTACTAGACAAAGACTTTAGTAAAATCTTTTCAGGTATCCTCAAAATAGTAATTTATTGAAGTAGATTACATGTCAAGAGAGGACACAATGTCATTTTGTTCTAGATGTCAACTCCCTTTACCCAAGCCCCCAAGTGATTGCCTGAAACACTGGGTACCAAGCCCGGCATGTACCGTGTTTCTGTTTATACATGTTTTCCTATGACCACATTTAACATAAATCAGAGATACTGAGCTAATAATAGCAATATTGGCAATAGCTAATTACACAATTATTATTATTATTTTTTTTTTGAAATAGGGTTTCTCTGTATAGCCCTGGCTGTCCTGGAACTCACTCTGTAGACCAGGCTGGCCTCTACCTCCCAAGTGCTGGGATTAAAGGCATGCACCACCACTGCCCGGCTATTAGTTCTAAGAATAAGAATTGTTACAAAATAGTATAAAGAAACTGCCAGGATCATTACCTGCCCTTTGGGGCCATTACTGAATAATTAAGGGATGCTCAGAAGCAAGCACAATGAAACCAGGGCAGCTGACATGAGCAGAGAGGTGGCTACCGAGTGCCTAACAGGCAGACAACGTGAACAGCGTGGACACCCTACACAAAAGGCTGATTTACACTCTAGACAGGATGCAGAGGACCATTTAGAAAGGTTCACTATTTAAAACATATGTATTGCTGGTTTGTAGAATTTGCCATTTAGTATTCCTGGACTGTGAGTGAACCTTGGTAACTGAGACCCAAGGGATCCACAGCCATGCTGACAGGCTCACTGCTTAAGCATGAGCTACTGCTTTTGCCTTTTTGTTAACTTGAGGCTAAGGCTGCCAGCAGCCTCCTGGGTACAGCTTTCCAGAGAATCAGGAGGATTTCCTCTGACAACACTCCAAGAGCGAAGAGACATTTTGTCAGTACCTGGTGACTCTGACACTATTGCACATTGCCACGTTAGAGTGACAGAGCCTTGATGTTTCAGAGAGTATAGCTTGGGGATTTTAATTCTCCACGTCCCCAGAGGTTCTGGGAGTACGGCTGAGAGTTCCTTTCCCTTACAGGGGCCCAGTGAGGTGCTCACACTGTCTCTTCACAGAGTATTTTCTTGGCTCATACAGAGAAAGTGTTTATGAAATGTCCATCCATCATTTGGCCTTCCTTTTTCTAGGTGCCCAAATGGAGTACACAGATCTATGAATATAATAATGATCTCATCCAGAAGCACCTGGTCTCAGGCAGAATCCCTTGCCTGAACTTTTAGGCACGGTACTCCTTTGTTTTCACAGTTCTGCTTTTAAGACTCAAATGGTCCATCCCAAGGGAGCTGCAGTGTTCACCCGCCCCTCCAGGGATGGCCAGGACCTCTGCTCCTGAGTATGTCTCCACACACAGCATGATATGAAAGAGCCATTCCAACTAGGCTAATCCTTGAACCTATAAAACACAATCTGGAGGGCATAGAGAATGTGCACAGCAATGCACACTTCCTTGTGGAATATTTCCAGGTATTCAGGGCAAACAACCGACAGATTAATAAACTTTTAAATACGACTACCAAAGAGAAAGACTAAATCCAATGTTCCATGAAGCTACCTCTCCAGATCTTTCCATTTCTGATGTAACTTTACACGTTCCAAAGTCCCTGCCATCTTCACCCTTTTACCCAGCTAGGCACCAGCAGATGACCGGGTGGACAGCCTCACTTCAGCAGAGTGGAGAGACGGTCTCAGAAGCAACTTTGTAACCTTCCAAAGGAAACTGACCTTCAAGCTGTCACTTGGAAGCAACTTTGTAACTTTCTAAGGGAAACTTGTAGGGAACCACAAAGTTGACCTGGTCTAGCTGCCCTGAGAGGAATTCGCCATGGTATTTTTCAGGGTAGAGTCCCTGGCTCCTGGGGCACTGTGTGCCTTCAGGCAGTGAAGGGTTGTGTTTCTCTGTATGTTGCCTTAGAAGTCAAGGAAGCAATGGAAGGTGGACTGGACAATTCAGACATTAATCTTGTGTACTTTCTATAGCTTGCAAACACCATTGTATGCTGGCAACTACAACTGTACCGATCCTGGCAATTGTCACTAAATTCTGTTTCTGATAAGGATATACAAAGTCTGGTTGCGCTCGATAAACTTGTCACAGCCTCAGCCTTACTGAGGCCCCTGCAACCCAAGCCTGGCTTAATTTCTTGACAGCCACATCAGGTCACCTTGGCCCGGTAAGTAAGCATGGGCACTCACAGTCACTCAAACCTCTCTGTTCAGTGTGAAGTCTGAAGAGTACCGAAAAGGACTCACAGCCAGGTGTGGTGGCACACACCACAGCGCTCAGGAGGCAGTTGTAGGTAAATCTCTGTGAGTTCAAAGTTAGCCTGGTCTATGTAATGAGTTCCAGGACAGCCAGGACTATGTTGAGAAACCCTGTCTCAAACAAACAACAAACAAACAAACACAGAGGAAAAAAGAAAAGAAAGAAAAGGACTTAGAAGACGACAGCAGAAGAACTGGTCTTACCTTTAAAAAGGCTTTCTTCTCCAAGGTGTTCATGATAAACGGAGGGATGGCTGGAATAAAGACAGAGCCATTTAAATCTCCACTTACTACTGCCTGTTTTCAGCTGAGTCTCCCGAAACAATCTGATAGAAAGCTGTGTCCCTTTGAGGCTAGGCAGAATGAAATCTACTGAAACAGTCTTTAAATGATTAAAATTAGGTTGACTGATTGTTATGCATCAAATGCAAGTTGAATTGTCCCAGCATGCCTCACAGATTTATCCAATGGCAATAATAAAGAAGGGAATGGGAGCTTAGAGATGGCTAAGTGGCTGAGATGTGTGGATGAGATCCAGCTCTCAGAGAGGATCTGGTTTGGTTCCCAGCACCCACCTACACCCGGCCACTCACAAATTACCTGTCACTTTAGATTCAGGAAATCTTTAGCCTCTACACACATGACTGCACACATGTGGCCTACACACAACACGTACATACATAAAAATTAATACTTTTTGCCTTAAATTCACTTTACTAGACACCAGTAATGTTTTTCCTTCGTGTGTTAGCAAAATAAATGTTATTTTCCTTGGGTGTCTACTGTTCAGGGAGGGCAGCTAGAAGGGTCCTGCTTTGGCTCAGATAAAAACTGCTCAGGACATTTGAGGTGCCTTGCCAGCTGGAGATCCTGGAGCACTTACCCAGTTTCTCAGAGCTTCAGTTTCCTGTTTACCCATTTATGAAATGGGGACCATTACATTAACCTGGCTGTACTGTGGAAGGCACCAGTTTATTAGCTCAGAGCCTTTATCAGTTCAACAACATGTTGACTATTTCAGCATGCCCATGACTCTCACAGATGTCAAAGGCACAGAGAGACTGGGTTTTCTATGTGGATGAAACAGTGTGGAAAGGACCCAAGCTTCTGGAAGCATGGGCACTGACTTGGATGACTCCAGGAGAAGGGCATCTCAAAAAATGAGAAAGTCTCAAACCAAAGCCAAGGCAGAGCTGGAGCTGAGCGGAAGCTGAGGCACAATGCTGTTTTCAGGAAGTCTGGAAATCAGGGCTCCGGAGGTGTGCTAGGGGCTCATAGCCTTCTCTTTGGCAGTGACAAGCACATTGCTCTTGGACTCAATGGAGTCTCTGCATGTTGCAGGACTGTAGTTTCCTAGATACTTTCACAGACCACACTGGCATCCCACTAGAGTACATAGCGGTTCTTCTGTTCTGTTAGACAAAGACGATCTCCTCTAGTTAGCTGAAATGCAGTATTGCTTGTCTCTCAGTGTCTACAGGGGACTGGATCCAGAACTCCTTATAGGTACAAAGTGCATGGATATTTAGCCTTCTCAGCTTTGGTCATCCCTAGGTGACTTGTAGCACACAGTATAACATAAATGATATGCAAATAGTTCCATTGTATTGCTGAAGGATAACAAGAAAGCCTGAGTATGTTCAATCCACAAGTCTTTTCCTTTGGAAAGGTTGAGTGACTCTTTGGATGCTGCGTGGCATACACACAGGGTCAACTGCAAAAACTCCTCGGTTTTACTTCCTGCACGTTTCGTCAACGTTTGTTGCTCATTCAAACTAGCCAGCTCAGCGCATCATGTGACAACAGTCAAAATATCAGTAAGCAAACCAGGCAGCAGCTGACAGACAGCTTCATGTGAGAGCATCTCCTAATAGCCAGGTGTTGTTTACACTGAGCTTAGGTGAAGACGTTCAGGCACATTAACGCCTGGCTCTCTTCCTTTGTTTTTCCTGCAGAGAATGCTGTCACTCCCTGGACATTTGATTTTAAGTGTCTGAGAACCTTCTCTAGGCTCACTGGGTAGACTCAAGATTCTCAAAGGGTCCTAATATGACACAGATGTTCTCTCAGTATATGCTGACCCCACACCATATAAATACCAGAGTAGCGGTCAGGCACACATTTTCTAGAAGCTGTCCTCAGTGTGACCATTGATTGCTTGTTGCCTGTGGTTCTGAGACAGCCTCCCGAACAGTCTCCACTCACCCCTTCAGCACCCTTTTGACCCAGAATCACATAGTACCATGTTCACATAATTACCACGTTCAAATCTGTGCATGGTCCTCTATTGCTCAGAGCTTGGAATGCCCCAGTATACAACTCCACTGTTGGCCCCAGGAGCCAACTCCAGTCTTTGATGCCTCTTAAAACCCTCTCTCTCCTCCAGCTCTACCTGCCTTTGCAGAATGCTTCCCACACAAACAGCAAGCTCCTGCCTGCCCGCAGATGCCCACTCTACCCGATTCATCATGTCTACCTGGTTCCTTGCCTACCGGCCATGCTTCTTCTATCCTTACCATTTCCTGTCCTAAGCTCTCAGCTCTGATATTCCCAAATCAGAAACTTGTTGAGAACCAAATGATGTCCTAAGTAAACAATCAGCCACCTGATAAGTCATACGACACATCAGCTAGGACGCACACCTACAATATTATGAGACCATCAGCAACATTGCATGAAATTATTTTTAGGCCACATGGACAAGATGTATATGAATCATCAATAAACTTCAAATTTAACTTTGGACCTTATCCTCAAGAAATATTGTTATATATGTGTAAATGTTCCAAACCCAAAACAAATCCTATATCTGGGACACTTCTGAAAGCCCCAAGCATTTGGGTAAAGGATGTCCCATTTGTAGTACATATTTTATTTACTTGGTCATTCCTGGCTCCACCATCAGAAGGTAATTTTCACAAAGGGGAATTGTGTTTGCTATTCTGTTTACTGACACATAAAAGCTTGGAATGAACTACAAGGCAGGACCACCAAGCTCACTCACCCATGCCCGGGGCTGCCATGAGGATCCTGGAGATGACCACCTGTGTAATGGCTTGCTTTGCTGCATTGGTTGATTCTCCCAAGCGAGTGCCATTTTCATCAGTGACAGGAATACCAACTTTGAGTTCCCTGAAGGGCAGAACACACACAAAGGAGTTCATAGATGCCTTTGGGGAACATCCCGAGGGAGGACTATGTTGAGAAAGATCAAGTGGCTCCTTCATCCAGTTTCCCACTCAAGTGTCATTTTTGGCACCGATAAGCCTATTTTTAAATATCATGAACAGATTCAAGCCTCCAGTGATAGACATGAAGGGAAAATAACACAAGTAGTCTTTTTTTTCCCCTGAAGGATGTACCTTTCCAATAATACGATTTGAGGGGTGGATATGCTAGCTCAAAGGTTAGGTTAATTTCTATGCTCCTGTACAGACTTGAACAACTTTCTAAATCAGAAATAGATACAGTACATAGCATTTTTGAGTGAACTCAAGCACTGAAGTCATTGTAACATATGACTTCAGTTGGATATTCATTAGCTATGGTTCCTAACACTGGGAGCCCAACTCCCGGCATGGCTTTGGTTTTTGTTATCTATCCAAAATGCTCACTATTTTTTCTTCTTTTTATTTCTGTCCATTTTAAGAGACTGAAATCACCTTAAGCTGCGTAAGAACTTTCCAAGGAAAACTCAAGAAATGTTTGGTTTTCTCTATGGTCTCAATCTTACAAAATTCTTTCTTTGCAGAGGGTATAGGCTAGAGACACACCTTTGAGATAGGAAGGCTAAGAATTCTAAGCCTCTAGGCAATTTTCCGCCCACTTCAGTAAGTAAGAACACAAAGGGCTCGCCCCTACAATTTCCATCCCAGAGTATTTCAAAGCAGAGTTCAGGATTAATTTCCTTTCTAAACTCTATTGTCTTGCCCAGTACACGTGTTCATCTTACCTTTGTCTCATCAGTGGGATGTTAATGCAGTTAGCAGCAGCTACAGCAGCGAAGGGGACAAAACGTCCTATCAGTGGCGAGACATGCTATAGAAAAGATAATTCCAGAAGCATCGCCTTACTTTTCCTGGATGGCTGAATAGAAATGCTTATGTCTTCCTGAAAACACAGCAGTCCTGGCTTTACAGGCCAAGAGGCCCTCAAACTCTAGGCTTAGAAGTATTTCTGTATCACTGGCAAGGACATACAGAGACAATGTATCCACTTCAGACACTTTGATAGCTTAGTTCAGGTGCTGAAAGCACACGGACTTTAGAGTCCTCAGATTCCAGATCTCTGGTTTCAGATGCTAGCTCTACCTCTTCAAGACACAGCCCCTGACTCCCATTCTGGTCTCAGAACGGCTATTTAGAGAAAGGCATTTAATAGTTAATCCTCAGAGCTGGGAACAGACCAGTCTCCGGTGATGCTACTAGTTATAGCCCTTCCCGATCCACGAGAAGATACAGTTAAAATATGCACTTGAAGATGGCTACAAGTGAGCCAAGTGACTGGAACTCTTAAGAAATGACAGAGGCACCCAGAGTGACAAGTGAGAACAGGTTAAGATGTTTTACCATGGAAATAAAGCTAAAGTACCTTGGTTAAGGCATTGAGTCCAAGGGCCGTTGCCACAGCGCCAGTGGTTGCAGAAACATAAGCTGTTCCCAGCTCCCTGAGAAGAATAAAGACACTGTGTAAATGACAGGTACACATTGGGGGATCATGAACACGTGACCTGAAGAAATCCGGGAAGCAGAAGTGAACGATAAGAAACTGAGAGTCTGCAGAGCAAAATCTGGGGTCACTCCGTCAGTGTGAGAATCCAGAGACAAAGAAAACACATCCCTAAAAATGGGCTGCAACCCCAAACAAGCAGATATTCGGATGAGGCACAGGTGGAAGGTGAGGAAGGAGCAGAGCTGGGAGTTAGTGGAAAGCCACGGATGCAGGAAAGCCTGTGAGTGTGGAAAGCCACGGATGGACGCAGGAAAGTCTCTGGGCTAAGTGTCTGGGGCACATTTGCACAAATCAAAATTATTACTTAAAATATTAATGTACACAGAAAGCAAAGGGCAGCTCTGCCATTCTTACAATGCTACCTCACTGTATACAAAGAGTCCAAGCTTATCTCTAATGTGCAGCCCAAACATTCTGCTCATTGTGAGAGACACCACTGGGTGGCAGGTTTCAGTGTCCTTTGCTTCTCTTGATGATATCAAAGTATTAGGAGTCAAAGGTAATTTTCAAAAATAAATAGGAAAAATTATTTCTCTTTCAAATATTGTCCAAGTTATATTTATAGCTTTATTTAATCAATCTCAGCTTGTTCCCACCCCAACACAATCTTCTTAAAAAAGAGACAAATTCATATGCTCATTGCTTTCTTTGGACTCCAGAAATGAGGCGCTTTTTAAAGCAAAGCATCTAGAAAGGTCACACAACTTCGAGGTCCCTTCATTTTGTTTCAAGCCTGGTGGCTTTGACTCATGCAGCCCAGAGGGGAGTTATTTAACAGAGGCAGGGCTCGGGGTTGCCTGGTAGGCATTCTGCAGGGCCCTGAGCTTGGGGCATAAGAGAGACATCATTACACAAGTAATAACACAAATGATGTCAGAGAAGGCAGGACGACAGCAGACAGTTGGAGAGGGAGGAGGAGAGACATTGCATGAGCAAGCCATGTGTATAAGGAGCAGGGGCTCATGGAGGACAGGTCAGCCCCATAGCCTTACTTCACTGTGAGGGGAGCGTCACCGCTTCTGTTGGTGTAGTTGACCACAGCATTGAAGGACTGGTTTATCCACTGCCAGAAGAGCACAGCTGGTGTGGTCCTAAAACACAGCAGAGTTGTCACATACCACTAGCACCAGTGAGCATCCCTCAGTACGTCAAGAGATGTTAACCATCAACTACCAGCAAGAAAGGCACTATGCAGGGAGATAGCCTGGGCTACAGATGTAGGTCCACAGAGCGTCTACCTTGACACTCAGTTTCCTTATCACCAAGCTTACGAGGTTCCCGTCTTTGGGTTTTTATTGCTGTGATGAACATCATGACTAAAAGCTACTTGGGGAGAAAAGGGTTTATTTCAGCTGACACTTCCACATCACAGTCCATCACTGAAGGAAGTCACAGCAGGAACGTTAAGGCAGGCACCTGGAGGCAGGAGCTGATGCAGAGGCCATGGAAGAGTGCTGCTTACTGGCTTGTTCTCATGGCTTGCTCAGTCTGGCTCCTTGTAGAACTTAGGACCACCAGGCCAGGGTTGGTATTACCTACTGTAAGCTGGTCTCTCCCTTATCAATTATTAATCAAGAAAATGCCTAACAGACTTGCCTACAGGTCAGTTTTATGGTAAGATTTTTCTTAATTAAAATTCTCCCTTCCCAAATGATGCTACCTTGTGTCAAGTTGACAGTAAGACTTATAAAACGTATACAAAGCCTGGCATAGAGTAAACAATAAATGGAAGATTTCTTCTCTTGGGTAAAACAAAACTATTTGCAAGCAAAGCAGGCTTGGCTCATCTTATGGGTTTGATGCATGAGAACACTGTATCTTTGTCTATCACTACGCCTAAACACTTCTGCATCTACAGAGAGAAAGAGCATAATTTCTTTCTAGATTCTTCTTTTTCTCCCTTATCTCATTTTCGTAAGGCCTTCAGACTTAGGGAAAATGTCAACTTCCTTTTAAACAAAGGTATTATTTAGTATCATTTAAAAGAGCTTTATTTATTTTTATCTTAGGTGTATGAGTGTTTTGCCTGCATGTATGTGTGTGCACCGTGTGTATACAGTGCCTGCCAGAAGGTGTCAGATCCTTTGAAACTGGAATTACAGACAGTTGTGAGCTGCCATGTGGCTCTAGGAACTGAGTTAGGGTTCTCTGCAAGAGCAACAAGTGAGTGCTCTTAGCCACAGAGCCACTTCTCTGGTCCTTATTTAGCATCATTCGAGGCAAAACATGCATTTCAATATAATGAATTGTGTTATTTATTATTATCATAATTATAATTATTTTATTTTGTTTGCCAGGAATGACATCAAACTCATGGCCTCTGAGGACCTTAGCCTCCCGTGTGCTAGGATTCCAAGCATGAGCCTCCGTGCCCAGATAAAATGGGTGTTTATTATACATATCATGCTAGAGGCTGCTGGAGAGAGTGGTGACATCCACTCAGAGCGGAAGTAAAGACGAAAGGATATCTTTCTGAATGTAAAAGCAACACTGCCTCATCTTATCTTAGTAATTACTTTTGTTGTTGTTGTTGTTGTTGGTTTGAGACAGGTGTTAGCTGTATCCCCAGGCTGGCCTCCCGCTCAAAATCCTGTCTTAGCCTCCCAAGAGCTTTGGTTGCAGGGGCGAGTCATTCTACCAACCGCCACCTCATTTCCAGCTGTCATATGTTCTATTTTATTTTAAAGTTTTTAATTCGAATTTTTATTTATTTTGTGTGCGTGTGTGCATGCACACACGTGGAGGCCAGAGGCTGGCATAACAATTCGGCTTGCTCCGTCTACTAAGTGGGTTCCCGGGAATCAAACCATGTGTTCAGGCTTGGTGGCAAGCCCTTTTACTCGAGGAGCCATCTCGCCCGCCCTACATCTTCTTTTATTGTTTTACTGACTGTATTTATGGGGTACAACATGCTCTGACACACTGTAGGGATGAATGCATCCTTCTTGTTAACATAATCACTATGACATTTATTTCGGCAGAACTTATACTAAAATATTCTTTGAATGCTTGCAATAGTGCATTGACTAACACGTGACACGTGACACGTGACACGTGACACCCTGCTGTAAATGTACCGGTAGAAGGTCATCATGCAGCCCGTGATGGTCATGTTCATCGGGACCTGAGCCGACATTCTTCCTATCAGAGTCATCTTTTCTCCCGTGTCAGGATGGAAGGCCGAGTCATATGCGTACTTTGCTCTCCATAGCTCATTTTCCGTGAGGCCGGCAGGAACGATTCCTTGCCTAGAAGATGACAACAATAGATCCAGCAACTGCCCCTTTCGGGCATCGCCGACCATGAACTACATGGTTTTCGAGACATTACTATGCCTATGGGACCTGGCAGGTCCGTTAGAGCGTGGGTTGTAATTATTGTTTTTTTAAATATTTATATGTTTGAGGTGCTAGGGATAGAACCCAGCGCCTCACACATACTGAGCATGCGCTCTATCCCCGATCCACGCTCGCAGCCTAGAGCATAAGAACAAAAACGGCTACAGCAAACTCCTTAAACCCACTCACCTTAATAAGCTGTAATTCGGAAAATAACAGAAAGCAACATGCCTACCAAGGAGTGTTCAATCTGAAGATATTCCTTGTTTGAAATGACATATTAAAAGTGCCATCTGAATTTGGCAAACTCTGAACCATTTTTAGCCAGTCAGACCAACATGATGGCTCTCAAGGCTATTGCTTTATTTTAAGCTTGGAGTTGGCAAACAGGTTAGGGACCCTTTGGTGCAAATAAAGGGCTTGGTGCACAATTTGTCATAGTTTATCATCAATGAACTACTCATTGTCAGAAATTTAGAAAAAATTCAAATTTAGTGGACCTATAAAATTGCCCAGAGCATATCTATTCTTTGCCACTGGAAACATTTGGGCAAATTCAGTCTTCCAGGGTGTTTAAGGAATGATACTAACTTAGATGCTTATTAACCACAGTCTTTATTCAATAATAGTCTGCAAATATTTCTTTGCCTGTTTATATAACATCCTTCTAAACCATCTACACTGGGTTAACTCCCAAGTCGATGTCCACATAGAAGAGCATATGGCTTTATAGATGCAATTAGCCAAAGCGAAGTGCTATTGGATAAGTAGTCAATAAATCCAAGGAATACTGTCTGTGTACAAGCAGAGAAGACAGAGTACAATCAGGCATCTACAAGCCAAGGGATGCTGGCAATTGCCAGAGACAGGGAGGACCCTCCCTGGGAGTCTTCAGAGGGAGTGTGATCCTTCTGTGACTCAGATCCATCCTTAAAACACGACAAATTACTCCACAATGTGAGGTTTGTTTTTTTGTTTTTTTTTTTTAAAAAATCACTCTCCTAATTTGGACTTTAATTGTCCTGCCGTTTTCATTTACAACGGATGTGGGAATAAGCCTTCATAACAGAATTCTCCCCACATCCAGGATTACTTAGAAATGAGGAAGCTCGCTAATGCAACAGCCATGTAAAATATTAAATGTTCCTATGACTTTTATCCTTTGCACGTGAGTCCGAGTTTGTAGGCTGTGGAGGAAGTACCCTGGAAGACTGTATACACCAAAGACCAAGGCCTTGAATCCACAAGAAACTGGCAAAGCCAGATCCCCACATGGGCCAGGCTCAAGAGAGATGGCAAAGGCTGAGTCCAAGTATGAGTGATCAGTATGAAAAGATTAGCAGCTGTAGCTTCCTCCTCCAGGTCGTTTGCAGCCCCAGCCTGCTCATCTACAGAGTCCTCCTACCTAGACTAGCTTGGCCCTCCTCTGTGTTCTACCTAATAAACACCTGAGATTCTGGGTTGCCTGGTAGGTGCCCTCCAGCACAGCGCACAGCCCCACCAGATGCCAGCTTTCCTGGATGTGTGTCTGTCTTTTCTTCCTTCCTTCCCTGCCTCACTCATGGTTCTAGGACCCAAGCTGCGGCAGCAAAACTACACCTCTCGCCTTTTGCTCTTGGACAGGAATGTATCCTCAGTATGAAAATGTGAAATTTGCTCAGTCTTGCTTCTAGTTGGTTGGTTTCTATCAGGGGAGATCTGTGAGGTACATCGGGTTTGGTTCCTAGGCTCTTGCTGTGTTCCTGCTTCACCCCTACCTTCCTTCCTCTCTTGACAAACGGCAGAATCTGGTCAGACTTACTATTCACTCACCCCTTTCTAACTGCCTAGCCGACAGTAAACACCTGAGGTGTGCTATTCCTGGAATGTTTAGGTGAAGTGCTCCTTGGTCCAATTCTGTATAACTGATTGGCTTTTCCCTAGAGCAGAAGTCAGCCAATGACTGTCCATGGCCTGGATGTCCCTAGGATCACAGGGATCTTACATTTTAATAGGATTATAAGAAGGCTAACAAAGTTATGACATGACTGAGACTCCTTGAGGTGTACCAAGTCTGAAGAACTTACTCATTCAAAACATTTTATGTGTATAAGAGCATGTGCGTGTGCACCACATGTGTGCCTGGGCCTTTGGAATCTCCTAGAAGTGGACATACAGGCAGTTGTGAGCCGCCATGTGGGTGCTGGGAGCTGAACCCAGGTCCTCTGCAAGATCAGGAGTGCTCTTAAATGTGAACCACTCTCCAGCCTCTAAAGTATTTCTAATCCAGTATTTTATAGAAAAATACATCTACTGCTGAATTAGCTGTCCCCTAGCATACAGATTCTGAGATTAGGGCATTTTCTATAGAGTGCATGACATTTGTTTATTTGTACTTAATTCCATATGTTCTTCATTTATTTTTGAGATGGGATCTTACAACGTTGCTCAGGCTTATCTTGGGCACTGGCTAGGTTAGTCTCCTGCTTCAGCCCTAAGTAGCTGAGACTCAGGCAGGTAGCATCATGTCTGCATTCTCTCTCATACATTGGTATCATCTCTAGATTACCTGTCACACCTCAAGAAATAGAAATGCCCTGTACAGATAGACTGTACTGTTCATGAAGTATTCACAAGAAAAGTCTGTCCATGGCCAATACTGATATAAGACTTTTTTTCTAGTGGTTTCTACCAGAACTGGTTAAGGAAAATACCAGGGAATTGGTGAATATGGAAGATAGACTGTCCCTGTATGGGTGGCATCCTCTTAAACTCTTGTGTGGCTCTCTCAGTGACGGGGTGCATCTCACATCTGCATTCCTGAACTCTAGCCAGATTCCTTCCCATCTGAACACACACCTAGAAAGTCTCTCCCACTGGGGCTGTATCTCAGCAGCAATAGCCTTACCCCAGTTATCAGGAGTCAGTTTCCTGAATGGTGCTGCTTCTATCCAAAGACAGAAAGATGCTTGAGACAGTTGTGTTAGAGAAAAGGATACAGGATGCTGGGGAAAGAGACCTCACAGCTACAATGAACACTGGCTATCTGTGGTTCTACTTAGTCTACCTATTTATTCATTTTCTTTGGTAAGCAGCAATCTACTGGGGAAAAAATATACTGCAAAATCATGAAGCAGTTTGAAAACAACTAACCTGCTGATCCATCATAGGGTAAGCCAGGAAACGCAGCACAGGCGGCATTACCTGTAATTGCGCACCATGCAGTGCCAGCATTACCTGTAATCATGCACCACTTTCCTTGCATTCTCTAGCTGTTCATTCGTTAAAAGGATGTTTCTAGGATCAGTAACCATGAAGAAGTGACTGGCTCGACCAATGAACGTGCTCTGGTCCCATCGAGGCTCCTTGATGTTAATGTTGGGTGGCACTTCCCCAGACATCGTCCCAGATCCTGAAAAGGGAAAGACAATCCAGGTGAGGTGATACTGTTACTATAAGCTATTTTGCAGTCGACACTTAACGGTGTGTAAAGATGCTCAGCAGGCAAAGGCTTGCCTGGCTAGTGTGGTGACCTGCATTCTACTCCTGGAACCTACCTCAAAGGTAGGAGAATCAACTCCACAAAGTTGTCCTCTGATTTCCGCTGGAGTGCCATCACACGTACTTACCCCCCCCCCCACAGTGCACACACTTACTCTTACACACACACCAATAAGTAATTAATTAACAACACACACACACACGTATACACACACACACACACGCACACACGCACACAAATATTTCGTGTTTAAGTTTTGATTTTGTTCAGTCACATTCTTAGCTATCACAGGGTGCCCGTGGTCCATAATCAGCAAGCTGGAAACCCTTCTAAACCAAAGTAAGCTGTTTATAAATCTCAATGTATTTCAGCAAGACTTCAGAAGTTTATGACATCTTTCTCATCTCTAAAGTACATAGTGTTTCATCATTGCTTTCCTGTAGGAAAGTCAGAATTATGCTAGATAAGGCAGAAACACACAAAGTTTTAACAAAGGCTGGGGGCAGGGAGGGGTTGGCTCAGTTTGTAAACTGTCTGCAATACAGCATGCTGGCCCAAGCCTGGAGCTCCCTGGCTAGTAAGTCGAGCCAAACCAGCTAGCTCCAGGGATAGCAGGGGACCCTGTTTCAAAAAATAAGATGGAGAATTATCTAGGCATGTGCCCTTGAGCAGAGCAGCTGATGTCAAAGTCACTGCATTCTGGCCTAACAAATGTCATTCCTACTGGAAGTAACGGACAATATGCAAGATTATAAAACTATAAATAATGGTAAAATATGCTAACAGTTATAAAACTGAAAAAGATGGCAGGTTCTTGCGGCCTATTCAGCACAAAACCTACTCATCAAAAATTAAAGATCATTTTCTGCAATTTACCAGAAACAGAGACAAGCAACACAAGCCGACAGCCCCACAGACCAAAGATGGCACCTCCTGTTCTCTTAAAGCATGCCTGCTCTCTGGTCCATGACTGTTTGCTCACTTACTTCTGAAGAATATTGCTTACTTCAGAACTGCACTGTAATGTTCTGGTTTGCAGAAAGCCACTACCTTACTATGTAAATAAAGACATTTTCCCACAATCCAGCCTTTCTGTCATAAGTGACACTGTCTTCAGACATTCCCTTCCTGAAAACTTCTATAAGTATATAAAAATTTGATGCTAGCTTTTAAATTTTATTATTTATTTTAGAACTCCATACATGACTATGTGTTTTCATTGTATCTATCCCTCTCCAAACTGTCCTGTGTCCCCTCTATGTCCCCCTCTCAAATTTATGGCTTGTCCTTCTAATATGTATATGTGTGTATATATATATATGTATGTATATATGTACATATATGTATTACATATTCATATATGTGTATATATGCATGCATATACATATCTCAAGTCCAAGTACGTACATAGGTGTAGTGTTAACCATTTCAGCATGGGTAGCCTATCAGATGGTTCAACCTGAAGAAAACTCTTTCCCTCAGCAGCTGACAAGTCCTTCCCTCATCTGGAATGTGGACTGGCATAGTCTTGTTCAGGCAGCCCATATTGTAGAGAGTAAGTAAGTAGGAGGTGCAATTTGCTCATTCCATCCCGAGGACACTAATTCCAGCAGGTCCAGCCCAGCCCAGCCCACCCCTGCTGGCTCTTACAATCTTTCCACCCCGTTCTTGGATATTCACTTACAGTTGTTTCATAAAATCCTTCAGAGGTGTCAGCGCTTCACTGTGGACCCACAATAACCCTTTAGTCCTGCTTTGTGTTAGCTCTCTACATTACACATAACACCACAGCCTTGTCTGGGGCTCTCTTCTGTCATATCTGGTGATCCTCTCAGATGAATTCTCTAGTGATGGTGGGTCAAAGGATCCAATCACCATGAAGACCTCATATATTATAATCTTGTTACAGTTTTTTATTTCCATTTCTAACATTAGTTCTAGGGACCACTGAGGCATCAGATGCAAATGCTAGGTCGCCCTATAATTTGTCTGTAATAATGCATCACTGACCACTGGTCGAAATTGAACATGTCAGCCAGGCACCCAAGCCTGAAGCGGTGCAGCCAGCGGTGAAGTGAGAGAGTGAGTAAAATCTACCTATTGAGAAAATAGGCTGGGACAGCAGACCCAGATAAAAGTAGGTGGGGAGCCAAAAGGAAACCACTTTGCTCCTAGCTGTGAAGTGTCTGCACCATTTCTGAGTGACACCACTTCCTAGAAGACAGACCTGGCTTTGCATCATCACAGATGCTCAGAAACTTTTTGATTTGAAACATAAGAATGAATCAACCCCACCTTCCTCTGCTCCCCAGCAGGGCTTCATATTAGGGAAATTCTGGACTCAGCATTCTAAGTCCATGTGAACATTGTAGTCTCCAAGGAAACAAGGATGTGGGTCCACTTCTCAGTGTAAACTTCTTCCCCAGTTATGGTTTGCGCTCATCATAAATACGGCAGCAATAAACTCCACTGTTCTCTACAGTACTAAGGTAGACCTTCCATCTCTGCTTGGCTAGAGCCTACATGACTCCCTTGGTCATGATCTCCTTTACCACAATGAACCCACATGATTCCCCTAGACAGCAGCTCCATCCCTGCTGGCTGTTGCCTGATAAGGTTATAATACAGAACAGACCCAAAGTATAAATTAGAATAAACAGTTGTGCATGTTAAATCCAAGGAGCATATAGTAATTCACCTTATCTGAGGGAACAAACAGGGCTCCATTCCCTCTCTGTGAGGCCAAATGGCTTTCTACCGGCACAAACTGGATGCAGTAACCTGTGCTTCCCACGCCCAGAAAAAGAACCACCACCGGATTCATCAGTAACACAGCATCAGCAGTAATGCCTCATCAGCATCCTGACTGACTTGGCTGATAGCGAGCTAGATAAAATGTAACTATTTACTATGATCAACTACCCAACCCCTTTTTAAAGTATCAATTTCCACCTCTAAGCAGAGCTTTCACTTTCTCCACTTTCATTTTCTTCATGAACTGATTGGTTTTATTTCAACAAACCAACAAACAGAAAACTGAAACACTTACCTCCACTCCACCCCCTCCCTTGACTCCCAAGTTCACTTGGTCAGCCACGGGCAGGAACAGGGTTGCTCTTGTACTTGGAATTCAGGAGCCATGTACATGTGAGGTGGAGGAAGTTCAGAGGAAGTAAGGCTGAGATGATACCTGGCCAGCTTCACTTTGGCTCAAGAGTGGGCCAAGGAAGGGGCTGCTGCATGGGACTATGGACATACCGCCTTCCTCCTGCCCGTTTGGTCAGTTTGTTTCAGGTCCTGCTGCAGCATGAATAAAGCAGCTGAATGGTGGTGGCACGGGGTACCTGGGTTAGCGACATACAGAGATGGGTTGCCTGCTTGGCACAGACTGGTCAGCCTGACTGGGAATACCACACACACATCTTTTGAGAAGTGAGGTTGTGGTGGGGGGTGGGTCAAGTAACAGGATGGATTTGGATTTATGAACATCTGGTTAGCATGTAGAGAGCAGGCATCCAATGGCTGTTGTTACAGACTTGTCCTGAAGATTGAGACCAGGCAGAGTTCAAACTACATTTTAGAGGAGTATTCTTGAGCCAGAAAACAAGAAATTCTCGATAATCAGTGGTGTGGGTTCTCCAACAGATGAGTCAGCTGATAGAGCCTGCTGCCTGCTGGCAGAAAGGCCTTCTGTTGCTCAGCCTCACGATGATACTGGGGACAGCACAGATGCTCACGTAGCCTCAGATAGTTCAAGATGTCGGAGGAGATACACACTTTCCAAATTGCAGATGGAGGGTGATGAAAAATGCCATACCTCAAAAGAATACATTGCATACAATAGCCATAAAATGTTTAAGAGCATCTTAGCTTTGATACACTGGAGGCAAATGAAAGGTTCCCCGGAGAGACAAGAGACAATAGGTTGGGAGTATGTTCTCATCACATCTACCTGAGGCTTTGACAGTTCTCCAGATTGCTAAAATGCATCGTTCTAGACAACCAGCAAAGATGCTGGAGCATCAGGGCCACACCCCATGGCTGTGGCTCTCAATAGAGCAGCCAGAGGAGGCATCCACAGCATCACCAGCTGATGGTGAATGGTGCTGGGTTCACATAGCACATTCGCAGATTTCTCATGCTTCACAGTGCCACAACCAAGCTAGCCTGCCCACAGCAGACACCAGAAGGACTTGAGGCAAGAGGTCTCCTTGTACATTTCAAAAGCTGAACTTGGGGAGTTTTGGCCAGCTTGGGGTTAGTTTTGTATTGCATCTGTTCCACTGAAGCCTGATTCCACTGGTCAGCTGAGGTATCAATTCTTACTAAAGGATCTTTTATATGAGTGATCTTAATTCTTAGAGTTAGCACCTTGGCTTTTAAAAACACCTGCTTTTATAAGTAACAAACAAAACCCACGAGATATAAAGCATATTCTGTAGTTTACTAAGAATAAGAAGCAAAGTGATTTCAAGCTATTTGTCTATAGATAATCATTAGCCTTTATAAGTCATTCATTCTCTGTCTCACAGATAATTTAGGCTGTCAGCCGCTAGGACCGTTAATAATTATAGCATTAGGCTGCTTTAGAACTGGGGTTACAGATGGTTCTGAGCTTCCATTGTGGGTGCTGGAATTGAATCCGGGTGCTCTTCAAGAGCAGTAAAGCATGGAGGTCCTTGTGCTCACAGAGAAGCACTAGGAAAAGCTGAGAATGCTAAACAGGCAGTTGTCTCTTCAAAAGAAGAGACTGGAGAACCTGTTTCCTGTCTAAAAGGCAGAGAGTGGGGGTGGTTTATAGCCTGGAGACCTTTGCACTATCTGTATGATGGAGACCACACCAGACTCTCCCTCCTCCCCCGCCCCTGATCTTTACGATGACACATGCAGTCAGTCTACAGAACTTCTCTTTATGGAAGATGTCACGTGTGCTTTACGAAGAATCTTGATGTAGTCATTCCATGCCTTAAGCTTTGTTGCACATGTGGGATTGAGGTGACTGTCACCAGAAAACTTTTTTCCAAGTGATGCTGTGTTTAAATATGCCTGAAACAAATTGCCTGGTGTCAGACTCTCAAATTTTGAACCAGCCTTGAGTGCTGAGCTGTGTTGAACAGACTTCTTTCTTGGCTCACACTGACTGTTACCCTGCTGTTCCTGGTGTTGGCAGAGACCCACATAATAAGCACTATTATCCATAGAGGCAGCTATTTTTTAATTTATTAATTTTGTGTGTGTGTGTGTGTAAATGTGCATGTGCATAGGTGTGCATGGGCTCTGTGACGCACAAGTCAGAGGATAACTTGCAATAGCTGGTTCTCCTGAAGGTGGAGATCTTGGACATCTACCTCAGGCCATCAGGCTAAGCACCAGGTACCTGATAAATCATTGCGCCAGACCTCGAAATAGTTTTTAAGGGGACAGGACATGCTGTTAGTGCTAACATTTGATCTCTTGGCCAAGGCTCAGGGAGCTTCATCAAAACACATTTCTCTAGTCTCTGTAGACATTCATTAACAAACACAGTTAACAAATGCAGCCCGTGCACACTAAGGTAGTTTCACTGCCTTAGGCTCATTTCCAATGTTCTTAACAAGAAAAACATCAGGTTGAAAAGCAAACAGATTATAATGGAACATATCCTACACTAATCTCTTCAAATGAGCATGCAGAGACCCTTCACACAGCAAGTTGTCTATGCACGGGCCTCATCCAAGCTGAAGGGACATTGTCAGATCACTATCCCAGAAAACTCTGTCTGAGCCTGGGATCGATTGACTGGTGTTTGAATGCACACACTGGTCAAAGATACTCATTCCAATGGGCTCAAGCTGCTTTAAAGTTCACAACAGCTGCGTCAAAGGCAAACTAAAATGAGGAGCCCAGGAAGATGGTATATCCTCTGCATATTGTACTGTAAGGCCAATGGCTGGGTCCGCTCACTCTTAGCACCACCTATGGTAACTGAAGCAATGACTAAATTAATTTGCTCCTGGAACTTAGAAGCCCATGTCTCATGTTTCAGTCAAACTCTTGCCCCCCTCCCCAAATTATAATTAACCAAGAAAACGATTCTTGCTTGAAAATAAGAAAATAGCAAAGAACAACACTTGTCATCCATCCGACCTGACCGTAATATTTCTTTAGACATTACAGGACCCCTCCCCACCAAGCATCTGGGATCCCTGAGGACTAGTGGACAATTCAGAAACCACATCAAGAAAACTGGCTACTGTAAGAATTAGTAACCACTTGGGCACTCACTTGGCTCTAAAATTAGACCCCTTAGAAATGCCAAGTAAGTTTTGTATCTGCAGCCCCCTGGCATGAAGGACTGCGCATGGAAATCCTCTGCCTTCCAACTCACCAGCTTGCTGCCAGTAAAGTTCACTTGTTTCTGTCTCTCTGTCTCCTGTTCTTAGCCTCACTAGGTAACAGGGGAACTAGATTGCTCATGTTTACAACACTACATGTCCCAATCTTCAGGAGCAATTAGGTAAGAATATCACCGCCTTCCCCATCGGGAAGAAGCCTCCCTGCACCATACTGGCAGCGTATAGCTGGGTAAGGGAAAAGACTAGCCCTTGATACCTAGGCCCTGGGGTCCTTCCTTCACACATCTATCTCCATGACTTCAGGTTAAGTTTGTTATGATTAGGCACTGTCAACCAGTGTGCTAGTCACTTGAATTGACTTGAGATGCCATACCCACCTCTGCCAGCTGCTCTGTGGCTTGAGTCCTAGATGAAGGGGGTGGAGCATGTGTGAGAGCTGTCGCCAGGCTAAAGGCAGAAACTAATGCTTGTGGGCAGAGCAAACCTGAGCTCAAACCTCAGCTCTTCCAACTGCTTGGAGAACTGATGCATGCTATTCAACATCTTAAAAACATTTATAAACATGGATTTCTGGTTCAATAAGCACTAATATTTGCTAACTACTTACTCTAAAAGCTGTCCTCACAGCATCTGTGATGGTTTGTATATGTCTGGCCCAGGGAGTAGCACTATTAGGAGGTGTGGCCTTGTAGGAGTAGGCGTGGCATCATGGGTGTGGCTTAAGACCCTCTTCCTAGCTGCCTGGAAGTCAGTATTCTGCTAGCAGCTTTCAGATGTAGATGTGGAACTCACAGCTCCTTCTGCACCATGCCTGCCTGAATGCTGCCATGCTTCTGCCTTGATGATAATGGACTGAACTTCTGAACCTGTAAGCCAGCCCTGATTAACGTTGTCATTTATAAGACTTGCTTTGGTCATGGTGTCTGCTCACAGCAGTAAACCCTGAGACAGGATTCCCATCTAAACTATGGAACCATCATTACCCTCATAGGGCACGGGAAAGCAGTTCACTAACTTAACTTGGACAGTGCCCAGATGTGAACCTAAGTCACTTGCTGCCAAAATCTCTGCCCTTTTGAGAAATGCCTGTAACTAGGGGACAGCATCAGTGTCTGACAGAACAGAGCTGAGTTAAAACTAGTTTGTCAGAGGTACACTGGGAATATCCTAAGTCCACTCAGGCTGGGAAACACAGTTGGAGAAAACTTCAAATAAAAACCAAGTGACCCAGACTTCTGGAAGACCTTTAAGGCCTGAGCTAGAACAGTCTAAATATTTCAGTGATGCCTCAGCTCTTTGTACCTGCTGTACCGGACTGTTTTTCCAGGCTGGCTCCCCTGCCTAGAGAGAATTCTCAGTTGTGACCTATCCTGGGAGTCGAATCAACTCTGACAACTAACGGAATGAGAAGTGAGCCAAACAAATGTAACTTGGATCAGAGAATGGATTTTATAACTCCACAGAACAGGAGTTACTTTTCACCCTAAATCTCATTTTCCTGATGAAGAAACTGGACACCAGAGCTATTTCACAGAGCTGGTAGGATCTTCACATGGAAGGCAGTATTGACCTTATAAATGGAAAGCAGCAAAGGTAGGGTAGCTGAGAACAGAAGCTGCTGTCCTCACTGGCAGTGGCTGGCAGAGAATGGAGGGGCACTGCATTCACTTTCCAGAGATCCTCACAAGTGTCTAAGCAAAAGAAGCTTTCTTCAAAATAAACCGAATTTCAAACCTTTAAATACATGCCAGACTATGTTCGATTACTGGTTTAAAAACAGGAATTCTCTAAAATTTCATAGAAAATGAACACAAAATGAGCTTCTGCAGCAATTGGTAACAAACCTTTAGCCCTAGCTAAAGATTAACAATGCTAATTATATTATTAAACTGGGAAGCAGGTTGTTGGTTAAAATGACTGTACTTTGGAGAAGCTAAGCAAAGGTCTAGGGCTGGGACATAGCTCAGTGGCTGAGCACCTCCTGTCCTGGCTCCAGTCCCTGGACTGAAAGGGAGGTGGGGCTTACTGTCCAGTTTGTCTCCTTTGGGGCCGGGCAGGTGTGAAGTAGCCTGACAGAACTACTGTGGTCCATTGTTTGGGGCCCCTCAGGTTCAGACACTGGGCTTTCCATGCAGCATCAGACTGCTAAATCATCATGGCCTCCTGAGGTATCTCCCCATTTCTAAGTGATAGCCTGGGCATGTAAGAGGTGATGTGTTTGCAATGGATGATAACACTAAATCAATGCCAATTATTTACTAATTTCTGTTTGGCTTTCCTAGCTAGTCACCTGCCCTGCCGTGGTCCCTCCTTATGGTCATAGTCATTCAGGAGATTAAACCATAAATAAGAAAATTGGAGTCTGTGTCTTTAAAGCAAGAAGTTTGTAGAACAAACCTGTTGTAATGGGACATGCTTTTTAACACACTGTTTTAGTTAGGGTTTGACTGCTGTGAACAGAAATGTCTTATACAGGCAACATTTAATTGGGGCTAGCTTATGGGTTCAGAGGTTCAGTCCATTATCATCATGGCATCAGGAGCATGGCAGTATCCAGGCAGGCATGGTACAGGAAGAGCTGAGAGTTCTACATCTTCATCTGAAGGCTGCTATGAGAAGACTGGCTTACAGGCAGTTAGGATGAGGGTCTTAAAGCTCACACCCACAGAGACACACCTACTCCAACAAGGCCACACCTTCTAATTGTGCCACTCCCTGGGCTGAGCATATACAAACCATCACACACACACACACACACACACACACACACACACACACAATTAGCAGTCACCCAGAACAGGCTCAAACCATATAAAACTGTATTGATTTCCCTTTGAGACGGTGGCACTAGCCTGCAAAAATGATAACACACTACCCAACCATGAACAGAATATTTTGGACCTGTTTAGTCGATTGGCCATTCAAAAGAATCAACTTGGGGTTGGGAGTTTAGCTCAGTGGTAGAATGCCTGTTTAGCAAGTACAAGGCCCTGATTTTAGTTCTTAGCTCCAGGAAAAAAAAAAGATCAACTCATAGATCATATATAACAAAGCCTATAAAATTATGTTACAAATTAATAGTGTCAACTAAACAATAAATTTTAACTTTGTACAGATGAAGAACCTAGGTGTTCTCTCTCTCTCTCTCTCTCTCTCTCTCTCTCTCATTAGGCAATATATAAAGTTAACACAATGATAGAGTCCTAACCTTTCAAATGAATAACTAGAAAAGAAGGGGGAAAAAAAGAAGGAACGAACCAGGCTATTCCAGACTATTCTAGATTTCTTACCTTGAAGTCCATACGGTATATTGGCCTTTTCCACAATTTCACACAGCTAAAGGCACCTTGTTTGCACAGCAAAAGCTGCCATTTCTACAGGGATACTTTGTTTCATTTTCAGGCAGCAGGAGTGACAAAATAAGAGTCTGGGAGATGGCTAAGTGGTTAACTTGTTACTCTTTCAGAGGACCTGAGTTTGGTTCCGAGATTCCAGATCTGGCAGTTTGCCACTGTGGGCAACTCCAATTCCAGTGGGGAGCTGATGCTCTCTTCTGGTCTCTAAGAGCACTTGCCCACAGGTTGTACACAGATATATACCACACACACACACACACACACACACACACACACACACAGTGTTTAGATAAAAGAGAAAGTGGCCCCACTGCTTTATGAATCCTTCTGGTCTGACTGTCTTCACAGCTTTCTTGGCAGGAAGTTAGGAGGGGAAAGAGGATGTTTCCTCTCAGCCAGAAGCTTTTGCTGCATACCCGGGGTGGTTTTATCAAACGTTTACAGAAAACTAAGTACACTCTCTCCATTTTGCAGACCTTTGGTTGCACCCTTGAATACACAGATGGAGCAATTCCTTATTAGAGCTGGGTGGGAACTCACAAACTCTTCCCAAACACTGTCATTCCTGTGACTGTGACAGCCTCAGTCCTGAGGGGAGGAAGGGGTGTCTGAGGTACTGGGACTTCCTGCTGAACTCCCATTTGTCCTCCAACCAGCTCTCCTTCCCACAGCAAGCCTGAGTCCAACATTCCAAGAGCCACAAAGTCTCCTTCTTTACCCAAGTCCTGTCTCTGCCTGGAACACGGACAGACAGAGAGAAAAATCTAGGCAGCGGTTTTCAACCTTCCTAATGCTGCAACCTTTCATACAGCATCTCGTGATTTAGTGATTTCCCCAACTATAAAATTATTTCGTTGCCATTTTATAACCATAATTTTGCTACTGTTATAAATCGTAATGTAAAAATCTGATATGCGACCACAGTTGAGAGCTGCTGACTAGAGGCACCCAAAGTAGGTGCAGCAGAGGAGGGATCAGGAGTGTGAGAAAACTATAAAGTAAGTGCCCAAACTATGAAGTCCAGCAGAACTACGCTTTTCCACGAGGTCTCTCAGTAGATCGGCACTGAGAGCTCACAGGTGGAAACAACAGATAGACTCGGGTTGCCTGGCTCTCCCCCTGGCCAGTTGTGACACCTTAGGCAAGTTATTCAACTTCTGAGCCTCAGTTTTCAAATCTGGATTATGGAGACAATATTAAGGATTTAGCAGCACTGGATGAACACAAAAGTCAGAGATCTAACCCCGGAGGCCCAGATCTTAGTGTGGTCATTGTCATTCTGGGGCGGTTGGACCTGAGATGATCAGTAGGAACACGATGTGGGAGCTGAGGGCGCGGGTCCCATGGCTCTACCTGGGACACTTCGGTCCCTTGAGGAGATTAAGAACTAGAGATCGGCCACCAGGTGGTCTCCTTGCCGACCTCCGGGTCCCAGCTGCTAAGAGCCACCTGGTCACCTGGCAATTGCGCGCGCCCATCCTCGTGGAGACAGTCCCCTGGCAGCCATCTTGGCCGCCTGCACCCAGCAAGTTTCGTCACGCGGTGGTTAGGGACGCGTGGCACGGTGCGTGATGCGCCCCTTCACATCAGTTCCACGAGATCAGTTCCATGCTGGGGCCTCCCTAGCCTCGGCTGCGGACCCACGAGGTCCCCCGGCGTAGGTACCCGCCCCGGGCATACCCGAGAGAGCACATCGGACCCTGCTAGGTCCCCTGCAGTCCCCGAGATCGAGCCATCCCGCGCGCCCCCGGCTCCCCGCGCGCGCTCCGCAGCCCTCCGCCACTCACCGCCTCCTCGGCCGCCACCCGCGCCGCTTGGTCCCGCTCGGCGCCGCCTCCCGCTGCCGGAAGCGTGCCCCTGGAGCACGGCCCCGACGCGCGCTCAGGACGCGCGGCCCCGCCCAGAAGTTCCTGCCTCTGCCTCGGTGTCACTCACCGCTTTGGCTGCAGAGCTCCGCAGTCTATGCACGCCCCTTGTGCCCGCACTTCTGCTCCTGGCCCGCAGCCAGGTCAATGCCACTGGTTTTCAATTTGGTTTCCTTTAGAAGACCACCCATCATCCTTGCTCCTCCATTCATTTGGGCTAATGCTTCTTAAAACGTGGAGCGTGGCACAGCCAGCTCTATAAGAAAAATTAGACGATACAAGTGTCTCCTTCAAAAGAGTCACTGGCTGCTGGACAGAGGAGACCAGAGGTCTTTTCTGGAGGATCATGAGCTTAGCCAGGTTGGATCTGGTTAGACCAGGTTGGATTATGTGGAGAGATGCATTGAATCTCGGACATATTTTGAAGATCAGCACAATACAACAAATAACGAATTACATTCTGTCCACAGGTAGAAAAATTCCATTTTTTAAGGACACAAATTCTCCCCCAAACAACCTCTACAAGCAATGAGATTCCAAATTGAATTTGGACGGTGTGTGTCATGTACGTGCGTGCGTGTGTGTGTGTGTGTGTCTGTCTGTCTGTCTGTCTGTAACCCAACAAGGTGACTGTAAAATGTATATGAGAAAATAAAGAGCCTGAAGCAGTCAAAATACGTTGAAGGAATAGATTGTCCTACAGTTACAAAATTTGGCACAGAGCTATGGTAATGAAGAAAGGATATGTCTGTACCAGGGTCAATGAGCAGCTCCATTCAGACAGACAAACATGCCGGACCAGGCTGTAAAAAGGTCACCAGAGAGGGGTGTGTGTGAAAGGGATCAGGCTCCTGCTGTTAGGGGCTTCTACTGTGGGAGATTGGTCCAAGAAGGCCCTAACAACGTTGTAAAGAAAATCGGTGTTCTTTCTGAGTGTGGAGAGGAAGATGTGACCAAGCCCACACTGATCAAATTAGCTACAAGTAGGTATAAAAGAGCTGTTGTCTTTGAACTGAATGCCATGTGACCCACTGCTTCAAGCTCCCCCTGCCTTGACTTTCCCTGGATGTTGGACTGTGCTTTCGAAGCATGACCTAAAATAAGCCCCTCACTCCCTTGGGTTGCTTTTGTCAGGATGTTTTACCACAGCAACAGAAAAAGAAACCAAGACAGTCCCCATATTAAAAACCGGTCTAAGCCAAGAACATAGTTTGTCTGTTACTGCTTTGTTCCATTGTGCTATGCTCATTAAACATGTCTCTTTCTAATTAGCACTGGCTTGTGTGAATTCTTTTACTGATCACCAATCCCCCACCACACATGTGGCTCCTGAATACAAGCGTATCACAAGGCAGTGGGATACAGGCTAAGTATTCACTCAACACACTGCCTTAGACAACATAAAACTAATTCAATTGTAAGTGAATTCATAAAACAAAGATGGAGAACAAAACTTTGAGCAATATTTCCCAGACTTTTTGACTCAGAACTTCCATGTGTCCTTACTCTGACTCTAAAACACACTGAAAAAGAATTGAGAAAGAAAACAGAGACCCAACATCCTGGTTAGTTTTCTATGAACTTGGCACAGGTAGAGTCATCAGAGAGAAGCCTTAATTGGGAAAATGCCTCTATAAGATCAGGCTGTAAGCAAGCTGGGGACACTAATTAATTTCTTAATTGATGGGGAAGGAGGGCCTGCCCATTGTGAGTCATGCCATTCATGGGCATCTGGCCCTAGGTTCTATAAGAAAGCAGGCTGAGCAAGCCTTGAAGACCAACCCAGTAAGCAGCACCCCTCCATGGCCTCTGTCTGCATCAGCTCCTGCCTCCAGGTTCCTGCCCTGTTTGAGTTCCTGTCATGACTTCCTTCGGTGATGAGCAATGAATGATGAGGAAGTGTAAGCCAAATAAATCTGTTTCTCCCCAACTTGCTTTGGTCATGGTATTTCATCACAGCAGTAGTAACCCTAGCTAGGACAACCAACAAAACACAAAAGGATTCTACAAAGAGCTAGTGTGTGTGTGTGTGTGTGTGTGTGGCAAACATTGTAAACAAGTATTTAAGACAAATGGTAGCAATCCACTGTGAACTTTGCAACAGTAGAATAGCTAACGTAACATCTTTGTAACAGTATTTGTAACTAAGTGCTATGCAATCCACCAGGTTGGCAGCAGAGCAGAAGGCATAGTAGATACAACTTATCCATTTTCTGTTGCTTCAGTAACCACAAAGCATAGTTCTAAAATCCCAGGCAGTACAACTGTAATAGTGTGTTCTATCTCCGAGTCTATTGCTGGCTGGCTGTTTCTACTTCTTTGAGCTGTTCTCTGCTAGCTTACTCCTTCATCCCTAGATGACAGGTAGCTGTACTCATCTCTGCATCCGAGGGAGGCCTTAGGTGGATCAGTTGGCTGACTTTGCTCTGCTCTGGTTTCTCTTCTTCCATGGGCTGTGCTGGGCATGTTTGCCTAGCAGGGAACCAGATGGGAAGGAAGACAGAAGAGGCCAAGACTTAGAACAGGCACACTTGCATTTCTGCCGCAGTCTGTGAGTCCAAATAAGTGGCCAAATCATCAGCCATTCAGGAGGAAAAGATCACATCCCTATGGTCAGGATCTGCCAAGCAACATGGTGCAGGTGAAGACTTGGGTGTCTCCCAATTTCTGTCAAGTGTGTCTTTGTCCTTTCTCCTGGGAATAGACCCTCTCCCTTCTTCATTTGATCTGACGATCACTTATTCTCTTACACCTGCCTCAATTATAGGTACATGGTCCACACTGAGTCAAACAGACTCCTGGCTTGAATTTCTAAACACTGAAAAAGAGACATTAATCCTCTCTAATTCTTTTGCCACACATGAACACAAATTGAAGGTGCTAAGCTAAGAGGATTCCAGTCAAAGGAGCCAAGTCACGCCCTTTTGCCAGTTTGTAGAAGTGAACTAGCAGAAGATAGAGAGTTTGGAGGACATGTCAAACCTTGAGCCTAGCCAATCCTGAAGCCAACCCTGGGTTTTTGGTTCCAGGGACAAGAAATTGGTCTTTCTTGTCTTAGTCTGGGTTTTATTGCTATGAAGAGATACCGTGACCAAGACAACTCTTATAAAGGAGAACATTTAATTGGGGCTCATGGCGGGAAGCATGGCAACATGCAGGCAGACATGGTGCTGGAGAAGCTAAGAGTTCTACATCTTGATCTGAAGGCAGCCAGGAGATGACTGTCTTCCAAGCCGCCACCCCCACAGTGACACACTTTCTCCACCAAGGTCATACCTCCTAATAGTGCTACTTTCTGGGCCATGCATATTCAAACCACCACAATCCCTCATCCCAAGCATATATTTTGAGCTGGATTTCCAGACTTGGTTGACTGGGAATTCATGGCAAAATCCAAAGCTAACAGAACTATTGAAAACAGTAGAAGGCATAGGTGGACAAAGGAGGAAGAAATGAGAGGAGGCATTAAAAGAGAAAGTGTGTGTCTTCAGGTGTTTGCACCCTTGCTTTAAATAGATGGGATTGGTCATTACTGTTTATTTGTTTTGTTTTCCCCCAGGGCAGTAGCTTTCCTCGGATTGAGGGGTCTTTGTTCTGTTTTGAAACAGAATGCTTGGGGAGTTGCGCTCTCTAACCCTGTTGAGAGCTGTGGGGACTTTGCATTTGAATGTGGACTTTGAGCCATTTTGGGAACAGTGTGAACAAAGCAACACTGTAGTCAGCAATAGTGGGCACATTTCTGTGCAACATAAAAGTTTGGTGTTCTGAGCAAAGATGTTGCTGAGCGCTGATTCTGCGCTTGCTTTGTTGATTGGTTGGATATTTTCCCTCAAGTGATGGGGAAGTCTAAAGGTTCCGGGTCCAGCAATTCAGCAGAGCCTTACAGATAGGAGGTGACTGGCAATAACTGGACACCTACCATGAGCTGCGCTTGTGCTGTAATGTGCAATTTTCTCTAGTTGTAACATGGCCATTTGCCATGGTAATAAAAGATTGAAGAACTGGCCTATATGTAGAATGGCTTTACACTGCTTCCGGGCTTTTCTTCACAGAAAATATATGTATATTTTGTCAATGTTGAGACAGGCTATTTTTTTCTCTAGGAATGATACAGTTGTCACTCATGTTAAGCCAGTGCTAATGGATTATGCATTTTGTTATAAATGATGCCATGATGTTAGATGTTTTAAGATGTAGGTTGGCATGCACATATATGCTATAAAATTATTAATATGGAATCAGTATTTTTCATAAAAAGATCAAGCAAAAATTGTTAAATTTAGAGTCTCTATGTCCACTGGTTATCAGACTCAATATTACTATAATATAACCTATATAATGAAGTCTCTGACATGCAACATGATTAAAAACTCATTAAAAATGTTACTTTTTTATGGTTTTGAGATATTATTTTAAAGAAATAAATGATATTTGTATCTATAAATGACCCAGTTTGTCAGAAGTATGAATATGTATATTTTATGAAAATAAATCTTATAAGAAAAATTTACATGAAGCTAGGTCAGTAATAACCAAAACATTGTTTATAAGGAATTTTTAAATGCATTGATTTAAAGCAATTTGACTTTCTTAGAAGGTTGGTCCATAGTAAAATTTAAAAGGTCTGTCTCACTGTATTAAATGCCCATAGCAGTACAGGGTAGCTCTCATCTTAATTAGCATGCATAAAGCACAAAGTTAATCAATATCATGGATTGGAGGTCAAAGGCTCAGAGGCTGGACAGAGTCATGATAACAAGAGACACAGAGGAGCTGATGTTTAGCCAAGTAAAAATGGCACACCCAGCATGTCCACCACCCAAGGGCTGAGTCTGCCTAGCTTAGCACATTGTCACGGTGGGTATAAGGGGTCTATGTGGTCACCTCTTCTGATTTGTTCCAACCAAAGCTGTAAGTCAGGATTTGTAATGCAAAATGTTCTAATGTTTTGAATGTTGGCCACTAAGTTATTATTAAACAAAAGATGAGACAGTCCGAAGTTGTCACACACTAGGCCTGTGACCCTTGGCACTAATTTGTTCCTTGCTGTAACTGCAAGCTTTCCCACCCACGCATATGCTCCCTGAAATAACAACTCTGGGACTCAAATAGGTTTACAAATACCTTGGCCATAAGCTTTGGCTCGTTCTCCAACTAGCTCATAACCTAATATTGCATTTATTCTAATCTAAGTGCTGCCATGTGGCTGGCCACCTCTGCTCAGCATTCATTCATCTGTCCTCCATCATGATATTATTATTATTATTATTATTATTATTATTATTATTATTATTATTACAGGTGATGTATCCATACAGTACACAAGAGATTCTCTCTACACCTTGCACATGGAGCCTCACTGGATAAAATATGTATCCTGATAACTCTTACACTGAAAGAATAAGAACAAAAATTGTGAGAATATGCCTGCTTGTAGCTAAAATGAAGATTGGTCTACACTCCAAGCTCCAGACTCTAAGTTCCTCGTGTTCTGTGTCAATCATGATGTTCTCAGATATGTATCTTAAGTGAGGCTGAGTTCATTCAGGGTGTTGGGGATACTGGGGTGAGTTACATAGTATCCAAATCAAGATCTTCAGAGTGAAGGAAGAAGCAGGTCATCTCAGCAAAAGACAAGCACAGAGGAAGGAATTGGTCCATTTGGGGTGCGTATTGGGGATTCTTCAGGGAGAGGGGCCAGATTTACTGAGGTTCAAAGGATGAATTGGGAGACGAGATGTGGGAAAGGACCAGTGAAACCCCACCAGGAGGCTGGGGGTGGGAAGCTGCAGCTGCTGGGGATGCTGGGCATGAGGTGGACCTGGGTGGTTGGAAGGGCTGGGTATAGTTCTGCCATGTAGACTAGCTGGAGGACTTGGGGCTGAGATAAAGGATCCTGGGGCACCAGTATGGGCTCCTTTACCAGTGAAGGTAGGGAGGAGTTGGAGCCACAGTTAGGGCCAGAAAGAGAGCGGAGAGAAAGAGCAAAATACAGATGTGGCCAGCAAGGCTATTCTCCAGAAGGGTGGAGAGTGGGACTCCACTGTTGGTTGCGTAGGTCCAAGCTAGCTCAACACTGCAAACAACTAGGAAACTTTGAAACCTCCCCTTTCTTCTTCAAATGGAGAATTACAGAATCTGGATTCCATGTGCTCGGAAATGAAGGGGCAGACATGGATGATAGGGAATCATCCCCCTAAGGTTGTGAATCTTGGGTTTCTGTACCATCTTAGAGGTAACTGCCATGGTGACCTGCCATTTCCCAGTTAGTGGTCCTGGTGATGGGCCAGCAAGCCCCTTGTTTGCCAAATACACAATAATCTGACACACATTCTTGTGTTCAAGTGGAAGTCTAGCAATGCAAAGCCCCCAAAGTCTCTCTTTCTTTAAAAATAAAGTAATTCCCAGTATTGAGGTTGAGTCCAGCATGAGCTCATCATCCAGGACTCAAGAGGCAGAGGCAGAGCTAAAGGCCAGCTGGTCCACACTGCAAGTTCCAGGCCAATCAGGACTACACAGTGAGACCCTCCCTCTGAAAGCAAAAGTGACAAGAAAAATAAAATAAGCTAATTGTGTCTTTTAAATAGGTCAGAGGTCAAATTGATGGCATCTCTGCAGAGAAACTGAACCTGATCCATTATGGGCTCTGAAGGAGCTGATTTACTAGTCAAACGAGTCTCTAAAAAAAAAGTTACATATGTGCATGGTGTGTGTGTGTGGGGGTGTGTGTATTGTGTATGTCTTTGTGTGCATGTATGTTTATGTGTGTACATGTATGTTTCTGAGTGTATGTGTGTGTATATCTGTGTGTCCATGTGTGTATGTGATTGTATCTGTGTATGTGTGTACATATACATGTGTGTGTGCCCACATTAGCATGTGCATACGCCACAGGGCACATGTGAAGCCGATTAGAGGATAATTTGGAAGAATGGATTTATTCTCTTCTTTTGCCATGCAGGTACTGGGAACTGAACTTAAGTTGTCCAGCTTGGCAGCAAGCTGAGCCATCTTTCCTGCCCAATCAAATGAATCTTAATGTAATTGGGTAGAGTTAAGGTAAAATGTACTTCAGATTTCTTTGTCTGTGGCTAAGCACTTGTTGCTCTGCCTCTCTAACTCTTTGGAGAATGCTCTACTCCAATTGCAGTTTAGATCCAATCCCGTCATTCTGTTACCAAACATAATGTGTGGTAGGGTGTCACACCTTGCTGAATCTGAAACCAAAGTCAGGCATGTCCTGAAAGGGCAGAGAGCAATTCATTACCTGCAGCAGGCATGGGAGCAAGAAGTCATTTTCAAAGCAATGTTCTCTCAGAAAAAACAGGGAGTACAGAGATCTTACTCAGGGACTGTACATGCTCATAGAGAAGGAGCCCCTGAGGCTTCTTCTTATCCAATGACCTTTCTGAGTCTTTCTGCTCAGCTTCCTGCTTCTTATGTTCCCAGTCCAGTCCTAAAAATGACCTCATGAAGAAGGTTTCAAAAGGATGGAGAATAGAGGCCCAAGGAGGGAACAGGTTCCATCTAAGTCAGTCCCCTTCAGCAGCAGGAGTAAGACCCTGGCTCAGGGTTTTCTCTGCCAGCATGTGACTTGCTGTTATTGCTGCCTTCCTGCCCTACTGCAGCCTTACATGCAGGAGATATTTCTTAAGCGGCCAAGTCAAGCCTGAGGTGTCAACTCCTCCATTTTGTCTGTTGCATAGGGAACTCCTGAGGAACTGGGTTTGCTTTGACCTCACAGGTAAGAAAGAGAAAGGAAGAAACAACTTTTAAGAGACATCAAAGTATTCCTTCCCCCAAAGGGGTGCTAAAGGAGCTCAAATTTCAAACAGTTTTCCTAGATTTCCTAGATTTCCTAAGGTACTCAACATTTCCTATGGTAGTCTAAGCTTTGCTGAAAGGTGGCTGGCTAATTTACATAATGCTGGGGAAAGGGTCTGACTTGTTTTAAAGCCATTTTTTAGGTAGACCTGAAAGTTTGAAGTCTTTTCAGTCATAATACTGCCTGCCACAACACACTTGTGTGTACATGCTGCAGAGGCTTCTAGACTGTGCAGGGCCAAGTGGACGTATCCTCATGATCTGCCATTTATTTTGAACACACAGATCCATCAGTTCTGTCTAGTGTGCTCTAGCCCGCACCTCCCTGCAGAGTTCTTTAGTGCAACAGCAGATTCTTCTCCCAGGGTAGATACAACGGAGTTTGCTAAAGCATGTTAGGTATTTTGCAAACCTGCCTAATGATTGAGAACCATGTTCAAACAGTTGAGAGAAACAGTTGTATCCAAGCTGATACATTGTATCCAAGATGATACATTGTTTCATTATGGAAACAATGGAGTTATCACCACTGAGCACTAGGCCTCTGGCCTGTCAGCCACACAGGTGGCCTGGCCAGCCTGCATCTGGGAACAGCTTCACATCAAATTTGGATTGTTCAGGGTCACATCCCAGTTTTGTGATAGATAAGACAAGCTAGAACTAGTAACTCTATTGCAAAGTAATCTGGGAAATGTGCTTTTTGTTGTTGTTGGGTTTTTTTTTTTTGTTGTTTGTTTGTTTCGAGATAGGATTACTCTGTGTAGCCCTGGCTGTCCTGGAACTCACTCTGTAGACCAGGCTGGCCTCGAACTCAGAAATCCACCTGCCTCTGCCTCCCAAATGCTGGGATTAAAGGCATGTGCCACCATGGCCTGACTATGGGAAATGTGCTCTGTAACTCGGATCCCCTAAAGTACAGGGGAGAAAGCCAGGAGAAGCTTGAACTGTGTATGCTCAGTTCCTGCTGTAATTCCACCATGCCTGTGGCAGAAATGAGGCGTTTATGCTGTCCTGGGTAGGCCAAAGCTTCAAAGTGATATTTTGAGCCTGTTTTCTTCTTTGGCTACAGATCCGATTATAGATGTGCAGAGCTTTGAATATTCTCTCTAATGAAAGTTATTCCTAGTTGTGTTTTCTCATATCTTCTTTTAAGAAATTCATAGCAATTCCAATCAAATTATAAATATCCACATGTGTGTGTGTCTGTGTGCGTGTGTGTGTGTGTAGATTAATAAAGGACCGTGGAGAAATTTTTTTCACCATCAATCCTGCCTCTTATTAGTGAGTGACATCAGGCAAGTTAGGTTGATAACTATTAGTGTCTTCATGTTTTAACAGGCTGATAAAACTTGCATCAGAGTTGGTCCATAGAGGGCGCTAACGGAACGATATTCACTTCCCACAGTTTTTGTATGTGTTTCAATTTAACAAATTCAAACAATAATAATGGCATTCATCATACTGAAATGAAAATAAAGCATTTTTATACTGGCTTTGATTCAGGAACTCCCGTTCTTTGGGAACTGCCTTTGTTTTGATCGAGTTTAACACAACTAATTCATTCTGTAATTTGTAAGTTCACTTGGTGACCTCTTGCCCTGTCATTGAATCTTATATAAGTATATTCTCGATATAGATTTAAGAAAATATGTGACGATATGAAGGCTGCTTTGTTTTAATTTATAAATTTGTTTTTCACACTTTCAAGGAGTCAAAAAAAATATTTTTATTCAAAGTAATGTTGAGTCCTTGTCTGAATCCATTTGAAGAGCTAGCTTTGACTCTCTAGGGAATGTTAAGTTTGGCTGTAGATAGGCTTTATTGTGTCCCCAGAGGTTTATGTGTTAGAAGGCTCCAGTGTGCTGTGCTAAGACATTAGAATCTTTAGGAGGTGAGGTCTAGTAGAAGTCAGGGGCCCCCGGGTCTTCACCCTGGGAAGGATTAATATGACACTTAGAAAATCCCTCTAAGTTTCTGCAAAAAGGAACATGAAAAAAGAGCAAGTGTGGGCCCCGACTCTTTGACTTCCTGTCTCATCATGAGACCTTTCTTTCTTGCATATGCTCTCACCTTCACACCGTCTCACATTGTGATAGGGCTGGAAACGCCCTCCCTAGAGCCAAGCAGGTAAGCACCCTGTGCTCCAGAATCTCCAGGACTGTGAGATAAATATATGCCTGTCCTGTTTTAAAAACTGGATTGTCCCTATGTATTGTAGCAACAGAAAATGGACTAACACAGTGTAATTCTCACTTCACCAAATGGAGATTGTAGCCTGTTCGTCAGAATAGACTAGGATGCAACTGGCAGCTCCATTCTGTGCTTTTGGACAAGCACATCCCCCTCCCTCTCCTGCTATTCCCACTCAGGCAAGATTCATATGGAATATCACATCCTGGCCAAAACCCAGGAGTTTGCCAGTTGGTGGTTCTGACTTGCTCCTGGGATGTGCCTATGTGTCACCCAGGGAAAGAATATTGCAAGAAACCCAAACCTAAGAAATCTTAAGTGTGTAGCGACTGAACGGCCAGGCTGACCTGCAGTGAGGTACCAGGCGCAGGTGGAAACAGAACCTGGAAAGAGTGCGCACGGCAGCTCTTGTTTGTTGTGAAGAAGGCACACTAAGGATGCTCCCCTTGCCAGGCAGCCACATCTTTTAGTCCCCAGTTTTTCAGTTGATGCTCTTTCATGAAATGAACCTGTGAGCTCACACTGATGGCTCAGGCCACAAGAGGGCTTCATTGTACAGGTGATGAGGCATCCACAGACTGGATAGGAGCACTGGTCCACCAGGTCTTTCAGACTAGCAGAAAAGCATGTGTGTGGGGTGGTGGTAAGGTTAATGGGGGGGGGGGCTGCAATAACAAAACCTGGCAGGGTGTCACTCTGGAGACCACTGTTGCTGGTTCAGATCCCATATCTTTCTTTTGTTTGTTGGGTTTTTTTCTTTTTCTTTTTCTTTTTCTTTTGAGACAGGGTTTCTTTGTATAGCTTTGGAACTCACTCTGTAGACCAGGCTGGCCTTGAACTCAAAGATTTGTCTGTCTCTGCCTGGCTGCTAGGATTAAAGGTATGGGCCAGCACCACCTGGCTTCAAGCATCTTTTTTTCTTCTTCCTTTTAAAAATCATTGTGATAAAATAACACAAAATTTGCCACGTTAATCTTTGAAGCACACATTTCTGCAGCATGAAGCACATTCACATCATGGTGGACTTACCACTACCAGCCACCACAGAACTCTGTCGTTAATGAGAACTCTCATTCCACTGTGGTAGCTGTATATGGGTGTCAAGCATAGGCAGTTGATCAAGGGAAGGAAATGGTACATTGCTTCATTGTTTAATTGACTGCATATGTTTGTTGTTAAGAATGGAGTTTATAAATGAGATAAGTCACTGGGAAGATGACTTTTATATTTATCATGTACATTACATAGGCTAGTCTGCCAGGGGACAATCCTGGGACTGTCTGTATTCAATTTTTCTCTTTGCTGCCCAGGCAAATGAAAACAGTGTCTGCAGTTCATTTAAATAAAATTAAAGCATGAAATTCACCCTTCTTCTTCCTCCTTCTGATCATAGAGTGCTTCCTGGCTAAGAGTCACAGAATTTCACTATGGCTATGTTAAGTCACCCTGGCTGGAGGGTGTGGCTTGGGAATGGACAGGAAGCAAAACACACAGAGTGCAGAGTGTCTGTAAACAAGTAATGAGCAGATTTTCTCAGCAGAAGCAGTCTGGTCATTGTGACATTGGTGGGACATATGACTTCTCGTTCAATCAAACTTTTCTGTCTCCCCTGTCCTTTTCACAAAGGAAGCACCTGGTCACCCAACCTCAGATCACCTACATAGAGGATAAGCAGGCTACTTTATCATACCAAGAAAATGTAATCATTAAAGAGCAGCCAGATGTCCAAAACTAAACAAATGCTCACTTGAAAGTAACCTTTGCTCGGACAAGGTGTTAGAAAGTGACATTTCCCGACCGGTTCCTACATCCCTGGTGTTCCATGTACAGAACTTCATTTGCTCCTCACTGTCTTGTGTGGTAGACAGCATTTTTTTCAGGTATAGATAAAGTTACCAGAAGGATGAAGAAACCTGGTTTCTCACAGACAGACAGTAATGAAGTCAGTCTTCAACCCTAAGTCTGCCCATTGACTGCAGGTCCCTGCACTGATGTCTTATGGTTTTACTGCTGTGAGCAGACACCATGACCAAGGCAACTCTTATAAAGGACAACATTTAATTGGAGATGGCTTCTAGGTTCAGAGAGGTTCAGTCTAGTATCATCATGCTGGAAGCATGGCAGCATCCAGGCAGGCATGGTAAAGAGGAGCTGAGAATCTACATTTTGATCCGAAGGCAGACAGAAGACTAGCATCCTCAGACAGCAATGAAGAAGCTCTCAAAGCCCACTCCCCACAGTGACACACTTCTTCCAACAAGGTCACACCCACTCCAACAAGGCCACACCCACTCCAACAAGCCACACCCACTCCAACGAGCCACACCCACTCCAACAAGGTCACACCTACTCAAACAAGGTGTCCTAATAATGCCACTCCCTGGGTCAAACATATTCAAACCACCACAGCTGATTACTCTTTTTCTTTACTTTTTTTCTTTTTTTAAATCATGGTAATCAAATTCCTGAGGAGAAGCAACTTGAAGAATGAGAGGATTATTTTGGTATGGGTTATCCTGGTGGAAAGGCTTGGCAGTGTGAACATGAGGCAACTGCTTGCTTGTGTCTCAGGGACCAGGAACAGAGAGCAGACCTGAAGTAAAAGCAGTTTTTAAGCCCTTAAGGCCTATCCTTAATGACCTACTTCTTTCAGCAAAACTCACTTCCTAGGGTTCTGCAGCTTCCAAAGGAAGAACAGCAGGATGGGCAGTGGCGCAGGAATTACTTCCAGACTAAAGGATCCCTCTGGAGTTAGTCATATATCTTCTGGGCCAGGCGGAAACTCTTGTACCTTTGTACCTTTAGTTTCTCCACAGAGCAGTCATTTCCAGTCTAAAGAGTCCAGTTTAGCAACATGTTTACAACGATTCCTGTTACTATATTTTCCATAAATTGTTACAAAAAAAATCTGAACACAGGTTAGATTTTTTTTGTAAATTAACATTTCTTTTACCCTGGCTTAGGTTCTCTCTCTCTCTCTCTCTCTCTCTCTGTGTCTCTCTCTATTTCTTTTGTTTTTAATAAGCTCATCCTTTCTTCTTTAACAGGAACAAAAATGAACTACACTACAGTTCTGTACTATGCTGTACAAAAGGTAGGTATCATTTAACACTGAAGTACAAAGTCTCTGATTATAGAGATGTTTGCTTTCTTATGGCTGTGGTCTTAGCACATGGACTAGCAGCTGTCCAGTACCACACTCAAAACCATTTACAGACTACACAGTAACATTCACAATGGTTGCATCTCTTATAAAGAATTAACTATACTCCTGATCCCCAAAAAGCCAGCCTAGGCCAAAACAATTCTGCATGTCTCAAAACTAAGGGATTTCAATGGGTGAAGGGAGTACCTGGGTGTCATTACCATAGATGGGGCTGGCACTCAAACCTATGGAATAGCATGGGATGGTAGAAGTGTCCCAATAGAAAAGGAAAATCCATGGGACATCAAGATGGCTTAGTTGGAAAGGTGCTTGCTGCTCAGTGAAACAACCTGAGTTTAAGCTCCAGGATGCACATTGTGGAAGGAGCAAATTTGTCTCACAAGTTGTCCTCTGATCTTCACATGTGTGCTGTGGCACATGAGTACCTCAACATATACACATAAAGAAATAAATGTAAACAAAGTGTTTGTTAATAGAAAAAAATCCAAAAGAGAACCCATAAACCCATATATGTCTATTCCAGTTCTTCTTGCCTGCCAAGAATCTTTTGCCATTTTAGCTTTAAAATAAAAAAATATCAAGAATAAAATGTAAAAGTTGAGATGTTTCCTGACTTTTTGACATCAAGCAACAAAGGAAGTTAAAGAACCTCCAGATTGAAATCCAGGGTGCGGAGTGGACAGATGTCCCTACTTCCTGATTCCCTCATGAAGGAAAACCAGGGAGATGAACTGGACAGGTGCATCTACTTCTTGTTTCAAGAGAAGTTTCCACCCATGGTGTAGTCTGGGAGACTCTCCAAATTGAAGACTTGAAGAAAATCAAGAACAAAATAGCTAGAAACTGTGAGAGGAGGTCAGGGGGAAAAGAAATGGAGAGAAAGAGAGAAAGAGAACGAATATTGATAGCTTCAGAGAGTCTTTTCTGAGCTCATCAGAGAACTAACCCCTGCACGAGGCTGAGGATCTGAGAAGAATCTGATGGAGCAAAGGCCATGGACTGTACCTGTTCTCACCAGCCAGACTCGAAAACCCCATCACTCACTGCGCAAGGGGCAGAGGGACACAGATGTTCATTTCAGATCAAAAATTGTCCAGTTCTACTCAACAAACCTTCAGTGCAAGATCTGAAAAGGTCACATGGTTTCCGGACACCTCTACAGGACCCAGGAAGTTAGAAAAAGGTCCAACTTTTGAGGTGTAAATATTTGAGATCTGGAAGAACGCCATTATACTGTCCTTACGTATAAATGGGCTAACCTATCACTTGGAGGCAGGTTGTGAGGAGACCTCATCTCTGAGATGCAGACCAGGAAGCCATCCTGAACCAAGAAATGAAAGAACAAATGGTAGAGGAGACCAGTGGGGTGTGGCTCGGGTAGGTTCAACCCACCACTTCAAAAGACACCCCCAAACCAAGCCTCACCTAAGCCCACAAGAGAGGAGGAGGAAGGAGAGAACTGTAATGAATAGAGTGGGCACTCTAGCTGTCAAGTTTTACCCAAAGGGTCACTGATTAAAGCTTGCACGGTATCTGCAGAAGATGAAAACAGGACTTGGGAGTAGGGATTTGTTGTCTGTAAGATACACTTGCTGAAGATCAAGTTATCAACACTCTTCGCTAACACTGCAAGCAACCATTTCAGGTAGCTAGGGGAGCCAGTTTTAATGATCCCAAAGCTGCCTACATACAATGTTTGAGAACACTTGACAGTGCGTTTATCTGACAGTGCCTTCTATATTCACTGCCGCTTACAATCCTAAAATAAAAAAGTTATTGAAAACATCTTTTTAACTTTTACCTCCTTACCGTGCATAAATCACAGTATACCCACAAAGATATGCTGATTTGGGAGACAAAAGATGCTTTTGTGTCTGTGTCTACGTTCCTAGCATGATCAAATGCTAATGTCTGCTTGCATTCATATTCATGTTCTTACTGTTTGTGGGGAGATTTTTAAAGAATAAATTGGAAGATTTTGCTTCACCTTGACTCCAAAGGGGGGCGGGGAGAGAAAACAAAACAAAAACCAAATCCCCAGGCAAACTTTGAGATCCCCATGATGTTCACACTGTGCATGGTTGAAATCCTGAGATTTAAGCTGCTCTTTACCCTTTCCTGTCCTCCTAGTGACTGTGCTCATAAACCAGTGAGCTAAGTCTGACAGGAAAGCGTCCTGGGTATCTGTTTCTGAATCACAGAATCATAGAGAAATAATCCAATGCCCTCATTTCCTGCAGATGAGAAAGAAATCTACCCTTTGGGAACACATCTCTTTCTTCTCCCATCTCTGCTGTTCACAGGCATCTACTTGTCTGCTGATTTCTTTCAGGAAAGTAGACAACCTGATGCTTGTATATCAAAATGGCTGACATTTCCCTGAGGTGGAGAAATATCACCAGCACAGCAATAACTGAAAGCAAAGAAGACGAAGATGGGTTTGGGCTGATTTTAATACCTTAGAGGCATTTTCAATCAGAGATCGATCTGAGTAGCTGCCTGTGTTAGAAGAAACCAAGGTTGTCCAGTGCGCCATGATCAGTCTTTCCTTCCATTTTGCATAAGGACTGAGGACTGGCATTGCAAGCAAAGCGATGCCACCAGAGACAGCCTTAGTATGGCTGTCATCCTACTTTAAAGAGCAGTGGCCATTTTCCAGAGTCCTTGGAAAGTCATTAAGGGAAGTTTTGCTCCTCAAACTGCCCTCATGGTCACCTCCAGGTTCCGTTGCTACAATCCTAAGTATTACTGCATTGTTGCTAGCTGGAGGAGCACTTTCCCTTCCCGAGGGAGTCCTTCCTCCTCCAGTCCTGCCCTAAAGGATCCTGAAGCTTCCTGTGCTTCCAGAAGGCCCTTTGTTCTTACCTTCCTTGTTTCAGGGAATTGCAGGTGGGTGGAGTGTGAGGAGTTACAATTCCAGCCTCACATGGCCATCTTGGACTGGAAACACCCTCTAAGTTGTGTTTACTGGTCATAAATGAAGAAGCATGGTGAAATAAAGCCCCAGTTGCTTAAAGAGTGAGTGTCAGAGGGGTGAGAATCCCCTCGGGGTTTTACACTGTGCTGACGCAAGGCTCTAAAGCAGAGGTTCTCAACTTGTGAGTCTTGACCCCTTTGGGGGGCTCACATATCAGATAGCCTGCATATCACTTATTTATATTATGATTCATAACTGTTATAGAGTTCAACAAAAATAATTTTATGGTTGGGGTCACCACATGTTACAGCACTAGGAAAGTTGAGACCCACTGTTCTAAAGGCATGCGGTTCTTGGGGATAAATGTCTGATCACGAGTCCTCGGAACTTTGTGTGTGGCAGTGAGGCTGTTAGTGGAAAGACAGAACTGGGAGCACAGGTGGAGGAGCATCTATGTCAATCATTTGACTACATCCAAAACCAAGATCTGATTTCTGCTGGCTAATTAGGATAGCTATTTAGGTTATTTAGAGAAAATGTGAGTATTCAGTGTGGTGTGTGGTTCTCATGGAGACAAGACTACCATTTTTTAAAAAACTGGTCCCTGAAGATTTTCTGGCTACCAAGGGCTGACAGAGTCCATATCTGGTATTCAACTCTTGAATAAATAGCCCATTTAATTCTTACATCAGTAAGCACAGGAGTCCAGGCAAAGTGATTTCCAAGTTCCATAGTCAAATCTCTTTTCACAGAGGTGGGAAGGCACTCTGGAGTTGCGTCTCTGCACTAAACGTTTCCTGAGGCCACACTTTCCCGTCTCTACTTTATCCCTGTGGTAATTAGATAGTGGGCTGCATGCACGGTCATGTATTCGACAGTCAGGAAGACAGGCCACCATCCTCATTAGCTACTGTGTTAACGTTGAGCAGACACCACACTTTTTCTGAGTATCACTTTCCAGGCAGATGAAATGGAGCCGTGCAAGCCTATAAGGAAGGAGTTTTGCAAGATGTCGAATATCAAAAGGTGTGTGTGTGTGTGTGTGTGTGTGTGTGTGTGTTTAGGGGACACAGAGACTGCCCAGATTATGCCAGGTCTCTGTTCATTTACACAGTAAGTTGACATTTTGTTCCCACTGTTGCGCTCGCCTTAGCATACAGGGGACACAAAAGGAAAATCGTGGCTTAGTGAATAAAATGCTAGCCAAAGGGAATGTCTACTCTTGTGAGGTTTTAGGGGCGTTTCAAGCGAGGGAGCTCAGAGCGAGGAAGACCTGCCTCTCACCGTCCAGATTCTGGCAGAAGGGGACAGGGAAAAGCAGGGACGAGGCCCTGCATCTTGGGTACACACTGGTTGAGGCCCCTGTGATCTGAACCTGCTAGGGCTCAGGCGGGGTGCAGGAAACCATAGGCACCGGCAGAGGGCGCCGGGTACCTGCTGTGCGTGCCGCACCGTGTTTGGGGTGCTTGTGGGGCGCGGGTCACTGGCTGCACTCGTGAGTTGACAGCAGAAGCGCCTTGGCGGGTGGAGCGCGGAGCGCAGAGCGAGCGACCCTGGAACTGGCACAGGCTTGGCAGAGTCGAGGAGCGTGGCCTCCCAGAGCGGTGAGCACTCTCGTCCCGGGGCTCCCCGTACCCCTGCTGCGGGGCACTCAGAGACAGCCCAGAGACGCGGGCAGTGTTCAGGGCTAGCAGGGCGTGGGCGTGGGCAGGGTCGGCTCTGACCCCGAGCTTTGGGTGGAACTTGGGGTTGACCCTAAGAGGCGCTGAGTGAGATTTTGGTTTACTTGATTCGAGCACCAGGATTTGTCCTTCGGGTTTTCTCTTGTGTCGGGGTCCCCCGGAGGGCAGAGATAGCCGGAGAGGGCACGGCGATTAGGTAGGCGTCCCACACCCCTGCTCCAGCGGTGCCTTCAGTGAACCACGTGTGGCTGTCGCCCGCCACTCTGCCTGTCAAGCTCAGCCCACCACCAGGGCCGGGAGGGGACGCGGAGGCGGGGTGGGCTGTGCCCCGCTGGAACCCAGCGGGCCGGTGCCCTCGCCCGAGCTGCTGCTGACAGGGAGCGAGCGGGTGGCACCACGGGGAGGCTCAGGGTTCTGCTCTAAGAACGAGGAGCCAAAAGAGTGCCCAGCGCTGGGTTCCCTCAGGCAGGACAGAAAGCTGCCCTAGTGACTAGTCCTGGAGACTCCTCTCCCCAGGAAGCTCCGAGAACTCTCGGGGGTGGGGGCAGCAATCTGTAGGTGGGCAAGGTAGCAGGAGGGGCGCCTCTGCCCTGGGCACCTGGTCTGGGGTTCCTTTCCCAAATCCGTCCCAGAGGTTTTTCTGCATCAGGAGAGGAACACTTGCTATGCTGGCAGGGACTCATTGTGGGAGCCCCAGGGGTTTCAAGAGAACTGATCCTAAAGCAAGGTAGGTGGTCTTGATGGACTTGCCCAGGAGGTAATTGAGCTGGGATTTTGCGTAGCTAAATATGCGGTCCGCACAGAGTCTTGGTGAACGACTTTGTCTTTCCCTTTGCTTTTTAGGGCACTTGGATAGATGTGGAGCCAGGGGCTTGGAGGAGAAATACATGTATTTTAGGCTGCGTCTCAGAAGAAGAGGCAGCATTCCTGAAAAGTGACTGAAACTGACCAGGAAGAGGCCTCAGATTCTTAGAGTATGTTTAAAAGCCTATGCATTCCTCGGGGAATCTAGGGACCAGCTGATTCTAGGGAACAGTGACCTGGAGCACTGAACCCAGAAGACAGGTGGAAAGCAAGAGGGTCCTTTTACCGACATGGCTTGGATTGCTACGGGGATGCTGCTGATGGAACACCACTGTCCTTTAGTCCGGGCAGCAACTGGGGCAGGACAAGTGGCTGGGTGGTGAGTGAGTGGGGCAAGTCTGGCTAAACCTGGTCAAGAACTTGAGGGCCAAGCCACCGGAAGTGCTTCCCTTCGGAAGATGGCTCCTAACACTTCTACCATGGATGAGACCGGGTTGCCAGTGGAGAGGGATTTTTCCTTTCGAATCCTCACGGCCTGTTTCCTGTCGCTGCTCATCCTGTCCACTCTTCTGGGGAATACCCTAGTCTGTGCCGCTGTCATCAGGTTTCGACACCTGAGGTCCAAGGTGACCAACTTCTTTGTCATCTCTTTAGCTGTGTCAGATCTCTTGGTGGCTGTCTTGGTCATGCCCTGGAAAGCTGTGGCTGAGATTGCTGGCTTTTGGCCCTTTGGGTCCTTTTGTAACATTTGGGTAGCCTTTGACATCATGTGCTCCACGGCATCCATCCTTAACCTGTGTGTGATCAGCGTGGACAGGTATTGGGCTATCTCCAGCCCTTTCCAGTATGAGAGGAAGATGACTCCCAAGGCAGCCTTCATCCTGATTAGTGTAGCATGGACTTTGTCTGTTCTTATATCCTTCATCCCAGTACAGCTAAGCTGGCACAAGGCAAAACCCACATGGCCCTTAGACGGCAATTTTACTTCCCTGGAAGACACTGAGGATGACAACTGTGACACAAGGTTGAGCAGGACATATGCCATTTCATCCTCCCTCATAAGCTTTTACATCCCCGTAGTCATTATGATTGTCACCTACACCAGTATCTACAGGATTGCCCAGAAGCAAATCCGGCGCATCTCAGCCTTGGAGAGGGCAGCGGTCCATGCCAAGAATTGCCAGACCACCACAGGTAATGGAAACCCTGTTGAATGCTCTCAATCAGAAAGTTCCTTTAAGATGTCCTTTAAGAGAGAGACTAAAGTCCTGAAGACACTGTCTGTGATCATGGGGGTATTTGTATGCTGTTGGCTCCCTTTCTTTATTTCGAACTGTATGGTACCCTTTTGTGGCTCTGAAGAGACCCAGTCATTCTGCATTGATTCTATCACCTTCGATGTATTTGTGTGGTTTGGGTGGGCGAATTCCTCCCTGAACCCCATTATTTATGCTTTTAATGCCGATTTTCAGAAGGCATTCTCAAGCCTCTTAGGATGCTACAGACTCTGCCCTCCAACAAATAATGCCATAGAGACAGTGAGCATTAACAACAATGGGGCTGCGATGTTTTCCAGCCACCATGAGCCCCGAGGCTCCATCTCCAAGGACTGTAATCTGGTTTACCTGATCCCTCATGCTGTGGGCTCCTCTGAGGACCTGAAGAAGGAGGAAGCTGGTGGAATGGCTAAGCCACTGGAGAAGCTGTCCCCAGCCTTATCGGTCATATTGGACTATGACACGGATGTCTCTCTAGAGAAGATCCAACCCATCACACACAGTGGACAGCATTCAACCTGAATACTGGGTTCTCATCTCTGAAGCGACAAGTTCCCTAGGGTTTGCTGTTAAGGAATTAACACGAGATCCCTCTGCTGCTTTTGGACATTATGCTTCTCAGATTCACTGATTCCAGTGTATTCTTTAGCCACAAGGGAAATGACTTTGGCTCTGAAATCATTTTTGAAGCATCATCTTAGGACTTTTATATATATATATATATATATATATATATATATATATAGAATAGGGCCAAAAGTCAACTGTAAACAGCTTCACTTAAAAATCAAACTTTCCAGGAAGGAAGTGTGAGAATTGAGTTTGCTGTATCCAAACAGGTGCTAAAACTGTCCAGCAGTTTTCAGATTGTAAAGGTAGGTGCATGCCTTTGTTAATTAACTTCTCCAACAATAATTGAGCCTTACAGAAAGAGTGGGATTTCTTTATTCTCGGAATTGACAGATGCATTATTGATAATGGTTTTATTTATTTATTTATTGTATTATATGAATATTTTAAATGTATCTTAGTGAATCTATATTTATCATATTTAATAGAACAAACCAATGTTAAATTGGAGACTGAACTGTCCATTGTACTAGCACTTTATGAGCCAATGAAACAAACATACAGACTCTGAGATTCTGAATTGTGAATTACTTCTGGGTAACACAGCAAAGACTGATGTGGTGGTTCTTTAACTCAACATAGACACAAATAAACGCAAGGTGAGAAGTGACTAACACTGTCACCAGTGCTCCCCCCTAAAAATATTTTGAAAAGATTTGTTTTTTAAAAAAGAAGCTACTATTGTGTTCTGAATGTTTTAAATGGCAGAGGCTTTCCCCGGGGCGAATTTGCACTTCTGTAAATATCTATGTAAGAGCCAGCTCAAGAAGAATACAACTTTATATTTCTGTCTTTGGATGTAGAGGAAGAGCATATGCCACTTTGTATTTATGTAAAATAATTGGCCCTCCCTGTCATTTCTCATTTCACGCTTGAAATAGCTTTCTGAAACAAACAAATGGCTGTCCAGGATTGAGATCTGCAGCAGGGAGAATGAGCTGTAAATTCACAGGTCACAGCAGCCCCTCCGATACTGGGGCTCGTCATTGGCTTTTTATCTGCCTAGGCCTAACCAAGTCAGCTGCTCAAGGGGCTACTTTTGTAGTGCTTTAATCTGAATCTAGTATCCTCTCTTTTTTTAAAAAAAAGCTCTTTAATGTTAGTGGTAAACTAGCTACTGAACGGTACCCCATTGTCGCATAATACACTTCTGTTGGTAGGGGGAAAGAGAAGAGCCCCTTCTCTGTGTGTTGAGCACCACAAAGCCATCAGCATCACTAGTCACAAATGCTATTTTTTTCTCTCTATGGTTTTGAATCTAGTTTCCACGTCATAGCCTGGACTGAAAAAAGTACCATCAAGTCCCCTTGTGTGTGGGACATTGCAACAGTGTTTCTTTTGTTTTTTTTAAAATGTTTACAAGGTGTTCTTGAGAAGCAGCTGCAACATGTGGATGGAACTGAAGAGAAGATTGACTGGCTTGCTAACAGTATCTTCCGCAGGGGTCTCTGTTAAGGACTTTGAATGTTTTCTCAGCTCTACTGCTTGTATGCTTTCTGACATACAATAAAATTATTTTATGAGTTCAAATCAACCCCAAATGGAGCTCTGTTGCTTTTGTTAAACCCATTTAGAAGCTAGACTGTTTCAGGTTGACAGCTAAGAAAACGGAGGGCATCTTCCATTAGTCCCTCCTCTTTTAAGATAGGGATTTCTCTCCTATGTGCCCTTGGTTGCTTTTGAATGTTTATGTGGAAAGCATTGCCACACATGTCCCTTATAGTTTACTGTGCTCTAAGAAGAAACCTTTGTTCAATTGAAGAATTATTCTGCTTCTCTCTTTTTTCATATTTGAAGATGTTCTCATTTTTACTGCTTTCTTTTTAAGAAATTATTTGTAAATGGAATAAAAATTTTAGAAAGGACCGTCTTGCTCTGAATGGGTGTGGCTTTGAGAGCAACCACCATGCATGCGAGTGGCGCTTACTTCAAAACATACTAGACATGATCTATTCTAAAGAATACATGGCTTGTGACACTAGGATCACCATAATGTTTAGCAGGCACACTCATGGATTCTGCCAGTGCTACTAGCTGGCTAACCCGAAGTTGGAAAAGGGCTCAGTTGCTGGTGATGTAGAAATTAAGGGTTAAATTTATAGTCTGGAATATCACAGAGCAGATAGAATCTCTTTAGAGTCCCACTTGCTTCTCCCAGGCCCTGGCATCCAGCGAACACATCTGGAATGAGCACTAGGAAACCCCTGCGTCTTTTCTTCATCCCTCATGGCTTCTGGTTGTCTTTACTCCTGGAGGCTCAACGTCATGTTGAACTAAGAAGCTCAGCCAGCCACAGGCTACAGTGCTCAGGCAAGGTTGTCCTTGTAAAGCCCATGAAACCTGACATAAGAGTGTCCCTTCAATAGTGCATTTAGAGGTGATTTTAAATAATTGTAAAATTCAGCACACCTTGAATAAGTTTGTTCTCTGGGTTTCTCTGATTCTGGATTGATTGAAGCCATCTAAAGAATGTTAGTTCTGAGAAGTATAAAAGCAAAATTCTGGTAAGACTCATACTTTTTTAACTTGTGGGTTGTAATAATGTCCCACATATGTGAAATAACCGTGGCAGAGACAGTTTCAGAGTTTCTCTTTCTTCATGAAGAAAGCTGCCGTCATTGAGTGTACACATAGTAACAAACATGACAGGAAGGAGGCCTGAGCTCAGGGCCTGGAAATGAACCAGAGATTCCCACAGGTCGGCCCCTGGCTTCTCCTGGGACCTAAGCAAGCATTACCCTGAGTCCCACTTGAGTGTGTCCATCAATGGGAAGGGCCGAGCTTCTGCTTAAGTTTCTTCAGGAAAGGCTCAGCCTAGTACCAGGTCAGTGTGTGATCGGCTTCAGAGACTTCCTGAGTTCTTCATTTTCTCCATGACCTCTGGCCAGGCATGCACCAGTGTTTCTTCTCATTCCTACTTTCTGTCTCAAGCCCTCTGCAGAGCGTACAGGGTCCTCTTTCAATATGAGTGAGCATAAATGGGTATATTTACTTCTCTGAGCCCATGTGCCTTTTTTGGGAGATGAGGTTCAGTGTGCAGGTTGTCTGAGGATCGCAATGAAGTAGTGCACGGAAGCCTGGGATACTGTCTCGTAACATTGACCATTAGTATAAATGGATGTGCTATTTGATTTTTTTTATGGAATGTAATTCATTTTCAGCATATATGTGGCTGGGAATTCTCCCAAACACCACTGTCTTTTGCTGTAGCTATTTACCCTTCCAGAAACAAGTGACATTTTATGTCTTCCTGGTTAAAAAATTGCCTTAAGCTGCCACTACAGGATGATCAAATCTGCACACAACATTTTAATCCACCAAATCTCCTTATCTTGGAGAATTTGTCTGAGGAATTATAAGCCAGTGGCTTGCCTAGTCTGGGCTAGTAAATATGTACTTGCTTGTCTGTGTGGCTGGTATACAGGGGTCATTTGAAGAAGCAGCGTGGTGGGTCACAAGATTGTGACACTTAGATATGATGTAGCTGTACAGATTTGTTTGATGTTCTTGCATGGGAAACATGACCTGTTTATTTGCCAGAGGACTGGGGGCACAGTGTGTCACAGCACAGACATACCACTAAGGTTTCTGCCTGGCTGTTTGTCACATTGATGTTCATGGGACGCACAGATTTATAGCAGTAGCATTTGGACTGTAAGCTATTCAAGATTTGGGTCTTGTAATTTAAATAGTATTAGACACTCAGGATTAATCTCTGATTTAAAAGGGTTTAAGCTTCTAATCGCTATGAGAAAAATGTATGGGACCAGCTAGAACAGACCCTATCAGCACTTGTCAGTTGGAGATGTCTTCAGCCACGGGGAAGGATTTGGTCTGAGGCTACCTCACACATCCCTGGGAACAGAGATAATAGCTAAGTGGCAGATGGCAATGGGACCCAGGAAGACTGTTACAGGGCAGGATGCTTCATTTCATTTAAACAAATGGGTCCATTATTGATATCACCTGTAAGTAAGTTCTCATCTCTACAAGGATGTGGTTGGAGTGAGCAGAGGGAGGGTCTCAGATATGTTCTGGTTGGAAATTATGAGATGTGAGCTCCATTATAGGCAAAGGTTGACTGTGACAGGTTTCCCCCCAGGCAGATGATTCTCTTTGCTTTTAGAAACCATGACGTTAATAGAAGGAAAGCTCTCTGGAGTCAGCACAGAGAGAGGAGCTTCAGGTGAGGAAATAACCCCACGAGATCCAGCTGGAAGGCACTTTCTCAGTTAGTGATCAAGGTGAGGAGGACCCATTGTGGGTGGTGCCATCCCTGGGCTGGTAGCCTTGGGCTCTACAAGAAAGCAAGCTGAGCAAGCCAGGAGAAGCAAGTCAGTAAGTAAGCAGCATCCTTCCGTGGCTTCTGCATCAGCTCCTGCTTCCTGACCTGCCTGAGTTCCAGTCCTGACTTCCTTTAGTGATGAACAGCAGCATGGAAGTGTGAGCTGAATAAACCCTTTCCTCCCCAACTTGCTTCTTGGTCATGATGTTTGTGCAGGAATAGAAACCCTCACTAAGACAATATTGACATATATAAAGTTGAAATCTCAGGTGTGCAAATGAGAGAAAACATGGTTCTTGTCTTCCAAGTCTGTTTCTAAAGCTAAACATGATGCTGTGCAGTTCCATCCACTTTCCTGCAAATCTCATGATTTCACTTTTCTTTAAGATGGGGTCAGATTTCCTTGTGTATATAAGGCACATTTTCTTTACATACTTATCTGTTGACAGATGTCTAGGCTGGGTCCATTTCCTACCTATTATGAGCAGTGCAACGGTAAACATGGATTTGTAAGTACCTTTGTGGTAGAGCTTCAACTTCTTTGGGTACATGCCCAAGATGGGTGTCATCGGGTTACCCAGTAGTCCTTCCCACTTTTGATTTTCCAAGAAAATCAGGCTCATTTCCACAATGCTTTACACTCAGTTGACACTCAGACCTGCCGTTACTCAAGGCCCCTCCCCCAGCATCACGGGCAATTGATTGTTACATGATAGTTATTCTGGCTGAGGTGAGACTGAATTGGAAAGCACTTTTAGTTTGCATCTCAGAAAGATATTTTAATTACACAAACAGAACTGTTTTGCCTACACACAGCATTCTTGAATGGATTTCAGTTATTTTTTTTAGAAAAAAAAAATCATCAAGCTTATTCAAGGACCCACATGACCCAGCCTAGAGGTGGCCTGGTGGCCTCTGCAGCTTCATATCTGTCATTACTCACTAGTGCCATCCACTGGCATTTCTGGCTTTGTGCAGTGAGTGCCTGGGGTCCTCTCTTGCTTTTACACCTTTGCACATGCTGTTCGTTCTGCTGGAATACCCTTCCCTGCTGACAGTGTTTAAATGCCCACAACTCCTTACCCTTTAGATTATGTTAGGGAAAACTGCCCCAGGCTTCCATTAACATCTTCTCTTTTCTTATCTTACTGCTTTGGGACAGTCTCCTTTATTACCATCACAACGAGGTAGGGCAGTCTTCTTTGTTATTGTGCAGAGGTCGTAGACCTTGGCAGACAGAAGCTGTTTTCTTCTATGCTCCTATATTCTTTTAAAAAGCTTACTGAAATTGAAAAAAAAAAAAAGCACACACACATACATCTTCACAGAGATGGCATTGGATTCCCTAGAATTGGAGTTACAGGTGGTTGTCAGGTGCCATGTGCTGGGAACTGAACCTGCGTCCTCTGGAAAAGCAGCCAGTGCTCTTAACCACTGAGCCACCTCTTTAGCTCTCTGTGTCTGTTCTTAAGTATTCAGGATATGTGACTTACAGGACTTGCTCATCAAACCTCTACTGAAGGAATCAAGGAGTTGAAACGGGATGCTGGAGCCACAAATGTACTTATGCATTCATTTATTTGCGTGTGTGCATGCACAGGTGCGTACGTGTGTCTACATGCATATGGAGGCCACTGAACTGTCTCCACACCGATTGTATTAGATGTTACAGATGTGAGGCTACACTTGAATTTTTAAACAGGGGTTCTGGAGATCTGGTCTTAATTCATCATGTTTACACGGCAGGCATGTTACTAACTGAATCACCTTCACAGCCCCTACAGTTTTATTATTCAAATGTACTTATTTATTTGTGTTTGTTTGCATGCATGTGGGTACGTGTGTATGTGGAGGCCAGAGGTCAACCTTGAGCTTGTTTTGCAGGAGGCACCTACCTTGATTTTATTTATTTATTTGTTTTTTTGTTTATTAGGTAAAGGCTCTCAGTGGTGCCTAGGCTGGCTGCCAGGGAGCCCCAGGAGTTGTTCTGACTCTGTCTTGCTATCTCCCCAGTACTGGAATTACACACTGTGCCACCATGCCTGGCTTTTTATGTGGTTAGTTAGGCTCAAAGTCAGGTCCTTTTATTTATATAGAAAGTGCTTTGCTGGCTACATTATCTCTCTGTGTCTCCTGGAGATGCTTTTCATATATTTGGACATTTGATATATTTGCATAAGTCTTCTATGCTCTCTCTAATGTGTTTGGATTCATTCTTCACTTGATGCCCAAACTATGGTTCCTTGAAGTCTGTCATGGCTGTACAGAGGTAATTATACACGTATATCACAGGAAAAGCTTCTGTACACGTGCGCACGGGCACACACACACACACACACACACTCATGTAGCTAGACTCATAAACATATGGCTGTTTATGTAATGTGTGTGTATTTATAAACACACAACTTGATATAGTTTTCAGCTAGTAACCGAAGAATATATTGCATGGGCAGATCCCATGCTCCATGCTAGGGACATGGAAACAAATGAGATTTTATCCCAGCCTTGAAGGAGCTTTACGCTGGGCCAAAGGGACATGCAAACAAAGCAGTCCCGAGGGTGTGACAGCCAGGAGAAAGGAAGTGTACTCTTCCAGGTATGTCAGCAGCTCCGTGTGGTAAACCTCAGGAAGGATGACTCCTGCACCAAGTCCCATCCTTCAGTACCGGCTTTCAACCTGTGCCTCACAACCCCCTTGGAAGTCGAAAGTTTTTACAGGGTTACCTCAGAGAACTGGAAAACACAGATATTTACATCACAATTGGTAACAGTAGCAACATTACAGTTATAAAGTAGCAACAAAAATTTTATGGTTGGGAGTCAGCACAACATGAGGAACTGTATTAAAGGGTGGTGGCATTAGGAAGGGTGAGAACCCCTGCTTTAGAGACTCAGTCCATTCTCACAGGCATCCGACAGAGGGCTTTGTTAACACTGTCATTCCCACCGCAATCAATACTCAGAGAGGGTGTATGATACGTTCAAGGTCACACATCTGGAAAATGGTTCATTTTAACCATGAACCTATTCCCTTTACCCAAAATAGTCATTATTAAGTAATTTTTTTTAAAAAAAGATTTATTTATTTATATTATTTATATGAGTACATCATAGCTGTCTTCAGACACCAGAAGAGGGCATCAGAGCCCATTACAGATGGTTGTGAGCCACCATATGGATGCTGGGAATTGAACTCAGGACCTTTGGAAAGGCAGGCAGTGCTCTTAACTGCTGAGCCATCTCTCTAGCCCAAGTAACTTCTTAAAAAGTGTTCTAAATCACTTCAAGTTGGTGTATTAAAAAAACAAAACAAAACCCCAAAACCCTTTTATTCTGGACACTTCCCCAGGCATATACAGAATGGAATAATTCCATCACTGTAAACTAGGCTAACATCAACTTCATCCCGGGTGGTACCGACTGCTCACCCAGTTCCACGCTACAGAGTAGAAACCGGGGGTTGGTTTTAAAAGGGTCCACGAGTAATGACAAGAAGAAATGGGTGTCTTTGAGTGGTGCATAGAGTTTAAGACAAGCAGATCTTTCAGACACTGAAATTTCAAAAATCATGACCCGGTGCTGTGCAAGGAATCCAGAGGTGAGTTATTCTCAGCTAAGATCTGCCTTTGCACGCCAGCTTGATTAGACACTTTTACTCAATCTCAGTAAGATTCTGTACCTACCTCATGCTCAGGGCTGCTTTATAATGAGGATGGGGAAGTGGGGATGGAGATGGGGTTGAGGGATGGAGGAGACCATGCTAATGGAAGGGACTGGGAGGGCACTGGGAACCAGGACCGGGAAGTGAGCAGCATCAGAAATGGGCCCCAGGATGGATGGAATTTTGACAGGTAGAAACGGACAGGGGGAGGGAATGCATAGATTGGAGGCTGTATGAGCCTGGGAAGGGTGCTGAGCCAGCGCTCTGGATACAGGACATGATGTGGAGATGAAGGCTTGTACCATAGTCTGCCAAGCGCACTGCTTTGACATGGTGTCTCCTTCTGCAGAAGCCCATGTTAGTGTACCTGGAGAATAAGCCAGATGTTCACAGGACCTTCCCCACTTCTGCTGGATATATCTGGTCACTCTCGGGTGACAGTCCTTAGCTTTTCTTCCTCCTTGCTGTCCTTATCCGCAGGCGACTCCCCATGGTATGAGTCTCCCTATGCTTCTCCTCCAGGCCACCCTCTGAAGCCTGCTGTTCCTTGTAGGACCAGACTCTGTGCTGTCTGCTTTCTGTTTCTCCTATAAGCTTGGGAGTCCCTGGCCATGTATCCTTAAAACAAAATATTCTTACTGTCCAGCACAGCTGGCCACACAGTAGGTGACAATGAATTTTAGATGTATCAGTGGGTTCATATTTTTGAAAAGAGAGTAACGTAGGTTCTTGCAGTACATACAATTTGGTTTTCACTATGGGGTTGCCTCCTCTGGGGTTATACGGATTGTTCTCAGCAAAGACACAATTGAAGGAAGTATTTGAAATGATATTTAGGTGGCAAAGGATAACTCTCATATTTATGTGCCTGGATAATGATTCAGGTGTTTACACAGGAGAGAGAGACAGAGAGAGAGAGAGAGAGAGAGAGAGAGAGAGAGAGAGAGAGAGAGGAGAAATGTCAGCTGAATGTCACAGGAGCATTCTTGGATTGTCTAGCCACATGCATGTTGTATAGAGACTGAGTTTTAGGTCAAATGTATTTAGCATTGCAAACAGGTTGACTGTAATTAAGATAATGGTCCGTCCCATTTCTAAGATGCTTTTTCCATGCATACTGTTGCTAGCTATTAAACCGGGGGTAGGGCTAGTGCTCACCCACAATTGTGCAAAACATCTGTGGATTTTTCTGGCCTCATAGTAGGTTAGCTATAAACAGACTGTTTCTGGCTGACATAAGAAGATTAAAGAGGGCGACTTTTAGAGAGGACCAGGGCCAATGAAGCAGTGGCCTTGGCGTGTTTAAAAAGCTTGGTTTCAGTACTGTCAAGGCAAAAGCAAAATGCCATTTTTAGAAAGCATCCATTGGCATCAAATCTGAAGCAAACTCATTTGCTTGCCCTTGGTGTCTTATTTGGATGAAACTCCATCTTGTAGTGGCATCTCCAGTTGGGGACAGGACACAGACATTTACCTTTCCAGGTCACAGCAATGTAAATTGATATGACTAATAAAGAGAAGGGTTTGGCAGGAGTTACCAAATTCTAAAATACACACAAGGTTTGACTCAGTGATTCTAGCTCCCCGAATCTACCTTATCCATCCTCTTGTGCAGGACACATCCTGCTGGCTTTCCCATGAGTCATTGGGAGACAACAAGTGTCCATTATACAGGAAAGAACTATCTGTAGGGTGCTGTAGAAGTCTAAGGAAATGTCTCCCCTGGCCTGTAAAGGTTCACTGGAATAAGCAGAAACAGGCAGATTGACCAGAGGAGAACACACACACACAATTATTAATATCAATCTATAGGAATGCAGTCACACTGTGTGACTATCCTGTAACTCAACTCTAGTCACACTGTGATTTTCCTGTAGCTCAACATTTTTTTTTCCCAGAAAGATACACCCTCCTTTTTACCATTGAAGAGGGGCAAGAAAGGATGTTAGTCACTGTGCCCAAATACCTGACAAGAAGCAATTTAAGAAGAAAAGGTGTTGATTTGGCTTACAGTTTGGGGGTACACTCCATCATGTCAGGAGAGGCGGATCACATCGCAGCTGCACGCAGAAAGCAGAGTGAACAGGAGGTGAGCTGAGCTATAAAACCTCAAGCCAGTCCCCAATGACCCACTCCTTCCAGAAAGTTGTACCTTTCAAAAAATGAGTTAAGATTGTCATAATACACCATTTTTCTTTTCTCCTTTCTCCCTGCACACCCTCAAACCCCCCTTCTTGCTGTCTTTCAAATCCATAGGTTCTTTTCTCATTACTTGTTGTTAACATACGTTATGTGCCTGTATAGTCTGCTAGGCACCATGCCTTCAAACACGGGCCTGTGGGAGACATGCTGCATTTGAACACAGCAGTAGAGGATTTTTAGAGAAACAGTTCATTATTTTTTATTTTTTATTTTTTTTTGGAGACTGCAACCCCGTGGGTTTAGAGAGTGTATCTGACCCACAGAACAAACTGTGGTTTGCCAGTGATTCTCTGTGGTGTGGATCTAGCTGAGGATCTAGGCTTTAGGCAGAAAGGGTCACCCTGCTCTAGGAGATGAAGTGAGAGAAGAAACATGGCAAGGTCAGAGTAACCTGACCATGAAGTAGTTTCTAAGGCCTCTGAGCCGTCAGAGCCCAGAGGAGCCATGCCTATTTTCTAACCCTCCATACAGTATGTGGGGACATCAAAGGGGGAGGAGTCCAGTGTGCTGCCTTGCTAGGGGAGACTTTCATGACTTACCCTAGAGTGAAGAGGCGTATTCCAAGATGATACCGACACTACATCACTTTTTAAGCTTGGAAAGTGTAAGACGCATTTTATATTTATTTTTATTTATGTTTATGCATGCGTCCGGGCTTATCTGTATCTGCACTATGTGCATGCAGTGCCCAAGGAAGCCAGACAGATCCCCTGACCTTGGAGGTACAGATGATTGTGAGCCCCCTGTGGGTTCTAGGAACTGAACTCAGGTCCTCTGGAAGACCAGTCGTTGCTCTTAACCACTGAGCCATCTCTCCAGTCCCAGAAATGCATTTTAATGTAAATAGATAAAACATGATATAAAGGAGTGCTTTCCACTTTAAGAGATAGTCTGTTTAGATAAGTGAAAGCAAATAATCTGCCCTCAGGTGGCAGAGGCTTAGCCTCCTAAGTGTGGGCACACTATATGACTGTGCACTTGGCCAGATCTCTGGGGAGGAAAGAAAGCCTCAGGAAAGGCCAGAGAGGAGGTGGACTTCATGCTGTATTCTGTGTATTCATTAGCTTTTATAAGAAGCTTTTGCTTATGTCTATCACACCCAGAGTTTAAAAAATGTTTAAGCAGTATCTCAGATCTGAGTGCTTGGTGAGAGGAGAGTTCATTGTAGCTGTTTCCTGGGTGAGAAGCAGGGCACGGCAGAGGAATGGAGATGGGTAGGGAGCTGGGAGGTCGAGATATAAGCAGGGTTAGGTATGTTAAAGAATGCAGGGCCAGGATGCCGTTAGTATCTGTGGACTCATCGGTGAGCATCTCTGGATGGATCTGATGCTGCTGATGCTGATGTGAAGCTGCTGCTGCTGCTGGTGTTGGTGCTGGTGCTGAGTGCTGGTGCTCATCCATTCAGAGCAGAGGAGAAACTGGGCCTGCCTAGCACTAGTCTATCTTCTCTGTTCTCCCAGAATGGGTTTCTCACCACACATCTTACTTTCTAAACACAAAAGGTTGTGGGTTTTTTGTTGTTGTTAGTTTTTTTGTTTTGTTTTGTTTTTAAATTGAGCTAACATGGGATTCTTGTGATTAGTTTGTTCATCAAATTCATCTCATTCAGAAAACAATGTTAAAGTAATTTCTTGGTTTAGTTTTTGGAAAACAATGGAAAGCCTACCCAGTGGGATTCTTGGTCATCTCTGACTGGGGGACATCAGCAATTGCTGATCTGAAGTCCTTGGATCTGACAGGTGAACCTCCCTGGAGCCTCTCAGCCCTAAGAGCTCAGTAAGTCTCCCTTCTTCTTAGTATGCCCTAGTGTACCTCAGATCAAGCATATTAAAATCTCTTCCTTTTAAAACATGTATATGTATGCACATGTGTGTAGCTGCAAGAAAGACTTTTAAGTATTGTTTGTAAAGGCTTCTTTATTTCAGTTCGTAATTCTTTTGTCTTATTTTGGTGTCCATGCATCTCCCCACTTAGGGCTGAAGCATTTGTGTACTTTCTAAAGCTCTGGGCCCTGGGGACTTCCAGGGCTTTGGCCTTGAATAAGCCAGAGCAAAAATTTTCTCTCAGCTTTGAGACCTCAAATGTTCTTATGCACCGCAGGAGTCTCCTCCCCGCCTTCTCTTCGATGCTAGGTTAGGCTGCAATCCTTTCCTGCATACAGCCCTAGTCTAAGCAATGGTGACTTTCTTGGTTTCTTTTCTTGTTGTGGTGACTAAAGTAACTCAAGGGAGAAAGGTCTGTTCTGGCTTATAGTTCCAAGGGTACGTATAGCCAGGTATGACAGGAAAGGTATGGAGGCTGGAACACAAGCCTGGCTGGTCACACTGTCTCCATAACCAGGAAACTGCGGCGCCAATCCACAGTTAAGAGTAGAGACAATGAACACACACTAACACTCAGTTTCTTTTCTCCATTGTTGTTCATCCCAGGACCCAGCCTGCCATAAGTCTCTGCCCACATTCAGGATGGGGCTTTCCCACATCCATTAACTCGATTAAGAAAATCCCATAGACATGCCCACAGGCCAACTAGATCGAGACAGTTTTTCAGGACACAGTCTTTCCAGGTGATTCTACATTGTATCAAGTTGGCAGGTAAAGACACCATCACAGTGATGCAAATTAATTCCAATTAGTTTGACACTAGAAAACATCCCAGGGTTGGTCCCTAGATGTAACCTTTTGAGACATTTCCGGATTTAAGTTTTCTTATTACTGATACAAATAGCAAATGTTTTAGTACTATGTTTGTGTTAAATGTCCCCACTGGCTCACTTTAGACATTTCTAGAAAATAGCAATCAAGGCTTTCAGGCAAAAAGTCGAAGGCTTGGAAATAAAAGCAATGAAGCAACAGAAAGGAAACTCCAGGTGCCTCCTGGTGGATCTTTTGTTTGGAGGGAGAAACGTTTAAGTGTGAAGTATCTGATTCCATAACCTGTAAGAGTCTAAAAGAACTCAAGTGCAGAGGATCACCAGGCCAGAAATGAATTGTTTGGATACAACTTGAGTGAAATGGTCCTCAGTGTGGCAGTGTTAAAAGGTAGTAGACTCTTTTCAAGCCAGGCAGTGGTGGCAGATGCCTTTAACCCCAGCACTTGGGAGGCAGAGGCAGGCGGATTTCTGAGTTTGAGGCCAGCCTGGTCTACAGAGTGAGTTCCAGGACAGCCAGGGCTACACGGAGAAACCCTGTCTCAAAAAACCAAAAAAAAGAAAGAAAAAAGAAAAAGAGGAGGCCCGGTGGGAGGTGCTTAGTCTTTGATGGTGTGCTCTCTGGAGGGATTAATGCCGCTCTGGTGTGAGCCCAGTTAATTCTCACCAGAGTGCATTTTCCAAGCTGAGAGCCAGGAATCTGATCTCGGAAGTTTGTTTGGCTTTCCTGTGTGTCGTGTGACCCTACCTGCCCATGATGCCCTCTGCCACAAAGCTCTTAACAGAAGCCAAGCAGATGGCTGTAAATTTTCGAAATGAACCAAATAAACTTACTTTATTATTATTTGTTAAAGCAAAGTACCCAACCTCAGATGTTTTGTTATATCAACAGGAAACAGACTCTCGCAATGGCTAGCAGTCAGTGGTAGAGAGAGGTAGCTAATTATGGCAGACACATATTGTATGGGAGAAGGTCTTTGGGGTCCTCTTCTCACAGGTTGGTTCATAGGAGGGACAAAGACCACACCCTCCTGACCTCTGGCCAGACTTTCTCCCACGCCACACTCAAGAGGTGGGAAGTGTGAGCCGGCAGCCTGACTTGGTTCACCTTGATGGTTATGAAACCACAAATGTGCCCCTGGCAGTGGTTCCAAATGCAGCAGAGCACTCAGGGTCGGAGGCAGGGGGAGGATGATGGTGGAGGGGAGCTTCGGAGGCTTGTTAAGAATTAAGGACTGATATCTTACTTTTTAGGATGGATTTTTATTTCAGAATGGCTTTAGATCGGCAGAAACATTGTAAAGATAGTATAGGTTCTAACAATCCCTACATCCCATTTCCCCATGGCCAATATTTCACAGAACTATTGAATATGAAAAAATACATTGTGTAATATCCTCAAACATATTAATAAAATATACTGAAAATAAGCTGCATATGATTGCAATTCGTGAAACACGTTGGTATGCTGCTGTGGACTGGTACTCACAATTCATCACCTGAGTTACACAGCAGAGAGTATTTGTCTGGTTTCCCACTGGGTAGTTACTCTTGCCCCTCCCACAGTTCTTTTTTTTTTAATAAAGTTTTTTTTTGCCTTTTCTTTATTTTTCTTTAAGATTTATTTATTTGTATGAGTACACTGTAGCTGTCTTCAGACACACCAGAAGAGCGCATCGGATCCCATTACAGATGGTTGTGAGCCACCAAGTGGTTGCTGGGAATTGAACTCAGGACCTCTGGAAGAGCAGCCAGTCCTCTTAACCACTGAGCCATCTCTCCAGCCCCCATTCTTTATTCTTTTAAAGGACACCGTTTTGTGTGTCTGAAGGTCTGAGGCTCCCTGTTTGAATTCTTTGTGGGAGACATGTTTATACTGCCTCATTTGTTTAATCTGTTACTTATTTAGTTCAGCATGGATCTTGGGAATCTAAGTTTTATTTTGGATTATAGTGCAATATCACCCACTTTTCATATTCAGTGTTAGTTTTGATCTTTGGGAGTTTTGTCAGCTGCTCCAGTGCCCCTTCACATAGGGCTGAGGGTTCCCCTGAACCTCTGTATTTCCAGCACTGTAAGAAGCTTTAGGCTGGACTTGAGTATTTCTTGTCCTAGCCCTCAGGTATCTTCCCAGAGAGCCCTAGAAACCGAGCTCTACCCACTGAGTGTGCTGATTGCTGAGAGGACTTCTGGCTCTCTTAGCTGACAGCCTAGAGGATACACAAATATACTAACCTGTATATATTACAGGTTATAATAAAATCCACACTTTAATACACATTTTACCTGTAACCATTGTTAGATATGTTCAATTAAATTTGTATTATTTCTGACATCTCCAGATTAAACCCACTGCCAAACAGGCCACTCTTAACCCTCCCCCTGTTTTTCTGTCCCTACCCTTCTGAAATGGGAGAGCCTGGTCCCCACCTCCTTCCATCCATTCAATGAGAGTTCACTGTTCAATCCCAGGCTGATACCACAGTGGAGACCACTTTATCAAGTGTTTATGTAAAGGGCTTATGGGCAGTTCCAATTTTGCTTTCAGTCTTACAGATTCCATTGATTTCAAAGTTACATTAGATTTCTTTTTCACCAAGTTGTTTCAAATGTCTGCAGTACAGCTAAGTTTTACCTTGGGTTCCCAGACCTTTAAAACAACACCTTCTTAAGGAATTCCACACATGAAGGTACATTCTCCTCAGTGATGTTCAGAAGAATCGCATCACACTGTGCCTACCATTACTGTACCCTGCAGAAAGCTGCACAGCCCTAAAAATATGGCTGGAGGGATTGCTGAGGGGTTAGGCTTTTCCAGAGGACTCGAGTTCAATTCCAGTCACCCACATGATACTCACAGTCATCTGTAACTCCAGTTTGAGGGGATCCATTGTCCAGACAAGCAACTGGTACTTAGGCATGCGTGCATGCAAGGAAAACATTTCTACTTTGCCTATTCAACCTTTCCCTTTCCTGTGCCTCTGGAAGCCACAGATCTATTTACTCTTTACAGTTCAGCCTTTTCCAGGTTGTCACGTGAATGGACATGTTCACCGTGTAGCAGCTTTTGGACCAATTTCTTTCACTTATTGTACTGTCTGGTTTTGTGTGTCAACTTGACACAAGCTGGAGTTATCACAGAGAAAGGAGTCTCCCTTGAGGAAATGCCTCCATGAGATCCAGGTGTAAGGCATTTTCTCAGTTAGTGATCAAGGGGGGAGAGCCCATTGTGGTGGTGCCATCCCTGGGCTGGTAGTCTTGGGTTCTATAAGAAAGCAACCTGAGCAAGCCAGGGGAAGACAGCCTGTAAGCAGCATTCCTCCATGGCTTCTGCATCAGTTCCTGCCTCCAGGTTCCTGCCCTGTGTGAGCTCTTGTCCTGACTTCCTTTGGTGATGAGCAGCAATGTAGAAGTGTAAGCTGAATAAACCCTTTCCTCCCCAACTTGCTTCTTGGTCATGATTTTTTGTGCAGGAATAGAAACCCTGACTGAGACGCTTATCAAGTGTGTCTATGACTCACCGCTATCTAGTGAGGTTCTGCTGTGCTCTTCTCTCACTAAGCAGCATCCCACAATGTAGAACATTCACCTACCCCAGGGCAGGCAGCCTGGATGCTTCTTGGTTTTGATGACAATGAAAACAAGTGCTATAAATAACCACATGTCAGTTTTTAAGTGGATGCAATGTTTTGAGCCAGTTGGGTGACACATGACAGTGTTGTGTAAGAAAGTTCAGCTTTGTGAAAAATCTGCCCAAGTGCCTTGCAAAGTGGCAGCACCATTTTGCATTTCCACCAGTGGTGAGGGAAGGTTCTGGTTTCTCCACCCCCTCATCAGCAATGGCTGTTGTCAGTTTCTCTTTTTCAGTTGTATGAATAGCTATGCACTGCTCTCTGCTGCTGTTTTAACTCCAGATCCCTCATCTTCTGTCTCTCTTCTTTGTTGAAATATCAGTCTGGATCAGTTGCCCTTCTGGCTTTTCTGTCCTTTTAGATTGATTTATTTTACATTATGTGTATGAGTGTTTTGCTGGCATGTAAGTCTGAACATCATGAGCATGTCTGGTGCCCATGAGGTCAGAAAAGCACATCTGATGTTCTAGAACTGCAGTTATGAATGGTTGTGAAGCATCATGTGGGTGCTGGGAACTAAAACTGGGTCCCTCTGCAAGATCAACAAGTGCTTGTAACTGCAGGAATCTCTCCTGCCCCCGTTTGTGTTTTGATAAAGTGGGGTATTTTTTTCCTTCCCAAGTTCTAGGTTCCCTTCTGCAGTTTGGGTGCAACATTAATTGTGTATTTCTCGTACCTTCTCTCACACCTCAATTCCCTTTTCCTTCCTGTTGCCAGTGTGCGCATGTGTGGGCATGTGCGCATGCGTGCTCCCATGGAGGCCCTTGTCTGGCGTTCTTCAGTCGTGCATCATCTTACACATCTTGTCTCTCATTGATCTCGGGTTTGAGAATTTGGCTAGAGTGGTGACCAGCAAGGCCTCAGATTCTCCTGTCTCCACCTAGCCAGTACAGGAGTACAGACATAAGCTGCCATGCCAAGATTTCTAGGTAAATGCTGGAGATTTGAGCTCAGGTTCTCATGTGTGCATGGCAAGCCCCTTCCTAAGTTATCTGTCCAGTCCAAGCTCATTAACGTTTTCCTTCACGGTTTTCTTTGGCATTGCATTTAAAACTCATAATCAAAGCCAATGGTATGTACACCCCTCATGTACTTTGTTCTAGATGCTTTAATAGCTTTGTATTTCACATATAGAGTATATAGAAAACCATTCTGAGATAAGTTCTGTGTACGTTGTAAGGCTTGGGTCTAGATGGTTTTTATATCTGTCAACACATGTGTTCCAGTACTATATGTCAAAAAACAAACAGAGTTGGAGAGATGGCTCATTGGATAAGAGTCGTGGCTGCTATCCCAGAGGACCAGGGTTCAATTCCCAGCACCTTCGAAGGCAGTTTGTGACAGAACTCCAGTCCTAAGGATCTGATGCCCTCTTCTGGCCTCTGTGGGAACTACATGCACATGGTGCACAGACATGCAGGCCAAACATTCATATATATACAAATACAATTTCAAAATTAAAACAAAACAAACACAAACCAAAATGGAGCCAATGTCCTTGAATCCATGTCACAGATCAGATGACAACACTGACATGGGTCAGATCAAATGACAACACTGACATGGGTCTGTGCTTGTCCTGTCCCCTGGTTTGTTTCTCAGGGTCATGCTGTCCTGCAGTATGACCTTTAAAACACCTCTGGAAACTGTCATGTGGGCCTTTCAACTTTGCTCTTTCAAACTAGTTGTTGTTCTTCTGGGTCTCATTTGTTTCCATGTAGACAACAGAATATCTTTGATGGTGTCTACAATATTTTTTTTTTTACTGTGCCTTTGATTTTGATTCGATTAAGTGTCCAGATCAAGTTGAGAAAGTTAGCATCTTAAAAATTTGAGTGCCTAAATTATCCCCCATCCTTTGAATATGTCTGTTTGTTTATGTACAAGTGGTATATGCACATGTGTGTATGCACATGTCTGTGCATGTATGTAAGCACATGTGCCTATGTGCATGTGTATCTGCCATGTATGTATGTGCATGTGTGTGTGCCTGTGTGTATGCCATGTATGTATGGGTATGTATGTATGCACATGTGTATATGTGCATGTATGTTCATGTGTGTATGTGCATGTGTGTTCATATATATATATGCATGCATATGTGTGTGTGTGCATGTCTATACATGTATGTGCATATGTGCATGTATGTTCATGTATGTATGTGCATGTGTGTATGCTGATGCATGCTTAGAAAAGGTATCCTGTTCTGTCACTTTTTCTTGTTTCTTGAGGTAGAGTATCTTTCAACCTGGAACTGGGTTTGTTCCCCCCATTATCCTGACTCTGTCTTCCACAGTGTGGGGGTTATAGATGCACACATGGCCACATCTGGGTTTTTTACATGAACTCAGGCCTTCATTTTACCCACTGAGCTGCCCCTCCAGTCCTTTTGTTTAAATTCTTGAATGCAGACTCTCACATCATCTGTGAAAATGATAATTTTGTTTCTTACTTGCCAAATTGTGTGCCTTGCATTTGGGGCTCTGGATTTCCTGAACTACCTATGATTTCCAAGAGGATGCTGAACACGAGTGTTGAAACAGAATTCCTTGCTCCTACCTGAGGGGACTCACTAAGATGATGGGGTTATACAGTTCTTGCTCAGGCTTAGTTTTACCAAGTTGAGGAATTCTCAAGCTGTTCCTGGCTCACTAAGAGTTTTTCAAACCATAAATATCTGGTAGATTTAATAAAATGCTTTTAGCAGTCACCTGCTATTATTATCAAGTTTTCTTCTTTTGCTGTTGGTGTGCTGTGTTACAGTTGGGTGATTCTTAAGAGATGAGCCCTGTGTAGTTGTCATGGAAAAAATTTTCTATCCTGTTGAATTGGACTTGTTAATGGTCTGAGGATTTTTGTGTCTGTTTATGAGGAGTAGGTGGCCAAGTTCCTTTCTTCCAGATGTTTTCTCAGTGTCTCTTTATCTCCAGGATGTTCTTTTCTGGTTTTGTTATTAGAACATAGCTGGCCTTCTAATAAATGTCCCTCCTGCTTCTGCTTTCTGAACTGGCACCATTTCTCCTGAAATGTTTGTTAATTTATTCATGGGACATTTAGGACCCTGAACCTTCTTCTTCAGAATGTGTGTGTATGTGTGTGTGTGTGTGTGTGTGTGTGTGTGTGTTTGTGTGTGTGTGTGTGTGTGCTGGGGATTTAATTCAGGATCTCCCACATAGTAGGTATGCATTGACACTGAGCCACCCTCCCAGCCACACCGTAGGTGTGCACCTATAATGAGATACCCTCCCAGATCTTAATTATTCATCTTCATTTTAAAACAGAGAAAATGCAGGTTTTCTCTTTGTCTCTGTGTGACCTTTGCAGCTTACGTCTTTCAAGTGACTTTCTATTTATCTAGGACAGCTCTTTAGTAGGCACTGGGCTGTCAAAGTTCGGGCTGTCCTTTGAGTTTTCATGGAACCAGTTATAAAATCATTTTACACTTCATGTTGCAGTTTGTGTCTTTGTCCCCAGCCCTGATTCATTAGTTTTACGGATTCTTTCAAAGACCCAGCTTTTGATTCTTTTCTTGCTTTTTTCTTGGTTTGTTGTTGTTGATTTCTGATTCATGCTTGCTTCTTATTTTCTTTCCCAAGGCGGAGGCCTAAGTTATTGATTTTAGTTCTTTTCAGGTACATTCAATTACATTTACAAATTTCCCCTGAACTACTGTGTTTTCTGTAGCCTGCCTTTTTTCTTTTATTAAAAAATAGATTTTTTCATATACTATAAATCTGATTATATTTCTCCCCAAACTCCCCCCAGATTCTCCTCCTCCCTCCCATCCCTTCTTTTTCTCCCTTGTTACAGAACAGACAGACATCTCAGAGATAATAATAAAATACGATCAGACAAACAGACAAACAAACGACAAACTGGAACAGGATGAGACAAACTCACAAACAGAAGACAATGACCCAAAGACACAGGATGAGACATACGTGTAGACACAGAGACATACACTATTGCACGCAGAAATCATAAAAATGCAGCACCAGAAGCCATCATATCAAAAGATCTGTAAGAAAAAAATCCCTGTCAAAGCATTATGTAATAAAGAACTCCCCAAAATGCCACTGAGTTCATTTTGTGTCTGCTATGGCCATGTAGTGGTGGGCATGGGGCCTGCTGGTTAGGAGTGGAATGCCCACTGAGGCTCCAATGGAGAAAACTTAATTTTTCATTCGTGAGTGGTTATCAGTGGGAGATGGCTTCTGGGTTAGGGGCAGGAGTTAGTGTCCACTTCCTCTCTCAGTGCTGGGACCCCATTTGCCTTAGACCTGTGCAGGCCCTGTGGATGCTGCCACAGTCCCTGTGAGTTCATATGTGAGTCTGTCAGTCCTGTTCTGTTTCTTTGGTGTCCTTGGCCCCCTCTGGCTCCTACATTGCTTCTATCTCCTCTTCCACAGGGTTCCTTGAGTCCTAAGAGGGGGACTTTGATGAAGACATCCTATTTAGGGCTGAGTGTTTCAAAGTCTCTCCCTCTCTGCACATTGCCAGCTGTGGGTCTCTGTATTGTCCCATCCGGGACAGGAGGAAGCTTCTCTGATGATGGCTGAGCAAGGCATTGATCTATGAGTGTAGCAGAATGTTATTATATTGCTCCATTCCTTTACCAGAGCAGATTAGCAGAACAGTAAGTAGTGTTTGTATAACCTGCATGGTCTGATAATCTCATTTCCTATTTAGCTTTAACTGTGTTTAACTTTGATAGAGGCTTAATCTTTGTAATATTTAGAAATGTGCTCTTCTAAAGATTTTAGGGGGATTATATTTCTGTTTTTAAATTTCTGGTTAATTCTATCATGATCTTAGGCCACTCTTTCTAATATGACAGAACAGTTTACTCAGGACACTAAATATGATCTGTTGATTTTCTTTGGAAACAGATGAGCCGCTACACACAAGTGGATTCTTTTTCTTTTCAATTGTGTGAGGGGTGGCTGGGAGTGGAAGACAGAGGGCAGGGTGGGGGTGGGGTGGTTGACGGTGCTTAACAGAAAGTAGGAAAATGTTGCTAGAAACCCACATTTGTTTGTATGTCTGACACAGACAATAAAAACCACACAAGCAAGAATGGAAAATTTCAGTGGGCTGAGGGAGAGACATTTCTGTATCTGACAAGAAATAGAAACCCTTTGGTCTGAGAAGAAAAAAGTGATGAGGTAGAAAGCAGATTCTCACACGTGACAAAGCAAGCACACTTCTCTTGGCTCCGGGATCTATGTCTCAGCCAGGCAGAACAAGAGGTCCTAGCCTCTGGTGTTGAGTGGGGTCAGAGAGTTGAACCTTGTAATGTCCATCTGGTGCTTCAGTCCTCTACAGGCAGTTTCCTGGATGTGCGAGGAATGGTGTGTGTTTATGTCAAATACCCAGGGAAGGTTGTTTTGTGACCACACTGCTTTCAAGGTTGAATCTGGTCACAAGACGCAAGCATTCCTCACAGTGTTTAGGAATTGTTAAACAATGTTAGACCAAGGCATTACACATGGGCCACGCCCTGACCATAAAAATGACAAACCTGCCATGTGACAACAGGCCAAGGATGGTGTGCAAATGATAGCTGCTCCGGAAACAGCTGCATTTGAGCTGTCTTTCTTATGGGGATGGACTTCAGGGGTGTACGGTCTACAATCTTCTGCTTGGTCCTCCTGTGACCAGCACTAAATTCCTGCCCGTAGTTAGCTGGAAAGCCAGGGAAGTGAATGGTTTGGACCTTCTTTGTATGTGTCAGTTTACAATTGTGGTGTGCTCTGTGCTGACAGAGTGTGTGTTGTTTGCTTGTTTTACTATTATCATGGGTATTTGGACTTGAAGATATGCTTGCTGGTATGAACAGACCCCGAGCCAGGCTTGTCTGTATAGGCACCCATAATTTATACTGATGATCATCTGGCTGTCTTTGCCCTGAGGATTTCACCGGGGGTGATTTTTATTCTTACCAGTCTTAAGAGTTAGGGTACAGTGAGTGAGCAAACTGAGATATGAAAAAGTCAAATTACTTCTCTTAGGTCTTTCTGCTGTTACTGTCACATCCTAGACCTGACAGCACCGGAGCTGCTCTTCCCACTAAATATCATCACCCCAAATTGCTCAATCTTGGATGATTGATTAATTGGGGTTTTATGGAGGAAGAGGCCTCTTTTTTTCAGTCTAGCTGAACTCATCAGTGTGGGAGGCAGAAAGACTTAAACAGGTGAAAAGAAAAGCCATCTTTAGTGTGAACAAAAGGGATGTAGGAGGAACCAGGCGGGGTGGATTAGTAATGGGGTATGGGCTAGAGACTGTGACATTGGAAGTCAAGGGCAATTAGAAGAGAAGTTTTAGTTTCAAGGGAAATGAAGTTGTGTGACAGGGAAGAGAGCGACATTTGCTGCTGCTTTTATGTCAGTCAGGCCTGGTGTTGGACACTTCGGAAACCATTTTCTTATCCAATGCCCAGCATAAATCTTTGAAATCCTCGCCTCCCATGGATCCCCTCTCCTGCCTCTGTCTCTCAGAATAGCGATCCGGGGTCCCAGGAAATAAAGCGGTATAACATTAGGATGTGACAATATATCACGACGCATCCCATGTAGCAGGAAGTTTACCATCATCAGCCTCTAGGTAGATAAAGAGAAAGAATGTGGGCTTTCTGACCGTCAATAACCCAGGGACCAGGAAGTAGGTGAGACTGAGGTCTGGGAAAAGGCAGAATTTCCTCTGGACCAGCTAGAGTTGAGGAGGATGAGGTAAGAGACCACGTTGAGGTTCTGGAGACGAGATGTCCCTCTTGGTCTGTGAGACACCATTTACCTGACTCTGTGACCCGCCCACTCTTCTGTAAGAGTGATTCAGGAGCTAGAGCAGGGAGTTCCAGGCAGAACCCATGGACTGTTGGTTGAATTCTTCCTAACACAGACATCACATCATAGCTGACTAAGAGACCTGTGTTGTGGACGTTGAAGAATTGACTCCCCAATGAGCTTCATGATGGGAGGCAGAGGTTTGATACAGCTCTCTCAAGGTCCTCAGGAAGAGTGTTTCTGTCCATATTCTACACACAGAGACTAATAGAGGACCAGCCATAGAGAAGCATGTTTCAAGTGGGTACAGCCTAATATGAGGACCCTTGATGACATAGGCCTGTCGCCTCATTTGCCATGAAAGCTAGACACCTGGCTACCTATGCTGACAGTTGGGCCAAGCAGAACTATTTTTAACCCTTTGATTATTGTATGTATATTTACATATACATATATTGATTAATATATACACATATTAACTAATATATGTATATTCAAATATATGAAAATTACACTAGAGAAGTTGACTACACTAGCTACGCAAATAGCAAATCCTTTGCTTTAGAAATTGAGAAATGTCTCTTGACTATTTCCCTTTGGGGAGGGCACAGGAGGTGTTTTCAATCTTTTGATGGTACCTACCTCATCTGCCTCCATAGTCTGGAGGGACACTTAGCAGATACATAGGAGCACCCTGTGATGGAAGAAAGACATTCTCTAGTCATTCCAATGTCAGTTCATTTAGGATACTATGGTAAAATATATACTAGATAAAGGAATTTGTTTGTCATAACCAGGAGGCTGGAAGTCCATGATAAAGGGCCTGGAGATGTGGGTCTGATGGGGCCTCATTTTCTGGTTCACAGTACTTTGTTGTTCTGTGCTTATACGGCAGGGGACAGAAGGGACTTCTACAAGACACTAATTTCATGAGCCCTAATCATCCAATCACATCCCAGTTAGGAGGTTACTAACTAGTGACCATGGCTACACCAGCTACACAAACAGAAAGTCCTTTGCTTTGAAAATTAAAAAATGACTCTTGACTATTTTCCTTTGAAGGGATGGTGGAGGTGGGCACAGGAGGTGAATGGTAAATGTATTTTGGATTGCAAAGCTAAAGGATGCGCATTCGTGTAAGCCCTTTATGTAGTCACCTTAGTGCCCTGTGATGGTCAATATATCATCATTAGAAAGGCTGTGAAATTACATTAAGAAAGGTGACTGTTTGCTGGTGAGTGAGGGATCAAGTAAACAAGTAGACAGACGACAGGTGGGCAGTTGGACTGACAGGAGGGATTCAGTGTCAAAAGCCGAACTGGACGTGACCGGGCTGTTGTGTTTCTGGTTGTCAGTAGCCTGACTCTCTTTGCCTATGATGGCGGTACTCTTGAAGCTTTTCTTGCATTACTCACCTGAGTGTGAATCTTGAGTGTTGGCACCATGCTTTTACAGGAAGTGAGGGTAGGGACTGAG
>JADRCH010000062.1:6526235-6576637 GCA_019843965.1 Rhynchomys soricoides
ATGGTGTCTGCTCACAGCAGTACAACCCTAACTGAGACAGAAGCAATTGAAAGGACAACCTCTGAGTCAAACTAATCATAATCTGACCCTGGCCTCTCTACCTACAGCAATTTCATAAGGCACTTGACTCAGAGAACCACTGCTGTGACAAAAACGAAAAGCAGTATGTAGCAGACAAGGGGAAAATATTAGTACTGTCATGTCGAAGAAATGATGGGGACCAAAACGGGGGAAAGAAGCAGCAGATTTTATCACTGAAGAGCACTTAGTATTATAATAGGCACTGGGCAGATTAAAATTACAAACAAACATCTGTCACAGAGTAAATTCGGGAGGAAACATCAACATCCATCAACATCCAATGTGAAGCCACCCAGAAGTGAAGCTGAGAGGCAGAGGACAGAATGGGGCCTGGCAAAAGTCAGAGAAAAAAAGAAAAAGAAAAAAAAACCGTTCTGAAAATAAAATGAGAAAGAGAACAAATGTTAATAAATATCACAAAACGCACTAAGAGGTCTATGAAGTCTATAGATTGGGGTGGTAGGGCTGAAGGAATAAAGCGTAAACAAAAGGAACGTCAGGTTAAAGATTAGTGATTGACAGGGAGTATCTTAGTTAGGGTTTCAACTCCTGGGAAGAGACACCAGGATCAAGTAACTTTCATAAAGTAGAACGTTTAAATGGTGTTGGCTTACAGTTTCAGAGGTTCAGTCCATTATCGTCATCTCAGGAAACATGGCATTGTGCAGGTAGACTTGGTGCTGGAGGAGCTGAGAGTTCTACATCTTGATCTGAAGGCATCCAGAAGGAGGGTCTCTTCTGCACTGGGGTGGAGCTTGAGCCTAGGAGCCCTCAAAGCCTGTCTACTCAGTGACACCTTCTTCCAACAAGGCCACACCTATTCCAACAAAGCTACACTGATAGTGCCACTTCCCGTGGGCCAAGGCTATTCAAACCACCACAGGAAGTGTGGTTCAGTGGGAAAGCAATTTCGTGGCATGTATAAGACCTGGGTTAGGTACCACGCATAACCGAGGCTCCAAAGAATATACCAAACAAACAAATAAGAGACAAAAAACCCAAAACACCTTCCTGAAGTGGCATGTGCCTCCACCTACCGCCCCAGACGCTTATTATGTGTAAGGAAGGGAACGCACGACCCTTGTTAATGAGTAAGGAGCTGTGACTGGAGAAGCCAAGCGTGTCGCATGGGAAGACTCTGGCTCCTTTCTCACATGTGGGGACTTGTTTTGTTTGACCTTTGGTTGACTTTAGATTTCTCAAGGGCATTCAATTTCAGGTTTAAGGAAAACAAACATGAGCCACTTTTTATAAAAAATCAGTTTTTATAACTGATTTTTGCAGTCAAAGCAGCAACAACAACAAACCAAACAATAACAAAAAACCCTGTTACATAAAAAAGCTACAGAAAGACAATTTCAAGAACACAAGAACTCAAGAGTATCTGTTTCTCTGGAGTCCTCTTGTAGGAAAATGAATACAGCAAACTTTATCCAACCAAGGCACTAAAGAAACTATCTGCCGAGACTTTGTGGTGAGCATTAGACAGCCCTTTTTGATGAAGACTAATAATAATGTGAATATTTAGCTGGCAGGATTGGCTGTAAATATAACATCTTGTAAAACTATAGAGACGACGAAACTTAGGAAGAACAGAAGAGGAAAATGTGAAGAAAATAAGAGAAAAATGCTTTATTTCATGTCATAGCTGGGTGTAAAAGTATATTTAGAATTTGCTAACAGGAGAGACACAAAAATAGCATCTGGCTTTTGCTGTGTGACAGCCAAATGCAGAACACTCATTCTTACACTGACCCATCTGTCATCGGTCTGGGTTCATCCAAAGTAGAGATGTTGGGCTGCAGACCATCTGGATTTGGCTGCCAACTGCGGGCTGAGCTCCCATAGTCACATTCATTGGGTCTAGACCCAGGCACAAGGGTAGTGGCCACGCACAGGAAGGCCCTCTGACAGCACAAGACATGCACATAGAAGATGAAGTCAAGCAAAAGCATACTTCAGGCTTCTTGTGTCTCATGTGCTAAGATTTCATTGGCTAGATCAGTTCACATATCCAAGCCTAATAACAAGGAGGTAAGGAAAATATTTGGCCCCAGAGAGAGGAATTCAAGGTGATAATCTGACACACATATTTAAGTGTATGCAAATATAAACATGAATAAAGATGTGGTGGTTTGGAGATGCTTGCCCCTTGGGAAGTGGCAGTATTAGGAGGTGTGGTCTTATTGGAAGAGGGGTGGCCTTGTTGGAAGAAGTGCATCACTGTGTAGGCAGGCTTTGAGGTTTCCTAGAGCTTAAGCTCCTCCCAGAAGACTCTCTTCCTGGCTGCCTTTGGCTCAAGATGTAGAACACTCAGCTCCTTCTCCAGCACCATGTCTGCCTGGATGCTGCCATGCTTCCCTCCACGATGATAATGGACTGAACCTCTGAACCTGTAAGCCAGCCCCAATTAAATGTTGTCCTTATAAGAGTTGCCTTGGTCATGGTGTCTCTTCATCGCAATAAAACCCAAACTAAAAAAAAAGGTAGTATTAATTAAAATTTGACATGAATAACAGGGGGAAAAAAAGATGAAATACCATTTAAAAATTTTCTAAGTTAACCACCAAAATAAAATACAAACCCCCATAAATATCAAAAATATTATAGGGAACAAAACACAAAACAATTCTGAAGTGAAGGAAACACAATTATGTGTCATAACTGAGACCAGATCCTGTGTGGTGACCATAGGGTAACAGCACACACTCCCCCTCCCTCATGAGGCCAATTGTATTCCAGTCCCTTGGGGACTGGATGTTATAGTCCATGATAAGAGTTGCAGGCAAAAAAAAAATTATTTTTTCAATTTCTGTGAAGAATTGCATTGGGATTTCGATGAAGACTGTGCTGACTCTGTTGATTGCTTTCAGGAAGATCGTTGCTTTTCCACTCGTGCCTATGTGAGGTCTGTCCACCTTCTGGTTTCTTCTGTGTTTCAAACTTCTTGCTGCATAAGCCTTTGACTTGACTAGATTTACTTCATTATTTTTTGATGCCATTGTGGGTAAAATTGTTTCCCCGATTTTTTTCTCAGTATGTTCGTTATTGGTATGTAGCAATACCAATAGTTGATTTTTGTTGCAGGACCATAATGGCCCAGGATTACAAGGTTGAGAAGAGCTTCAATCCTACATACCTCAGATGATGACCGCAGGAGTTGACTCTCCCTATTCCCAACCTGGAGCCATAAAGTTGGCTGCCCCACCACCAACCCTAGTGTACTAGCTGGTTTTGTGCCAACTTGACACAAGCTGGAGTTATCACAGAGGAAGGAGCCTCCCTTGAGGAAATGCCTCCATGAGATCCAGCTGGAAGGCATTTTCTCAATTAGTGATCAAGGGGGGAGGGCCCATTGTGGGCGGTGCCATCCCTGGGCTGGTAGTTCTGGGTTCTATAAGAAAGCAAGCTAAGCAAGCCAGGGGAAGCAAGCCAGTAAGAAACATCCCTCCATGGCCTCTGCATCAGCTCCTGTATCCTGCCCTGCTTGAGTTCCAGTCCTGACTTCCTCTGGTGATGAACAGCAGAGTGGAAGTGTAAGCTGAATAAACCCTTTCCTCCCCTACTTGCATCTTGGTCATGATGTTTGTGCAGGAATAGAAACCCTGACTAAGACACTTAGTAAGAATTTCTTACCCTGACAGCTATCAGGCTTCTCTCCTTGCTGGACCTTCTAACTGCCTGGTTAAGCTTCCCTCCCTCTAGTCCAGCTCCCTGTGCAATGGGCCTGGCTGGCCAGCGTTTTATGGGCTAATTTCATGTCCTGCTTCTTGGCTGAGTATGTTTATCAGCTGCAGGAGTCTTCTCATGGAGTCTTCAGGGCCTTTGTGCATACAATGTGCATAAGAACACTCGACTTCTTCCTTTGCCATCTGTATCCTTTATCTTCTCTTGCCTCACTGTCTAGGTAAGACTCCAGCACAACATTGCACAGGGGTGGACTCCTTGACTTGCTACTGACAATGGTTGAGCTGTTCTCTATTTAGCGTAACGCTGGCGGGGAGCTTGTTGAGTGTTGTCTTTAGTTATACTGAAGTGTGTCCCCGATAGTCCTAAATTTTCCGGGACTTGTATCATGAAGGAGTGTTAGATTTTTGTCTAAGGTCTTTTCTTTTTTCTTTTTTTTTTTGGTTTTTCAAGACAGGGTTTCTCTGTGTAGCCCTGGCTGTCCTGGAACTCACTCTGTAGACCAGGCTGGCCTCGAACTCAGAAATCCACCTGCCTCTGCCTCCCGAGTGCTGGGATTAAAGGCATGTGCCACCACTGCCCGGCTCTAAGGTCTTTTCTAATGAGATTGTTATATTGTTTTGTCCTTGAGTCTATCTACGTCGTGGATTATTTTATTCTATGTTGGACTGTCTATCCCTAAATCTCTGAGGTGAAGCCAACCTGATTATTGTGAATGATATTTTTTTTATGAGCTCTTGGATTTCATTCGTGACTGTTTTATTGAGAATTTTTGTGTTTATGTTCATGAAAGGAATTGTGTATGATTTTTATTAGGTCTTCAGGAATTTTATAAGTGTATTTTGATCACATTCACCCCAACCTTTCCTCTCATCTTCCTGTGATCCACCTCCCCCTCTCTTCCTCACCCCAACTTCATGTTCTATTCCACCATTGTTTTTTAATTTAAATTATGGTTTTTTGAGAATTTCATACCTGAGTACTGCATTGCGTCATCTCCACCTCTCTCTCCTCCTCCAACTCCTCCCATGTACCCACTAAGCTTTCAAATTTATGAACTCCTTTAAATTAACACACACACACACATGCACACGCACATGCACACGCACACACACACATCTGCACACACATGCACACACACACATATGCACACGCACATGCACACACACGCACACACACATGCACGCACACACACGCACACACACATGCACACACACACAGATTCACACACACACATGCACACAGTCTGCTCAATCTATCTGGTGTTGCTGTTATGTGCATGTGTTTCTGGTTGGCCAGTTAAGACTGGGTGACTGGTCAGGAGGATTTTCCCTAGAAGGACAATTCTCCCTCTTTTTATAGTCATCAGTTGCCTGCAGCTCTTCATTTAGGGGTAGGGCCTTGTGGGGTTTCTCCAGTCCACATTGGCATGTCAGTCAGGACTGTCATTGTAAGGTCTTGTTTAGACAATCATATATATTTTCTCCTCTTTAAAAATATTTTTTAAATGGAAAAAAGATCTTTTTTCCATGTAATGCATTCCGATTATGTTTCCCCTCCCCCACCCCTCCTAGGTCCTTCTCACTTCCCCTCTTCACCCAAATTCATTCATTCTCTCTCTCTCTCTCTCTTTCTCTCTCTCTCTCTAGAATACAAACTGGCACCTAAAAGAACATTTAGACAAATGAAAACAAACTAGAACAGGACAAAACAAACAGAAAAAAAGAGCCAAAGAAAAAGCACAAGAAACACAAAGCAACTAAATTTTTGAGATGTCATGAATGTAGCACCCCCCCCCCATCATACATATAGAAAACACCATATCACAGCAGGTATTCTGGTCCTTTGGCTCTGAACACCTTCCTCCCTATCTTCTACAATGTTCCCTGAGTCTGAAGTGTAGGAGCTGTAACATAATATATCTGTATGTATGTATGTATATACAGATACATGTATCTATATACTATATATACACATATATACATACAGATGCATGTAATATATATATATATATCCCTATATATAATGATTTCTGTATATACATATATAGGTGGATGTATATATCTCCTTTCTGCAAAAGGGTGATATCAACATTCAGCTGCGGTAGGAAGGATAAGTAGAAATCACCTGGATTAGGAAAATGACAGTAGTTGGCTTTCCTCTAAGGTCCTTGGCCTCACCAGCCACGGGTAATGGGCTAAGTACCGTAACAGGCATGAACTAGCTTTACCAAGATTCCTTAAGTTCAATTAGAAAATTGTTGGCTACTACCAAGATTGGGCTCTTAGGGATATCTGGTTGGGTTGCTCATTGAGGCTTGCAGATTTACAGCTGGGTGGAGATATTGGTTGATATTCTCCCTTGGCACCTCACACAGCATCTTTGGATCATATATCCCAGGGAGGCTACCAGATCAGTTTCATCCTGATTCCTTCAAGCCTTGTATCAGATGTATGTGATGTCTTCGGCAACAGGATCTTATATTCATGTGAAGGCCCTAAGAGGACCATAGCACTAAGTATGTGAGAGAGAGAGAGAGAGAGAGAGAGAGAGAGATCTAATTAATAATTTGATTCACCTGAAAGTCTTGGAAAAACAAGAACAAACAACACCTAAAAGCAGTAGATGGGAAGAGATAGTCAAAATCATGACTAAAATTAATGAATTAGAAACCTTCACATAGATTTTTGCTATGTTACATTTTTATTTTCATTCAGTTATAGGAATTTTAAACTTTCCTCTTTGATTTTTTTCTTGGCCCAATTACTGTTCAGTATTGTGTTGTTTAGATTCCACGGGTTCATGTACTTTCTGTAGTTTCTATGTTGTTCATACCCAGCTTTATTTCATTGTGGTCAGATAGAATGTAGGCTGTGGCTGCAGTTTTCCTGTATCCTTCCATACCTTGCTTTGTGTTCTAATACATAGTTAATTTCAGAGAACATTCCACGGGCTGCTGAGAAGAATGTGTGTCCTTTAGGAGTGGAATATTCTGTGGATGTCTGTTAGATCCATTAAGTAATGATGTTATTTATCTGCCATGCGTCTTTGTTTAGTTTTTGTGTGAATGACCTGTCTTTTGGAGAGAGTTAGGTATTTAAGTCACACACTATCACTATGCTGGGATTAATCTGTGGTTTCAGATCTAATAATTTATTTTATGAAATTTGGTGAATTTGTGTTTGGTGAATATTTGGAATTATAATATCTTCTTTGGGGATTTTTTCTTTAATGACTATGAAGTGAACTTTCTTATTTCTTCTGACTTGTTTGATTTGAGGATTATTTAGTCAGATATTAGAATAGTCAAGCCTGACTGTTTTTAGTTCAATTTCCATAGAATATATTTTTCATCCTTTTATCCAAAGTTTATATCTATCATTGATGGTGAAATGTGTTTCTTGGAGGCAACGGACAGATGGAACCTAGTTTTCAATCCAATCTGCTAGTCTGTGCCACCTTATTGGGGAATAGAGGCCATTAATTTTGAGTAATTTTTGAACAATGCACATCAGTTCCTTTCATTGTTTTGTGCTGTTTTTAAAAAACATTTCTAGAACAGTTAATCAAAATAGATCTATTTATCGTCTGGGACATCTTGGTTGTGGTTAACCTTTTCAGGCCGAAGACCCTTCCAGCATCCTCTGTAGAACTCACTTCTTAGAGGTTATAAATTCCTTTAATCTGCTTTTATTATAGAATAACATTCTTTTCCAAGTATGACTGATGGTTTTGTTGTGTATAATAGTCTGGCCTAGAATTTGTGGTCTTTCATAACTCAAAGAATATCAGTCCAAGCTCTCCTGGCTTTTAAACACTCCATTGAAAAACCAGTGGTTATTCTTCAGGCCAGCCTTTGTGAGTGAGTTGACCTTTCTTCCTTGGAGCTTTCAACGGTCTTTGTTTGCTCTATGCATTTAGTGTTTTGACGATAATATATTGTGGGTGGTTTTCTTTTCGTAGTCATGTCTATTTGGCGAACTGTGTGCCTCTTACACCTTAAGAAGCATCTCTTTCCTTAGATTTTGGAAATTTCTTTCTATGATCTTGTTAAAGATGTTTTCTGTGCCTTTGAATTGGGTTTCTTCCCCTTATTGCTTTTAACTATTATTCATAAATTTGGCTTCTTAATAATTTCCTAGTGTTCCTGCATGTTCCAGTCACACTTTGGTTTCATATTTAAGCTTTAACATTTTATTTGGCTGAGCAATCCAGTTTCCCTAACCCTGTTTTCAAGCTCTGATATTTCTACTCCATTTGTTCTCTCATCTATTGATAAGACTTTCCACTAAGCTTCCTTTTTTGATTTGCTGAAATTTTTATTTTACATTTGATTTCAGCTTGATGTTTCCTCAGAAATTCTACCCTTTCAGTAAATCCTTTCTGTGTATTGGCTTGTTTTATTTCTTTTAATGACTTGCATTTCCCACAGCCTTCTTTCTGGTATTTACTCAGGATCTGTGAGTTTCTTGAACATCTTTATTACAGTTATTTTGAAACCATTGTCTTCTACGTCATTATAAGTTGCTTTTCTCAGAGAGTATTTCTATGGAAGAGCCCATTTTTGGAAAAGAGACATTGTTGAGTTGGCTATGCATGTTCTTTGTGCTGTCTGTGATGGAATCAAGGCATCTGGAGTCAGGTCACTGTCAGTGCTTCTGGAACGCATCTCTGCTCCACTCTTGTTGAGCTGGCATTTGAATATCCACTTTCTATTATCACAACATCTCACTTTATGGTCTATCTAAATAGTGATTGGAGTTCAGTCTTGGTGTCACTCAGTGTTGATTTGTCAATGGGGTACCAGGAGGAGTCCTGGCTCAGGTGGCTAGGTGTGGCCTTTGAGCATAGGAGCAGAGCTTCTGTAGAGTTAGAAGGCTCTCAGTGTTGGTCATCATCAGAAGTCTCAGGGTGATGCCCTGGATGTGCAGATTTCAGGAAGTAGGGGTGAGGGTGGTTACTGGGGATGGTCCTCAGGAGACAGGGGGGACTTTATGAAGGAGGTACTCAAGACACACTGAACACACTTTTATTAGCACAGCAGTTATGCTAGTGACAACCACATGGATGTAACAATTTTGAGCAGATAAACTATTTTCACAAAAAATAAGTAAAAATTCCATTTCTTTGTGGTGAGTAGTTGTATTCACTAGACTTTGTAACTGTGATCATTTAAAAACACCATGAGAAGTAGCCTATCTTTGATGAAATTGGCCAAAATTAGAAAGTTATCACCACTGTATATATGGATACCCAAAGGGCCGAGATACAGGGAAACTTAGCCTTCACCAATGCAGAAATACAAAGAGGACATTTATTTTCCAGGGAAGCATAGAAGTGTTTGCACACAAAGAAAATGTTGTGAAAATGCACTGTCACAGAGTCGCATCTACAAAGGTGCATAAGACAAATTAGAAGTCATTTCACCATTTATACCTCTGGAATTGAAGAATGATGTGAAGATGAAATGCACAGCACAGAACATTGTGCAAAAATGTTTGTCAATTTAAAAGGCTAAGGAAAATTGCTCAGGAAGACATAGAAACAAAGGAACTTAAAAAATAGCACACCGGCATCTGAGAATCTAGCCAGTGTAGAATCTACATGTGAAGGAGCCCATGGGAGCACACATCATTAACTGCAGTTTGAGGGCTCCCATTTGGGAGAACACTTGCTGTGCTTTTTGTTCAGGCTCTGGCTCTCCTTAAAGGAAATGTTCACGTGGTGCTGCATGTTCTGAAATTCTATGATCTGACATCCACTCTTAAGAATACTTCCTGTTAAACCTGCTTCTCTCCCATGTCATGCTTCTGTGTTGGTTTGGGCACATGAACGTCCACTCCTCAGACATTCACACATAGATCACCAAATTGGCAGAGCCAATTGTGGTACTAGGCCAGCAGCATCCCCAGATCCTCTCTTATTCTACTGTGCACATGATGATTTTTGAACTAGTTGGTAACTTCACTGGCTTTGTGAAAACACTTTGGGCAGAGGAATTGAAGGAATCCTGCTGGAGCTGACCTGGAAGCCTCCCTGAGGGCTAAATCTCATAGAACTGGAAGAGGCTATTTAAGCCTCCAGGAGGAAAGCCATCAATAGTCCCAATGAGCTGCAATGATCAGAACCATGAATGATCAGAAAGGCAAGAGAGCCCTAGAAGTGCAATAGTGGCACTTACATCCCGGGGTGGGGGGTGGGGTAACCAACAGGTACCTAATTGGACTCAAGACCCTCTAAATAGGACAGAATCCATGACTTTTGCTGCAAACATGTACTATTACCCATGGCTGGCATGGTCATGATCCATGTAGGAGAATTTACTACTGCCATTTTCCTGAACCAGTGTCATTTCTAACTGCACACTAAGAGCTCTTAACATGTTATTGGCTAGAAAGCATGTAGAGAAATGATGCTTTTTTTTGTTTGTTGTTGGGAACTGGACCTAAGGCCCTGCACATGTAGAAACACATGCTCTACCATTCACCTACATACAGCCTCTGCTTAACTTAAAATTTACCATTCTTTTGTCAACCTAAAACCTTCCCAAGAGCAGAGTTCTCTCACCTCTGCCAAGGATTCTGGTCCTAGGGATTTTGTTTTTTAGGATTTCAACATTTGAGATATGTAACCTTTGGAATTATGATAGTCAGGATTTTAGATTTTAGGGCCTTTTACCTTACATTCAGGATTGTGGTCTCAGGGACTGTGTACAGTTGGGGATTATGGTTGGCATCACTTCCCCAGAACCACAAGGAACCCAGATGTGCAAAACCTTGGCTTTAGCCTTGTGAGATCGGATTTAGGTATCTAACCATCAGAACCAAGTGATAAATTTGAGTTGTTTCAGGGCTTTGAACTTGTTACAGCAGCAACAGGAAGCATGTTACTCACTTAGTGAAAAAGAGAATACATAAAGGTCACAAAAGAAAACCCACAGCACAATGCTCATGATCCCTGTATAAAACTAAAGACCGTACTAAGCTGAACATGAAAACTGGGAACACAGCATGCTTTCAGTTATAAACTGGGCAGGAAGATCAGCATTGGTTAATGGAGAATACAAGAACTGTCTGGGGAGTGAAATAGACCCAGAACAGGAACTCAGGGCTAACTCAGGGGAGTTTAATTCAGTTCACTCTGCCAAGGACAGGTCAAATCACATGTTTAATTGATAAGGGATGATAATTAGCATGTAGAAAATTTTATTCTTTGTAAACCATGGGTAGAGTTTCTTTCTGTGAATGCCAGGAAAAGATATAAAATGTGATTACAAATTAGTTCACAGAGAAAATCTGAGTACACGTCTAAAAGCAGTGTTGGCAATATTGCCCATTTCTAACATTATAGGAATAAGATTTGAAACAGGAAAACAAATCCCAAAGCCCGAAAACATCAGTGATGAATTCAAAATGAAAACAAAACAAAATAAGACCAGAGAAAACTTTCTTAAGTCAGGAAAAGACAAAAAAAGAACCAATTAAAGTGAACAGTGTCCCATGACAGAGTAGGGTCATTGCTGTGATGAACGGCTCATTCAATAATCCAACCTGTGTGTCTATACGTCAGAAGCATAAAGGAAAAGCACACGGCCATGCCAACTGGTGCAAAGAAAGCATTGGAGTAAATTCAGTATCCATTTGTAATTTCAAAATGTAGCAATGAATAAAAGGAAATGCTTTCATTTATATATTTAGGAATATATATATATATATATATATATATATATATATATCAACAATTAATAAAAAAGAGACCATGAATGTCAAAGAGAGCAAGGAAGGGGATATGGGATGGTATAGAAGTAGGAAAGGGAGGAGAGTAATGATATAATTTCAAAAAAATAGAGCACACATACATACAATTCATGCTACACACAGTCCTGTGTGAACATACTTGACACGTCTTCCTAGATTAACTCAGTTACATTTGTATCTTAAGGTATCATCGATTTATGCATGTGAAGTTTATATTTATACACCAAAGTCAAGTAGTGACCTCAAGTCTGCAGTATACCCTTTCAAGGTTTCAGTTATTTCGAATGAACACCAGCTTCAAAATACTAACCGAGAACCATAACATGTGTCTCCCGGGGATGAAGGGGGATGCACAGCTCACTTTCCTTCCACTGTGGTCCTCCCTGGTCTGTTCCTCTTTCTTTTCCACTGCATGGCCTGTGTATGCCTGTGTTAAGTCCTAGAGTTAGTGGACAAGTAGCCTGCTTCTTGGTCCAGTGAGTCCTTCATCCAGTGGAAAGACAAGTCAGAAGAACAGCAACTGCCTGCCTTCCAGCTCACTGTGACGAGACTGCTGGATGTCCCAACCAAGTGGAGGTGATGGCAGAGGAAGGGTTATCTCAAAGAGAAGTTAATATGTTTTTTAAGGTAAGAATTCCAACCCGGAACCCCACATATTGATGGACAGTACAGTTGAAAGCTGAATAAGTCTACAATGCTTCTAGAAACCCAGCTTGATGTAGCTGATTCCATATGGACCCCAACAACACTACCTTCAGCTATTACTTGAGCTACAAAGAGTTCCTTGCTTTTGCTTATAGGCAAAATTTTCAAGTGTCTACCCTAGCAGTAGAAGGCCACCCAAAGCAAAGTCCAAGAACTTATCTATGACATATGCATGCTCCACAAATATTTGGCTAGTGAGGAAGGCTAAGACCACATTTTTAAATAAATTAAACTAAATTTTATTTAAAATTCACATCTAGTAGGTAATAGCTCCTTCATTGTTTACCCAGCCTTTTTTTTTTCCTATTCATGTTAAATCTACATGTCCTTGAGCTTTTAAAGGGATTATACACAGTTGTGCAGTTCTTAGAGCTAACTCTTGAGCATGTTAGCTTTGCAGCACATTAAGAATGCCAGGCCCCAGTGTACACTCTGCTCTCACAACACCTTGCACACCATGGTTGGTGTCATGATCCAGTGGAAGTTGTGACTTGTCTACTGTTTCCATCTTTCATGTACCCTGGCTCTCGACGTCACAGGATGTATGACCTCACACTCACTCTCCTTGAACACTGTGCTGGTTGGTCAGATTACATAATGTACCTCCCACATTTCCACTGCACATTCCCTCTGACTTAACATATATCAGCTGGTGAGGTTAGAGGATGTAGCAGCTGTCCCCCAACTTCAAACACACACTACATGTGCCCCTGCTTTATGAAGGATGTGTGACCCTGGTGCATAGTTCCACACACAACCCTCCCAGGTGATCATGTTGGAGGATACACTTTCAGCCCACACTTCTGCTGTATTCTATGGATCCGAGACAATGAAGTCAGAGGTTGTTATGCCCATAGCTGAGCCAGGATCGAGTCAGCTACCCAATCCATGAATCAACACTATGTGTCCTCACGACTGAGCTTCAGAGGAACTGAGCAGAGCCAAGACTTGTCAAGGCAAGGTGACACCAAACACCAGTTCAAGCCATCAATCAAGACATGTGTCCAGAAGGAATTAACAAGCTAACTCCAGATGTGTAAGTCTCATTGAAAAACCACAGGTAACATGAAATGCTAGTAACACGGAGGTTCTCAATCCGTGGGTCATAACCTCTTTGTGGGTCAAATGATCCTTTCACAGGGGTCACATATCAGATATCTTGACTACCAGATACTTATATTACAATTCATAACAGTAGCAAAATTGCAGTTATGAAGTCACAACAGAAATAATTTTATGGTTGGGTGTCACTACAACATGAGGAACTATATTAAAGGGTTGCATGCAGCATTAGGAAGGTTGAGAACCGCTCTCATTTGTATTTGCCTCTTCCTCAAGTCACCATCCCATAGTAATGTCAACCAAGGAGAGCAGTTTTTCAGACAAAGATTTAAGAATGATCATAAATATGCTCAAAGAATTGAGAGGCCATGAATAAACTTGTGAATGAATTCTAAGACATTATGAATAACCTCTTGAATGAATTCCAAGACCACACAAGTAGACAGATGAATGAAATAAAACTGTCTACTTGGGATATGAAAATAGAATGTATCAAGGAGAGAGAAATATTAAAGAAAAATGAAGAACCAAATGATGTTGAAAATGGAAGATTCAATAATTCAAATAAACTCAGTGGAAAGCCCCTAATAGAACAAACCATGTGGAGGACAGAATGTCCAGGGCTGCAGACAAGCTGGAGGGGTTGGATCATTCAGTTTGAATGGAGCACGTGAGACATTTGGGACACCACAAAAAGACTAAATGTACAAATTATGGTGAATACTATTAATAGTAATATTAATAAATCGTAATAGTAATGATAACAGTAACAATTCCATGCCAAAGACATATTGCCAATAAACTCATAGGAAACTGTTTCCCGAACCTAAGGAAAGAGATAGCCGTGATCTAGGTACATGAGGCACACAGGAACACCAAGTAGGTAAGAACAGGAAAAAACCCCTCGGCATGTCCTATTGTAGTTAAGACACTAAATATACAGAACAAAGAAAGAGTTTTGAAAGCTATAAGAAGGATCAAGTTACACATAAAGGCAGGCCCATCGGAAAAAAATAGCTGATTTATCAAAGGGATCTTGCAAAGCCAGGAGGGCTTGGAAGGGTGTCTTTCAGGTTCTGATGACCACAGCAGTCAGCCCAGATTACTGTAGTTAGCAAAACTACTTGTTACAATTGAAGGTGAGAGAAACTTTTCCATGTAGAAGGCAGGCTCAGGCATTTAAAACCACTAAGCTTGCTCTACAGAAGAGTCTGGAAGAATTCCTTTGGTCTGAAGAGAAGGTGAAGCACAGCTGAGAGGCCACAGGAATGAAAAAGATACCACGGTAGTTGTTGAGGAAAGAAGAGCTAAGAAAACACCAAACACTGTAAAATCAGTAAAATGAAAGGAATGAACACACTCCTGTCAATAATAACGGTGTATGGATGGGCTTGATTTTGTAGTGAAAAGACACAGACTAACAGATTGGATCAGCAGATTGCGCTGCGGACCATGCAGCATACACCACATCTGTTACGCCTGCCTCTGCGCCAGCCTCCTATTCTCTTCACAGTGAAAAGTCCCTACTTAAACGCTGGTCTTCAGTCTGTTTCCTTGACAACTGAAAGCCTCACAAGACAATGTTATCCACCTCACAAGACAGTCTCAATGCCAACTCCCTGTGCTTAGCATATTCCAGACATGCAAGAACTTGAGTCGCGGTTCGTCCTGTGTACATGGACAGAGAAGTATGTGCTCCTGGGAGTACTCTGTGCCCCATCGTAAAGACAGACCGAAAGCACAAAACAGGACCATGCCTGACTTCCTTCTTTCTCATTCAAAAATCTCTACAAACACAAAGTCAATATCTCCATTTAAAAACAGAATTTAGTTAATTGGCAAAGCACTTAAAATCCCAAAGCCAAAAGCTATGCAGTCTCAACACAATGGTTATGATTTCTAAGTTCTTCTGTGCATATTTTGCACAGTTAAAATCATGCTGTGAATAAAATCTTGCACCCCGAATTAGTTTTGTAGATATTATTGACACTCCTATTTCATTATTATGTCCTAATAACTGTAATTTTTGGACAACAACATAGGATTTCTTTGAGTGGGTAAACTATAATTTACTTGGCTCTTTTCCAATTCTTTGGCAGCTACGTGGTTGCTATAGTTTGTGCCTTTTACAAACTGAATCAGGTGGGGTGAGTTAACAGAGACCAGCGCTTTGTGGTTAGGCAGCGTGGATGTTAGAGATGGGCTCAGAACATTTGTAAGAGGCCGAAGAATGACAGAAAGGCTAGGGTTTGTGCATTGTAGTGTCTGAAGGTTGAGAGCCACCTGAGAGGCTGCTGGAGTGACTCAACAGCAGCTGTGCTTTTCTGTCCCTGTGTAGTCACTTCACAAGACCCAGGGTCTCAGGAGAGAAGACATACGCCAGATATGGGGTAGATGAAGACCATATGCCTAGATTCACAGTCCGGTCAAAACCGTCCATAGTAGGGCAGAGGTAAAAAGAGATTTCAAAGAAAATAAAGACGCTGGGATTGTCGGACAACGATCCACGTTTCTGTTGTACTTTGTCTTCATACATTTTGCTCTTTCTAGGTTTTGGGACAATCTGCTCGGTTGACATTTCCCCATGTGGGCATAATTGGGTAAAAAGGTAGAACTCTAGGGGTGGTTTGTACTATGCATCTTCAGTTGTGTGTATCTGTGTATATATTTATGTTTGTGGAAGTACAGAGAGACCCTAGCCAGGGGTCAGCACTCCCCACAGTCACACGTTCTGCATCCACACATCCAGAACAACTGGGAATCAAAAGATACTGAACATGTACAGATATCTTCCTCCTCACTACTGCCTGAATAATGCAGCACACCAAGAACATACACAGCTTTCCCATTACACTAGGCATCGGGAACAGTCTAGAAGCAAATTAAAGCTTTTGAATGAATGTGTAGGTGATAGACAAACACTACACCATTGTATATGAGGGACTTGATAATCTGTGCATTTTGGTATCCATGGGGGTTCTGGAACCTATCCTCTGTGGGTATTAGGGAACATCTGTGGTTGGGAATTGTGAATCAAGATGAGGACTTGGGAATTATGTTAGCATGGTAAACAGTTTTTTCTAACAATGTCTGTATCTAAATAGTAGTTAAATGTAGCTAAATAGTATGACCTTTTGGTCTAGGGCCAAGACAGTTGTGTGTCTTGTTTGGAGTTTCTTGCACACGAACTGACTATCAGTGTGCTGTTCTAAATTCCAAGTTTGGAATTCTGTGAAAGGGCTTGCCTTGTAAAATCTAGAAGAGGTAGCCTTATAAAAATCATCGGGCATTTTTATATGGCTACCCCCTCTGAAGCGCTCTCTGTTGGCTCACCCACACCCAATTCAACGTCTATAATTTTCCAGGAGTGATTTGCTTTTTATTTTTGAGTCCTCCCAAGGCCCTCAATTTAGTTTTCATTGAAATGGCAACTCTCTTATTTATTCCACTTCTATTTAATTGGTTTTCATAATGTTTATTTTAATTAGAAATTAGAAAGACAGTTCAAGGAGCCTTAGCAGGCTTGGGAACAAATATAACTCACGCTTGGTAAGCAGACAGCTCTACTGGTGAGAACATGGGAACACAGAGTACTAGAGAGTATCCCAGGGTGGTGAGCAATTGTGACCCCCGTGGGCATCGACCTGCCTACCTACCTCCCAGAGACTGGCTAGTGGGCTGAGTAGAGTGGTTTAGGAGACATCTTCCATGCTGACTTGAATGAAATTCTCTTGTGTCATGATAATAGCATGCTCACTTCTCTGTATCAGCTGGCTAGATAGAGCTTCAGCCAACTACACGCCAGAAATAAATATTTAAATAAATTGCTTCTGTACTGAACATGTAGACTTGTTTTAGTTGCTGTCCCATAAAACAATGCAATACAACTGTGGTTTGCACAGCGTTTCCATTGCTGTGTATAAGTAATTTAGAGATGTTTTAAAGTACCTAGGACTGCCAGTTTCCTTTGCAGACACGGCACCATTTAATTTCAGGGACTTATTTGGGTATCCTCAGAAGGCTGTGTGATTGATAAGCCAATGGAGGTCAAAGAACTGCACAGTGCAAAAGCCATGACTCCAGGGCTGGCAGAACACGTGTGTTCAGGGTCGTCAGGATAGAAACGTGACAGTGAGAGAGAGAAGGGACAAGACTGTTTCTGGGCAGTGTCTCTGCATGCTCATTTTCTTACTGACTAGCCTGCTCCGTTGTCAAAATCAGTTACTCACCCATGAGTGTGCTTTGGGCTATTTCTTGGCTCTTTATTCTGACATATTTATGTGTCTTTCATCTTCCAATACTACATACATTCTTAATGTTTATATCTACATAAGATAATAAATTTGAAACCCAGGTAGAATGAGGTTGCACACTTTATTCTTTTATAGAATTATTTTATATAATCCAATTTTTAAAAACATTAATTCTAGCTTCTATTTTCTTGCCTTTCCACATGCACTTTAGACAAAAGCTGTTGTTAACTATATAACTTTAACACACTAAATCTGGCTATCAACTTAAGAATTGATAGCTCTATTTATTGAACTTTATAATGCATGTTTTCTGTATTTTTATTTTTGAGGTTTTTTTTTTTTAATCTGAAAATGCCTTGAATTTTCTTAATTCCCTAAGAAAATATTCATTGGCTACATATTTCTGATTTGACAGTAGTGGAAAGTATTTTCAGGTTTCTGACAAGAATCCACTGTCATTCCACTTGTCCCCAGTAGATACTGTAGTGCCTTTACAATTTAGTCTTCAGCATTTCTGTCCACATTTCTCTCAGCATTACTGACTGCCAAGCTTCACAAGAATGGCCCATTAAGCTCTGTCCACAGCACTCAATGTCTTTTCCAGCCCAAAGTTTCAAACTTTCCACAAAAGACTTATAAGCCACATGGTTAGATGTCTCAGAATCAACACCGCTTTCCTGATATCACTACTTTTCATTTGTTGAGGTAAAACATCCTGACAAAACAAACAAACAAAACAAAACCCAAGGAAAACAAAACAAACAAAACCCAAAAGCCCAAACCAAGCCACCACCACCACCAACAACAACAACAAAAGAAACAAACCAAAAACAAATTACTGAAGGAATGGTTTATTTGTAGTTACAGTTCCTGAGGGATGGGGTCGTCATGGTAAAGATGTCATGGCAACGGGGTGGAGAGGTATAGCTGCAGTAAAAAGCAGGAAGATAGGTGATTATATTTCATCCCTAGACAGGAGGCTTGGATGTTTATGTTATTTACTTACTTTCTCCTTTTGTCAAGTTAGGGAACTTTCAGTCTTAAAAAAGAAAAAAAATCCAATCTCTTTATTGTCAGGTCCTCTCCCTGGACCAATCTCCTTTCCAAAATTAGGCATTTCCTGCGGATGAAAGAGTCAGGATGTGGGGAGAGCCAAGTGCTATGGCCAGGTTCCTTTCTCCTGGTTCTTGTAGTCTTCCTGTCTCATCTTCTGCATGATCCCCGAGTTTTGGAGGGAATAGTACAAATACTTTGTTTGGAATGGAATAATCAAGTGACACTTATTTACAGCACCACATACAGCCATACAATATTGCATTTACCAACAGTCACTGGGAAGAAAGGCTTCTCCAATTAAGACTGAGAATAGCTGTTGCTAGTCAATATAAGTACAAATGGCTAAAAGGCAGTTTTTGCAATGTAAATTTATCCAAACAGCAACTTACGTGTCTACCAAGGACTTTTGTCCTCTCTCATCCAGAACTTTTGAAAAGTTTTTAAAAAATATTACTGGGCATACATTGCCTCCTATAGAGTGAGTCTCACGTCTAGCCACAGAGCCATTGGTTACCACCACAGAAATCCACACTACTAGCACACAGTGGGCACTCTTGCTTGGCAGGTGGAGATTAGAGCTCACAGACTTCTCAACTGGGGAAGACCACTGCCTTTTCCCAGCTCGGGAGCCTGCATGGAGAAGTTTTGGGCACCATGAAACTTAGCTAGTTGGGAGGAAGGTTCTATCTTGATTTTTCTATCATGCAAACACAGTGTGTCTTTAGCAGTAAGGTATTACTATTATCTAGCTTTGGTGGGCACCCGAGAAGAATAGCAAAAATTTGTTTTGTTCTGGGGGGGGGGGTCTGAAACCTCCTAGACCAATAACTCATAAGATGGTATTGTGTGCCTGGCACTGGGGTTTGGTTTAATAACCCATGGCTTCAAAAAGGAGCTTTTGCTAGCTATGTAGAGTATTTCCACTTCAACTCTCTCTCTCTTTAAATAAACAAACAAACAAACAAACAAATAAATAAATTTTAGCTTTAGTGAAAGATGTAGGTTTCCATATGGCTTTTCATGTCCTTTTGTTTTGGTCATTCTCCCTACCCCTATCACTTCACACATACAATTAGAGAGTCAAAGCTAGATGTACATCTGAGAGAGAGTGTGCAGCTTTTGACTTTCTGTGCCTGGGTTGCCTCACTCTGTTTTTTCCAGCTTCATCCACTTGCCTGAAAATTTCATAATTTTGTTTTTCTTTAAATATGAATAAAATTCCATTGTGTATGTGTGCCATGTTTTCACTCTTTATTTATTATGCCATCACTCAAGAAGTTTAAGATTTTGGATTTTGGATTTCTGGATTAGAAATACTCAACCTGAATGAGGCTTGGGATATGTGAAGCACAATGATGTAGAGAAAATCTCTTGTGTACTGTGTGGAAGCATCATCCGTCAAAAACAAAACAAAACAAAAAACCAAACTTTTGGCCCACTAGCTTAGGCAGGAAATAGGAGATGGAATGAACAGCAGGGAGAGAGGACTCTGGGATAGAGTCAGGCAGAGGAAATTTGCCCTGAACAGTGATGGAAATGATCGCATAAAAATGAGGAGAGGTAATCAACCATGTGGCTGGATTTAGAATAGAATAAATGGGATAACTGAGTTATGAGCTAGCAAGAAGAAGCCAAATCTTTTGGCCTAGGCATTTATTCATAAATAATTTACTCTTAGAGTTGTTAAATCAGGAACTTGGGCACAGATGGAAAAGCCTGCAGTTATATATGGTACCCAGTGTGGGGCATGGAATCCAAGCTTAGAAAAGTTGCAGGTAAAAAGTGCAAATAACCACTTCCCAGAAAAGTTTCCTATTTGAGTGGGAAGCTAAGTCCCTTAGGAGAGAACAAGAAAAGGCCCATGAGCTAACCCAGGTGGCAGACGCCAGAGCTGCCTTGCAGTCTCTTTTGGACTGGAACCCGAGGAAACAGTAGCTGTGGCTTCCCCAAAGTACATCATAGTTCCAGAGAAAGGTAAAAAAGCAGGCTACAGAGAGCTAGATGGCTCAATTCTGGTCCACATTGGAAAAGCCTTCAGCCATCCAGAGAAATGGACAGACCCAAAGGGGACAGAACCAAGAGACAGCAACCTGCTAGACCAAGCTAAGGGGGTAGAAATTAGCTGCCATAGACACTTGTTAGCCTGAGAAGCCCAAAGATTCTCTCAGAGCTGCAGTGTGACTGAAAAGCCCCAAACTTCTGAACTCATAAAGTATTAAATTTAAAAACAGTAAAAGAAAAAAAAATAGCTGGGTATAGATAATCGTAAAAATAGTTTAAATTGGTAAAATGAAGTCCTTAGAGACAGAATTAAATAAATTTAAGGAAATAAGGCACATGAAGATGATAGATGTAATGACACAGAGCTTTCAGACTGTATAAAATCCCATTTTAAAGGGTTTAAGGATAGACACAAAAGAGAAAGATAAATGACCAAATTGGAATTGACACATTACCAATTATGATTACTATCACATTGATAATTCTCTTTTTAATACTGATAGCCCAGATGGCTTCTTATGTCTTCTCAAAGAAAGGGACTTTAGAGAGACAAGAAAAGGAGAAAGAATGAAAAATGGAATCAAGCCTTAGAAGAAAAAAATTAGAAAAAGGTTATAAGTGAAAATGAAGAATATAGTAAGGTGATAGAGATACAAGAAAAGGAGAAAGATGAAAAAAGGGACACAAGCATTAGAAGAATAATTAGAAAAATTATAAATAAAATTGAAGAAGATTTTGAGATAGAGACAGAGGAAGGAAGTTCAGAACCTACAGCATAACCTTGTAACAAGCCTGGAAAAAAAAAAGCAGTTTATGTCTGTTTTAAAAAAAAAAAAAACCTAAAAATGATTTTCTCAGCCTTGTTAAGGGAATTAGAAGGAGGTAAAAGAGATTCACGGGGTCATCAAGGATTCGAGTGACAACCTATAGAGACACGATATTTAAAAAGGTTTAAGGAAGCAATAATGACCTATGGCTTACAGTCACCATATGTCAAACACATATTTAGTAAGTGGGCCACGCAAAATTGTATAATTCCTGAAGATTGGAGAGATTTGCTGGCAGCCGTCTTTGTGTCCTGCCCTCAGTTATAATGGCTGACATGATGGAAAGATGAGGCTTCACTCGTGGGCAATGAAATAGGCCTAGGGGCATTGATACTGTCAAGGATCAGTTACTAGGTGAAGATCCATATTCTGAATTGAGAGTACAGATTATCCTTGGTAATGCTATCCTGGAACAATGTCATACAATAGCCTTAAATGCTTGGGACAAGTTTGAACAACGGAGGAGGAACTGAATCATTTACAAAGATTAACCTGGGTTCAAATGAATCTTTCATTGACATTTTACAAAGACTAACCACAGCCCCGACTAAACCAATATCTGATCTGACTGCTAAAGAAATTTTAATTGAATCTTTAGCTTTTGAAAATGCTAATGCTCAATGCAAAAAGGCCATTAAATCTTTAAGGGCCGTATCTCTTAATGAATGGATTAAAACTACTGTGAATATGGAATTTAATACTAACAATTACAGGCGGACAAACAATTACAGGAGATATAAACACACAAAATGTCCATTGCTGTAGCTGTGAAAAATGAGATCAAGCCCTAAAGGACTGTCGACAAACAATTCCTAAGGATAAATTCTTCTATAATAATAATCCAGGGGGAAAGTTCTCTGTGAAATGCCAAAGATGTGGAAGGAGTGGGCATAAGCCTCATGAATGTAGATCATCCAAAGTTTTTTGAGGTAATTCCTAAATATCAGAAAACTGACTAAGGGGCTTTGCTGAAGGTCTGACTATATATATATATATATATATATATATATATATATATATATATATATATATATGCCATTCATTTCCTATCCACCCAGAAATGACTATTCTGAAAAGCAACCAGAAAAATCAAAGCCTAATAGGACAAGCAGAGCTGCTCAAAACTTAAATAAACCTTTTAACAGAGATAGCGCCACTAATATAGATAAAACAAGAGAGCCTAAAGATACCAAAAAGCAGATAATTGGCAGACTACTATAAGTGATAAGAGACCAAAACTAAAAACACAGTTAGATGAAATTGAGATGGAAGGATTAGGGAACACTGGAGCAGATGTAACTACAACGTCACACAATTCCTGGAATCCAGCTTGGCCACTTCAAAGGGTATCCACACAGCTCCTAGGAATTGGGACACTGTCTCAGGTAAAACAAAGTTTAAAATGGACTAAACATATAGAAGCAGAAGATCAAATGGGAAAATTAAGGCCATATATAGCTAATATAGCCATAAATTTATGGGGAAGAGATCTATTACAACTATGGGAAGCACAGATTAGCACTCCTCCAACTCTAGAGACAAGCTATAAAAGAGAAGATGTTCCTAATAAAGAAATGTTTAAAATGTTATCAAAACAGCACAGACTGTCCAAGCTGCTAATAAACAGGATACATCAGAGACTGGCTCTTCAATTTTATATGGGGGAACCACTGCTAATAGATAGAACACCAGCTGCTATAACACTAAAATGGCAATCTGACAAACCTGTTTGAATAGAACAAGGGTCTATGATACAAGAAAAGTTATAGACATGAGAACAACTAGTCCACGAGCAGCTGGAGGCTCAACATAAAGAAGAGTCTACCAACCCTTGGAATTCTCCTGTATTTATCATTAAAAAAAAAATCAAGCAAATGGAGCATGTGGACAGATTGGAGAGCAATTAAAATCATTCAGCCAATGGGCTCTTTATAGCCTGGAATCCCATTGCCTTCCTGTTACCTAAGACCTGACCTATTAGAATGATTAATTTAAAAGATTGCTTCTCACAATCCCTTTACGGTACCCTTTCACGGTATGGGATGGTTGATTTCTCACTACCTGCTTTCACTAGAAGTTGCCCAATAAAAAGATATCATTGGAAAGTCCTGCCACAAGGAATGTTGAATAGTTCTACCTTATGCTTGTATAACAGCCATTGGAAATAATTCATAAGCAGTTTCCTCAGTCCGTAATTTACCATTATATAAATGATATCTGCTGCCTGATTCAGATACAAATACCTTAGATAAAAAATGTGGATGAAGTAAAGAGAATTTGGCCTTGCTGGGGATTACAAATTGCTCCTGAAAACTTATAAAGAGGATATTGTATTAATTATATAAGATTTAAAATATGTCTATAAAAGATTTGACTACAGAAGGTACAAATAGGAGAAACTAATTGATAACTCTTAGTGATTTTCACAAATTGTTGGGAGACATTAATTGGTTAAGTCCCATAATTAGATTAACTATCCAAGAGCTAAGTGATTTATTTCAAACCTTTCAAGGTGATAAAGACTTAAATAGCCTAAGAAAATTATAAGCTGAGACTGAAAAAGAATTTACTTTGGCAGAAAAAAATTTACAAGATGTACGAATATATTGTTTAGATCTAAATATGCTTTGTATCTTAGTCATTTTACCTTCTACTTATTCTCTCACAGGAATTCATATGCAGAGAGAAGATAATATTTTAAAATAGTTATTTTTAACACACCAACAGTGTTAAACATTAAGGACATATCAAAATATTTCTGAATTGATAATGATGATGACAATGACAATGGTGACAATGATGATGACAATGATGATGATGATGACAATGGTGATGATAATGACAATGGTGACAATGACAATGATGATGATTACAATGATGATGATGATGACAATGGTGACAACAATGATGATGATGATACTGACAATGATGATAATGATGACAATGATGATTCTGACAATGACAATGGTGACAATGATGATGATGACAATGATGATAATGACAACAACAACCACTATGATGATGATGAGATGACGATGACAATAATGTCAATGACAATGACGATGATGGTGACTGTGCAGATGGCAACCATGATCATGAGTGTGAGAGGGCATGCCTATGATTTACCCAGAACAGTGGTATCCATTAGGTGATAGAAGATTGGTGCTGCTCAGGGGTATCTGTACAGCAGAGGGAGGAAGAGGACCAGAATAGCTACTATTTATTAAAGACCAGGCTTTGCCATGAGTTTCTTGGTATAGAGTACCCAAAATGGTCACATAACACAGCAGAGAGAAAGAATCTCCTAGTGCAATTTCTTTTGATTTCTTTATTCTTCTTGGCTATCAAAAACTTGGATTTAGTTTGGATATAATTTTAAAAATACGACATGATTTCTCTTTTCTCCTTATGAATCCATGACAGTTTTTTCTACTCTTTTTTTTTTCATACAATGAACATGCATTTGGTTTTGTTTGTTTGTTTTGTTTTGTTTTTGAGACAGGATTTCTCTGTTCAGCCCTTGGTGCTCTGGAACTCCTTCTGTAGACCAAGCTGATTTCAAACTCAAAGATCTACCTGCCTCTGCCTCCTGAGGACTGGGATTAAAGGCTGTGCCACCACAAACATGCAGTTGTGTATTTTTTTTAAAGGATAGAACATATAAATGTCCTTAGAAATGCACTGCCCCTTCACGAATTCACCAGTCTGATATTAAGTGTTGGTTTTAGGCATATTCCTGATAAGCAGAGGTTTAGAAATGCTAATTAGTTTTACCAAACTTGTTAAAATTACACTGAAAGAATATTGTAATCCTAAAAAAATAGCAACAGCATCTATCACCAAGGTAGATGAATAAATACTCAATTTTATGTTTGCCTATTTTTTCTACGGGCCTATATTAAGCCATTTAAAAGAGACTCATTTCAATTTTAGTTGCAGCATAAAGATAATTGGTGTTTTGTTCCAGATAGACTCCCACACAAAAAAATTCAAACTAGATGAACTAAAAATGTTGGGCAACTTTATGGTCTTTAGCCCATATCATGGTTATTAAGAAGTTGAGCTTAAAACAGATTTTGGAGGAAATTTTCCTGAAGCTTTTGAATGAAATTAGAAAGCCAATTTTAATAGTCCTCTGAAGGACTGAATTGCAAAGAAATTGCATTCGTAGTGTTTCATTGGTCAGAGAAAGTGTGAGCACTGCACACAGGTTGGAAGTGGATTGGCAAATAGGGGAGAAGAGATGCAGTGTGAGTGTGTGTGTGTGTGTGTGTGTGTGTGTGAGTGACATATGACTATATGTGTGGGGGGTGTGTTTGTGGTGTGTGCATGTGTGAATGTGTGTACATGTATGTGTGCTATGTGTGTGCATTTGTGTGGTATGTGTATGTGAATGTATTGAGTGTTACATGTATGCATGAATATGTGTGTATATGTGAATGTGTGTGTTTGTATAGTATGCATATATGCAAATGTGTGTATATGTTGTACATGTGTTGTGTGTGTTTGTATGGTTTGTGAACGTGTGTGTATGTGTATGTGTGCATGTGTGTATGTGTGTGCATGTGTGTGTGTGCGGGTGTGTGTGTGTGCGGGTGTGTGTGTGTGTGTGTGTTTTGTCACCTAAGCAGACACTGACTCCAGTTCCAAGAAACAGGCCTGACATCAGGAAGGATCATACAGGGACAGAGTCAGTATTTGCAACCTCACTCATGAAAACTATACTAGTATCCATGACATGATTTCACAAAAGACTGCCCTGGAGTGGGGGCAGCATTCAAAACCAGACTCTTGAAGGGCCACCTAGAGGTTTGACTAACATCTGAGACCTAACCTCAGGCATCAATGCCCAGGAACGTGACAGGCATCTGAGAGCCCTGACAGAAATGTTGACAGACACAATGGGGGCTCCCTTTTGGGTCCTTAGTTTCATTAAGAAAAGACCTTAGAAACAGACTCAGGAGAAAGCTCAAGGACAGTTACATCAGAGTCTGAGAGGAAACTATAGGGTAGGCAAGCTGTAAGTCTCAGCAGCTGCCAGGAGGAGAGAGACGGAGAAAGGGAAGAGAGGATGCGTAGGATTCAGGAAAACAGGCAATGTGCTCAACAGTGGGGATTGCCAAAGCAGCTACGCGGTAGAAGCGCAGGGGCCAGGGAGAGTTGAGCTAAAGAGTAAGAATGCCAGAATATCAGAGCCAGAACGACCAGACAAGCAATGTGGGTATCCACATGAAAGCAAGCTCAGGAGAGCAGCATGGCCCAAAGTTTCTGAGGCTAAAAACCAACTGGCCTGGGTACCATCACCTCCACTTTACGGGAGGAGCTGAGGAACATGCAGGCCAGCTACTTCCTTAAGACCTCACAGGCAGAAAGTAGCAAATTCAGCCCACATTTGGCATAGCCTGTGACCTCCCTGAACTTGACTGTTAGCGAAGAGGTGATTACGGACTACGACTAGCAACTAGCGAGACTAGCGGGTAGCACTTGTTATCCCAGGAGGGTTTATGAGCTGAAAATGTAAACTGCTTCAAGATGTGCTTTGACAAACTCAAGGGTGAAAGATTTGCAACAGTTTATGAGCACCAGGGGGATTTTCCAGTAATGTTTGTGAGTTCTGGTAATGGCTTTGTGTCAAATCAGTTCCCTCTGTAGATCACAGCATGCTCTCCTGGGTGCGGGGGTGGGGGTGGGGGGGAGTGTGCTCTCTTGTTTGATGCAACCCACTTCTATAGCTGAGAATGGGTGTGAGCTAGGAGAGAGGATACCTGTTAATTTCTGGTATATGCCAGGTGCTTTATACATGTTGATTAATGTTCTGGGAAATGTGTGTGTGTGTGTGTGTGTGTGTGTGTGTGTGTGTGTGTGTAGTGTGGTGTGTGTGCTCGTGTGCGCAAGAAAGAAGCTCTGAGAACTTGCCCGGGCTACCCAGCTTGGAGGGGATGGGGACAGAGTTTCAGTTTTCTTCTATGTGTTCTGTTCGGATGCTTATCTCCTTGCAAGGACATAGACTGTTTTGATTTGGGGTTGCTATGCAGGTCCAGACACTGTCTCTGTCCCCAATGACCTCATTCCCTGTGATTTCTGTGATCAGTTGAGGAGGGGAGGCAAAGTCAAGGGAATTACAGACACGCCATTTCCCCATCTCTTTTAGGTTACAAATTTTGGGGATTTGTTTATCTTGGGGGAAGGGGGTGGGGACACCAGGCTCCAGATTATGATGAGGAAAGAGCCTGGATCCAATATTTGAGCGAGAGAGAGAGAGAGAGAGAGAGAGAGAGAGAGAGAGAGAGAGAGAGGGACCCATGAATGCTAAGATTTGGAAAATGGTATTGGTATCAAATCTCAGGGTAAAAAGTGGGCAGAATCCAGCCAATCTTGTGATCATTCAGTTCAGAGGGTCTGAGAGGGCAGACCCTCTCAGGAGGGTCTGTAGTCACAGGAGAGAAGAGAGCCAGGCTGTAGTCACAGGATGTGCAAGGGCATCAGAAGGACACCTTGGAGGGTGTGAGTTTAGTTCTTCTAAAGTGCAGTTGTGAGCTGCTGCCAGCACATGGAGGGCTCAAGAGAGGGTTCAGTATACACAAATGAAGTAAGTTCTTTCTTTAAATAATAATAAGAATAATAAGAATATGAATGTTTTGCCTGCGAGTATGTCTGTGCCCCAAACGTGTGCTTGGTGCCTGCGGTGTCCAGAAGAGGGCATCAGATCCCCTGAAACTGGCGTTACAGATGGTTGTGGGGTGTTGTTTGGGTGTTGAGAATTGTGCCAATCTTTGGAAAGAGCAGCCAGGGCTCTTAACTACTAAGCCATCTCTCCAGCCCCCTATTCTTTTTATCTGTCTTTGTGTTTATTAGGGAAGGCTACACACCACACCGTTATAGATTTCAGCTGTACATTTAATAGCCTGGGCTTAAAGTTTACTGAAACTACAAGTAAGAGGAAAAGTTGTCTATATTTTAGACTCAGTAAAATTTATTAAAAATGAATTTATTAAAAATAAATTTATTAAAAATAGATTTATTGAAAATGAATTTTTAAAAACCTACTGGGTTGTTTTCATTCATTCTTCTGATATTATGTACTAGGATAAATATATCTAAAGTTTAGCACAAATAGTTGATTTTCAAAATTCGTGTGCATGTATCACAATCTTTCCATTATGAAATCTCTCCCACACTGTCGAGCTATGTTGTACCACTGAAGGAGCTGCATCCTTCGATTAGAATTTGGGAAGAAAAGCGAATCATGAAAGGTAGGAAACTCTTAAGTAAGACTGGTTGAAACAGACTTCCAGTTCTGTGTATAAGGATGAAAAACTGTGCAATGGAGTCTGGATTCTTTTGATGTCTTGAAACCAAGGAGCATTGCTACAGTTCGCAATGTCTAAGATATAAGACAAGCATCAAACCACATAGGCTTTCCATGCTAACGAAAGCAGGTGAGACAGGTCTGGAGCAGTGAGATCATGGTGTAAATGACTAACCAGAGGCTCTAATTAGATGAAAAGGAAATGCCGAGGAGAACCTCCTCCTAACTAGCATGTGGCTAAAGGTGGTTTTGTTTCAGGATCTCCATTCCTTGGGTACTGATATCATTGCTAGGCTGGAACCCCTACTCGCCCCTGCACAGGCTGGGAAACCCCAACTGCCCTCCTTCCCTTAACCCTGCCTGCACTGAAAATCTCCAAACAAAGGAATGGCGCCAAACGCCTGGTTCCACATTCTTGGCAGCTGTCGCAACCTTCTCCTCTGATGCTACCCACCACTCAAATTCCTGTTTAAGTGCTCAGTTCTTGATCATACTTGGGCACAAACCCAGCTTATGGCTGACACATCATCATCTTTCGCCTAGAGTCTATAAAAGTTCCCTGCCAAGGTGCACAACTTCCTCGGCCCCATTCTGTAGGACTAATGAACCGCCCCGGGTGCAATGCCTAATAGACCTGCCATTATCAGCTTTTAATCTGATCTAACCTGGGTGACTGAGGGAGAGAAAAACCTATGAACGATGAGCAGATCAACGGTCCACTACAGCATTAATCACAATAATCAAGATATGAGAGCAACTCAAAGTATTATTTAAGAAGCAGAGAAATTATGCTCCGTGTGACAGAACTAAGCCACAGAAGGGACTCCTGCCATTTGTGATGATGACAATGAACCTGACAAATAGGTAATACAAACTAATCCAGGTATGGAGAGACAGCTTCCCGCTTACATGCGGACTCTCAAGAAATCAACTCACAGAAGCAGAGAAGGTGGTGTTTGTCTCTTGGATCACAACGGAAATGGGAGCTGTTTGTTAGAAGGTACAGACTCTCAGTTACCAGATGAGCCAGTTCTGGGGATGTGGAATCCAGTATAGCCATGATGGCCCTGTGGGGTGGATGGTGATGATCAGGATGTGTGTTTATAAGTCATATAATCATCTCATACACTTTAATTGGTAAAATATTTAGAAAACAATAAAAGGGGAGGGGGACAGGAACTATTCATGGAAAGGAGTCCGGGTTGTAGGAACTAGAAAGCAAGCTTAGAAGAGAAACCCTAGGCTGTGTCTTTGTAGTTTGGAAAGCTACAACAAAGCGCCACAGACTGCTTGGCTTATAACAACAAAAGGTTCTGGTTAGCTGGACTTAGAAGTCTAAGATCAAGATACCATCACGGCTCTGTGATGAGTTTTCCTAGTTGGCTCCTTGTTGTATCCTCATGTGACACAAAGAGGGTGAGGGAGTCCTGCAGGCCCCTAGAGTAAGGACATGAGCCTCACCAAGGAGGGCTCCTACCTCTTGACCAAAGTGAGTTCCTGTAGGCCCTGCCATTACACCAGCACATGGAGAACAGGATTTCAGCACAACAGTGTTAAGGAGTGGGGAGAAAGGGGGTGGGCACAAAAATCCAGTACCTTGGGCAAGCTACTTTAAAATTTATGCCAATCAGTTCTGAGCTCCCCAACAATCTAGGTAAAGAAGGAAATTGTAAGACTGAAGGCCGGTTTTGTCAACTTGACCGAACCTGGAGTCACCTGGGAAGGGAGTCTCCGTGAGGTACTGTCTAGATCAGGTTGGTTCATGGCATATCTCTGGGGAATTACCTTGCTTAGTGGGGGAGAATACCCGCTGTGGATAGCAGTATTCCCTGGTTCTGGACTGTGTGAGTGGAGATGCTGAGCTGAGCTCTAGCATGTATTCATTAATTTTTTTCTTGCTGATTCTTTATGTACATAATGTGTCCAGAGGGTCAGAGGCTCTGCTGGCATGATTTCCCAGCAATGATGGATAGTAACCTGGAGCACCGAGCTAAAATGAGTCCCTTGACCTCCAAGTTATCTTTGTCAGGGTGTTGTATCATTCTCAGCATCTGATGAAGGGAAGGAAGGCTCCTAACTCAGAAATGGAGTTCTCAGCTGAGAGAGTTTGTCCTATGATTCTGTACTTTGGAATATCAAATGCCGTATAATTTTGTGGGGAGATTTTTATGACAAGACATGCAATGCAGATATCTCAATTACTCAAAATGGAAATTTACTGACTGCTATTTCTGTTCTTATTTCAATGTAATACTATGCAGTGTCATCTTATTGATTTAATGAATTTTTAATTAGAAGTAAATATCAATTTAATGATTGGAATTTTATAAATAAGTAAAGATAAATTAACACAATAAAACCATGTACAAAAATCCAATGAGAAATGTGTTCACAGTTTAAAATATGAAGTTCAAAGTTACTTTTTCAATAGTTTTCTATTGGAGACTGTTTCAGGGATCCCTAGTGGACATTAACATTCACAGCTAAGATTCCTCAAATACAACATGGTTGTATTTGCATATGACTTATGAGTATTCTTAGATACTTTCAATTAGAGTGTCCAGCCTTTTGGCTTCTCTGGGCTATACCTGATATAGAATTGTCTTGAGCCACACATAAAACATACAAACACCAACAAAATCTGATGCATGGATATCTGGTTCAGTGGAAGTAGGTACAGTTCTCAGAGAGTTCTCAATGTGTTAATTAGACATTTTATTTCTAATTTTACTCTTACTGTGCACAGTCTTAGAAACAGTTGCTGACTGGGTTGTAAAGATGGCTCTATGGGCAAAGGTTCCTGCCATCAAGCTTGATTTGTGTTTCATTCCAGGATCCCACATGGTGGCAGGAGAGATCTGACTCCAGCGAGTTGCTTTGTGACATCCACACCTGTGCTAGAGCAGGTGCATGTCTACATGCATGCACACAGACAAACAAATAGGTTGTTAACATCTTAGAAAAATAGTTGCTCACAGATGCAGGTGCTGCCAATGACGATGGCAGGGTTGGATGCCATTGTGAATCTAGAGATGTTTCTCCCTGGGAGACAAGTCTGTAAAGATACAATCATGGGCTTTGGAGCACCACTAGGTAGTGACTTTCACAGCTCTGTTTTCTTCTGACACATAGTAGCAGACACAATAACTGGGAATTTGGTAAGCATGGTGTACCAGCGTTCTTCGGCTGAAAATGGTAGCAAGAATTGTAAACTAAACTCCAAAACTTAGGCTAAAGAGGAAGTAATAGAAAGGTGCAGGGGAAGTCTCCTGTATTCGTCACTTTTCTGTTTCTGTGACAAAATGCCATGACCAGACAAACTTAAGGAAGAGAAAGTTGTGGTTCCAGAGAGATAGGAGTCCATAGTGGAGGAGCAGGCAACACACAGCAGGCATGGCTATAGGCTTATAGTTTTCAAAGCCTACGTTAATAAGTGGACTTAAATGCTTTAAGCTCCCTTCTAGCCCACCACCCACCAGTGGAAAGGAAAGATTAATAGAGCAAAGGAGGATGTGGACCTGTTTGGAAATATCTTTGGAGTGAATCCAATCTGTGTTGTCAGGATATCAGCAGTTCACACAAACCAGCAGCAGTAGCTTGATCCACTTTTAAACACCATTCACGAACCAGCAATGGCAGTTTGATCCAGAAGAAACTTTGAGGCTCTGCCAATTGGCTCGAGTTTGTGGAAGTGGCAAGAAGTCCCTGGAATACCACCAGAAGTTCTTTGGTGTGTTTCTATGATGTCATGATAAACAATGACCAGCAAAGAAGGCAAAGTGAACCAATGCCACCCAGCATTTTCAGTGAAGACCAGCATCAGCAAAGCCTAACAATGACCAGAAAAGAATGGCAAGGCAAACCAACACCACACAGTGTCGTCCACTGTCTGTTGGGTTATTTTTATACCCTTTCCAAACATCATGTGTTCTCTCAAGTGTCTGCTCTAGCAAAGATATCTAGGAAAGATATTCACGTGACTCTAGAAATAGACTAGGGCTGTGCAGTCAGGAATCCTGGGTCATACTACACAGATGTAGAAAGGAAGTGTGAGCCAGGTTGTCAACTCCTGAGCATGGGGAGGGCTATGACCAGAGGACAGCTGTGTAGGTCCTTCTAAAGTATGTGGCCTGCATGAAGGTCTCTCTTGCCCAGGTCTAAGAATGTTCTTTGAGGAAGTGGATGGATGGAAAATGGCGCCTGTTAGTCACACACGTACAACTCTGCATGTGGGAATCAAATAAACATGAAAGTCAGATCATGAGTGTATCTGTCACAGGGCAAGAGCTCCACAGCACCAGTGGCTTATGGTGTTCACATGGCAGCTCAGGTGCAGACCACTTTTATTGTCACAGGTGTCTAACTGGACAACTCCAGCCTGGAGGCCCCAAGAAGACTGTGATTTGCCCAGGGTCATGAAATAGAGGCCTGGGGCTGAAATTTAAATTCAAATCTGTCTGATTCTGAGTTCTGTGTTTGTGTTACTTTCCAGACTTTGGAAAAAGAGAGAGCTTAGTTCTTCAAATCTGTTTTTAAATCTATAAACTGAAAATAAGCCCCTCAAAGAGCTGTGAAGAGGGTTAGAGGTCCTGTGAAGCCAATCCCACAACAGAGTAAACTGTTGTTTTCTATAACTTTGGTTTCCTTCTTCAGTCTCTTCGGGGTTGGGAGGGATGGGTGGGGGAGTGGAGGGGGTCAGGATGAATACACACTTTCTTCTTCAAATACTGCAAATCAGAGAAAAAGGGCTTGAAAACAGATGAAAGACTCTCCCTGATTAACATCAACCATTAGACACTGATGTTGGAGAGACAGAGAAATTCTGAGGCATGATACTGAGGATTAGGTAATTAGACCCCAAAGCCAGTATTTTTTGCTTCAAAGAGAAAAGTGATTTCAGATGCAATGGGGACTTTTCTCCTAAAAGATGTGGGGCGTGTATCCATTCTCTGGTTATTTATAACCAAGAGAGGTGATGGGCTCGTGGGGTGGGGTGGGGGTAGTAGGTGTGGATGGATGGGGTGGGTATAGGATGGGGTGTGGGTAGATGTGGGGGGAGTGGGTGTGGGGGTGTGGACGTGGGTGGGTATAAATGTTAGTGTGTGTGTGTGTGTGTGAATGTAGGCGTATGGGGTGTGTGTATGTGTGTGTATGTGTGTGTCTATGAGTGTGCGTATGTGAGTGAATGTGTGTGTGTATGTATACGAGTGTGTGTGTGTAGTGGTGTTGGTCAGTGCCTTCACGCCTGCCTTGTGACCTTCAAGACTCTTTCCACTCTGATGTATCTCCCCTTTGGGGAGAGAAGGCTGGATCATAAGAAGGTGGCGCAGGCTTTTTGCTTCTGACAATATGAGATTCTGTGAAAAACTGGTACCATCTTTTGAAGAGAGCAGTTTTAAAAATTACAGTAGTTTGCTTTGTCTTTGCAATTCCCAGGGCCTCAGTGTGTCTGTGACAGGGGTTTTGTGCCAATTGTCAGCTAAGATACAAAGGGAGTCCCCTCTTCCCTTGCCCCTCCCTTTCTCTCCACCCCTATCTCTCTAAATAATTTTTAAAATGTAAAGCATTTTTATATACTATATTTTGATCATGTTTTCCTCTCCCCCAGCTCCATACAGATGTTCCCTAGCTCCCTACCCAATATCCTCTTCCTCACAAACAAAAATCAACGTAAAAAAATCGAAACAAAGTTCAATAAGAAATAGAAATGCCAAAAACAGAACAAAATAAAACAAAAAGGCTTCTCCCCCCCCACACACAAAATATGGAGTTTGTTTTGTTTGGACCAATGGTTCCTGGACACCTGTCTTGTCTTGAAGTGTGCTTGGCACACCCAGTGACTCTCCATTGCGGAAAGCTGAGTTCGCTTCTCCAGCAGTTATCAACTGTAATAGCTCTGTGACTAGGGATGGAATTTTGCATCTATATTTCTCAGCTACAAACCGTGCAACTGCTCACTGTCTGTTCTCAAACTGTTGCAGAGGTAAAGCCAATCTGACCTTGCAATAAAATTTTCTCTTCTAGATTAAAAGAGAAGGTAAGACTCCTTTGTGGTTGTAATCATGTTAGGGTCACTCATTCTTCCATTCATCTACTGACTCAACAGATACTCTCTGAGCTTTAGTCAATGTCTCTCGGGCAATGGTCTGGGTTCAGGGGATGCAGCTGTGAGTCGGTGGACAGCACTCTTGCTCCCAACATGCACATAGCAAGCAAGGAAGGTGGTCTTCAACATCTTACATTCTAACATGCAATGCATGTGCTTCAGAAATAATGAGTCAAAGGTGAGCGGTGTAGGGCATGGGGTGGATGATGTCAAGGAACTTGGGGGCTTCTTTGAGGAGATGACACCCGAGCAGATGTCTTTACGAGATTAGGATGTGTGCTGGGTAAGGATCTGGTACAAGAAAGTTCTGGCAGAGGACTTGATATAGCAAGACTACAAGATGGAAAAAGGCTTCCCATGGTTGAAAAATCAGGGAAAAAAAATGTCAGCTCAGGTCCAGAGCTGAGCATGCAGAGGAAGATAGACATGAGGCCAATGGAGGTAAGGAGCTAGCTAGACCTGAGACATCGCCCAGGACCTAAGAGCAGGGTTTTGATTAGTTTTACTGGAAGGCTGCCATACACATCCATTCACTAGTGTCTCCAGTTAATTCACATGGTAACAGGAGGCGTGAGTGGCTGGGACAGAATTTTACAGCTGGTAAAGGCTGGCTATTTGTATCAGGGCTTTGACAGGAAATTACCCTTTCTATCAGTTATTATTTGACTGCAGTGGCTTGTTCTAAAATTCTGCGTTTTTGGCCTTGAAGTGGCATTATGTTATCTTATAAAGCAGAATACATTTTCCTTATGCAATATGGTCTCCTATGTGTTTTAAATGCCAGGGTTAATTCCTCTGAACTAGCCAAGGAGGTGCACACCTGTAATCCCAACAGTCTTCATATTGAGACAAGGTGGTTTCAAGTTTGAGGCCAGCCAGGGCTGTATAGAGATGTCCCACCCCTCCACTCTAGTATCGAGTGTATAGAACGGGACTATTTCTATTTTTGAGTACATAGCTACCATGTTGTATCTTGCTTTGTACTAGACCAACCTTTCTTCTCTTCTTCCCTCCTCCCTCCCTCTCCTTCCTTCCTTTGTTGAAGCGAGATCTTGCTATATAGCCGAAGCTGGTCTGAAATGTACATTTAGCCTACACTGGCTTTTATTTTATTTATTTGTTGACAAGATCTTGTTATGTAGTCTTGGCTGACCTGAGAGTCATTATGCATACCAGGTTGGCCTTGAACTCATAGAAGTCTGCTTGACTCTACCTCCAGAGTGCTGGGATCAAAGGAGTGTGCCTCCATGCCTGGCTCACCCACACTGGCTTCCCCCTTTCCATTAATTAATTAATTTACATCCCAAACACAGTCCCCCAAACCGCCCACATGGCCCCTCCCCATTCCCCTTCACTTCTGAGAAGGGAGAGATCCCCCCTCCCTGGGTACCAACCCATCCTGGTTCCTCAAGTCACTGCAGGGACTAGGCAATCCTTTCCCTCTGAGGCCAGATAAGGCAGCCCAGCTAGCTAGGGTAACAGGATCTATAGGCAGGCAACAGAGTCAGGTTAAGTCCCCACTCCAGTTATTGGGGGACCTCCATACCAAGCTGCATATCTACTACATATGTGGTGGGCCTAGGTCCAGCCCGTTTATGCTATTTGGTTGGTGGTTTAGTCTCTGGGAGCCCCCAAGGGTTCAGGTTAGTTGACTCTTTTGGTCTTATTGACCCACACTGCTGTTCTAGTCATAACTTCTAACCTCAATCTCATCAGTTTTGAGATAATAGATATATGCTAATTTCACTTAATATTTTTTGGATGTCGGCCACTCATTTTCAGCGAATATATTTCAACATTCCCCCTCTCTCTTTCAAATCACATCAATAAGATCTACATTTGGTCTGACTTTGCTTTTTTTTTTTTTTTCTGGCTCAATGATGTAATATCCAGCAGGGTTTCTCCCTTGGAGGTAATTGTTTTCCAATTGACTTCTTATTCAGTTTAGCTCTCTGGCCTTTAAGCTAAAACTCCTTGCCAGTTTAGCAAGTGTCTCAAAATTGTTGCTCTTATCAAATCATGCTCAAGTTTATTGAATCAATCGCCCTGGACTGTGTCACCTGCCAGTGGGGTCCAGCATCACACAGGGATGCACGGTACCTCTTCTCTATCACCATTCACCGTCCCGAGGATTTGCTTCAGGCTGCTTCCGTTTTCTGGTCCATGCCTTCCTGTTTCTCGGTTTGCCACGCCCTTTAACACAGCACACTTCCAAGCAGTCTCCTCAGAAAGGGGCCATGGTGGGGCCGAAAATATCCTGAATCTATATTCCTGCCTCATTAGCAGCTTGGCTGACTTTAGAATCCTACACAGGATTTACCCTCCCTTCAAAATGCTAAAGCGCTTACCATTGCTTCCTAGCTCACACATTAAAAAAAAAAAAAATCCAAAGCAATTCTTACACCCAATCTCTTAGATGTGACAATTTTCTCCTAGATGTGATTTCTCCCCATCCTCCATCCCCAACAGTGCTCTGATATCTCACAATTATTTGTCTTGGTGTTAGACTATTTTTATCCATTGTGCTGGCTTTGGGATGGGTTCTTTCAATCTGTACTATCCTGTTCATCTGGGAATTTTTTTAAAGTCTGTTTTTAACGATGATTCTTTTCTCTGTTCTACTCTCTCTCTATTTCCTCCTGTTATTTGAATATTGAATTTCTGGTCTCTTATGTATTTACTTCTTTTTGGTTTATAATGGACAGGTTTTCCTCAACACTGACAACCCTACTGAGCCGATCATTTCTGCTCCCACTGCCCCCAGTATTTTTCTTTTTAAAAGATTGATTCATTGACTTTTTTTCATATGTGTATGTAACACATTCTGGTGACACCCAGCACCTCCCTAACCACTCCTCACTTAGTCCTCTCCCATTTCAACAAATCTCTCTCCCACTGTATGTCTTTTCGTTTGGTGATCCACTGAATTTAACCAGGACAGCCTACATGGGCATGGGTGTGGAGATATTCACTGGAACAAGAGTAACTCACCAGTGGCTATATCACTGAAGGGTGGAGGTTCAGGGAGAAGATGGGACCCCCCAGCACCTTCCTCATCTATGGCTGAATGTTGATGGATTCTACCTTAGATGGGTCCTGTGTAGGTAACCATGGATGCTGTTAGTTCATGAGTAGATAGATGCACGATGCCCAGAAGACAGCATTTCATAGCCACCTCTCTACAGCTAAGATCTTACATTCATTGTATCCTCTTCTTTGATGCTCCTTGAATCTGGAAAGAGGGGTATGGATATTTACTGAGGTCTGAGTGCTCAGGAGTCATGGATTCTCTGCATCTTGACCAGCCATGAGTCTTTGCATTAGTCTCATACAAGGCTAAAATCAGCTTTAACATATGGATATCTTCTACATAAATATGAAGGTGATGAATTAACAATCTGCCCATTTTTCAAAACAGAAAGAGTAGAATCCCTGTTAGGATTTAGGACCTCTCCAATTATGGACCTTTGCCAAGATCAATAGAACCAGGTATGAGCTTTTCCCTCATGAGCAGGCCTCAGATCCAATCAGAATGCCATTGGTTACTCTTGTAACAGTAATGCCATTATAGCATGTGTGGCCCCTCTTGCTTGGCAGAATGATATTGTAGTATGCAGTGTCCATAGCTGGGTTAAGATCTTTGATGACTCTTGTCCCCAGTGACCTGAATTACAACTTCCATCACTATGGAAGGTAGCCAGCAGGAGAAAGTTTCCAGAGAACTGCATGCTTTCTCTATCCTTCATTCAAAATGTATGATGTCTTTAACAATAGAATCGTACTGTCTGGTTCTGGTGGGCCACCAAGAACAATGGCGATTCACCATATTGTTTTTGGGTCCTCTGTGGATTTCTGTGCAAGTCTTAATAAATATAGAGAAATGGAAATACTTTCCTGTGCTCTGTCTTTTGATCACAATGGAACAAGTCTATACATCAATAACAAGGGAAACTCCAGAACATACATGGGCTCATGTTGAATGAACACATTATTTTACAATGAGTAGATCCTTTAAGAAATCCAGAGGAAGGAAAAGCATTCCTGGAATTGAGTAAAATGAAAACACAGCATGCCAAAGTGTAAAGGATATGCAAAAGCACTCCAAAGAGAGGTTTATAGGTCTACTTTCCTACATTAGGAAATTAGAGAGATTGCAGATAAATAACTTAATGATGCGCCCAGTGGAAACCTCTGGAAAAAGAAGAACTATCCAGATCCCGAGTCAGCAGAAATAAAACACCATTAAGACCAGAGCAAAAATGAATAAATAGAAATGAAAAGGATATAAAGAATCAGTGCAATGAAGAGGGTTATTTTTTGTTTTTGTTTTTTTTAGGATAAGTAAGACTGACAAGCTTTTAGCCAACAAAGCAAAACAAACAAAAACCCCAACCCCCCAAAACAAAACAAACAACCAAACAACCAAACAAAAACCCAAACCAACCAAATAAAAACAAATCAAAAACTAGAAAACAAGAGAAAGAGAAGAGCCAAATTAATAAAAATAAAAAATAAAAATAAAATGGATGCAATTACAACAGATTGTAGTAAAGATCCAAACAGCAGCAGCAACCAACCGTTAGCTGGAAGTGTAAGGTGAAATAAATCCGTCCCTCTCCCAAATGGTTTTTGGCCAGTGTTTTGTTAGAGTAACAGAAAGTAAATGGATACAAATGCTGTTTGGTGAAAGATGTTCATTACTGACAGCCACCTCCTTCATGATATTGTGTGTCCCTAAGTGACAACTTTATAAGAAATAAGTCTCCACAGGATGCAGGTGTCTTCATGTATAAGTTATCCTTTCTGGCTGGGCAAGATATAAAAGGAGTGCTTTGTCTTCCGATTTTTCTTATGCTTTTGAAGTGATGGATGTGTTAGCCCTAGGAAAAGAAATAGGCTTCAAAACCTAATCTCTCTCAAAACCCAGCATTTCTTTGGCATGTCAGCAAGATGCAAAAATCTGTAGCATTTATAAACAAACCGAGACAGCCTGTCCTGGCAGCCCTTGATGCCTGTAGTGGGATCTGTGATGAGATGATTTCCTGGATCACCAGGACTGATGTGTGTTATCTCATTTCTCCAGAGTCGTAGAGGCCAGCCTTCCCACCTCTGCAGCAGGAGACAACGCGATGTGATACAGCATTGCCATTTCTGTCTTGATGGCTCTGACTCCAAAGCCTCGGGTATAGGGTTTTGGAGAAACGAGACTTCTCCTTTAAGATTCTTTTATCCATTCAAATTTCTTCTCCAGAGAGTTTTGTAGGTTTCTCTGATGGGATATACTCCAAACAGGAAAATGATGTGCATTACTAGAGAAAGAATTTCTCAGGAAAAAGTACTTTAAAGTCTGATGTATGTGTGTATATGTGTAGAGATTATCCTTCTTTTCTTTTTCCTTTTTTTACAGACAGAATCTTTGCATGTAGTCCAGGCTAGCCATGACCTCATGACCTCTCACCTTGGCCTTCAATTCTCCCCCATTTTCTCCCTCCATCCCAAGCTCTGTGGAGAAAGTCTCTTGTGTACTGTATGGATGCAACAGCTATCAATTGAAACTGATTAGCCTGTTTCAGAGGCAGGAAATAGAAGGTGGGATGTCCCATAGACAGAGGGATTCTGGGATAGAGCAGATGCAGGAGGATGGGGCTCTGGGGAACAGGAAAGGCACATGGAACCTAAGCAGAGGTAATCTGCCTTGTGGCAGAACTTATAAGTGAGCTATTAATTTATGAGATGGTCAGAGAACAGCCAAGGCTCATGGCCAAGATATGTGCGTGCGTGCGTGCATGTGTTTGTGTGTGTGTGTGTGTGTGTGTGTGTGTGTGTAATCACAGAATCACAGAGTTACTTCAGGAACTTGGGGCCAGGGGGAAAGCATGCATTTTATAGGGCTCTTCCAGAAGAAATAAATCAATCTCTACCTGCCACCTCAGACTTTCTTCGGCCAAGAAAGAATAATAAAGACTGAAGGAACTCAGAGTAGGTTCCACACGCAGACTGTGCATTACTTTGGTGGACACCGATGAGAGGCTTACCCGCCCTGCTTGATCCTACTACGTCCTGACACCCCCAGCGATCAGAGGAACTTTGTACCAGGCTTTCTTCTATTCTTCAGCCCATTCGTATTCCATAACAACCATTTCCTTCCTCTCCAAATTGTTTGTTTTAAACTGTAATAAACCACATGGACAGGTGAGAGGGTTTTCAGTAGAAGCCGTGAGTGCTAGCCTTTTTTTTTTTTTTTTTAAAAAAAAAAAAAAAGAGAGGAATCCTGTGAACTGCAGATCCCAGGAAAAGGTTCATACATTCATTGCTGAGCAAATAATAATGTCAAAATGATAGTTTTAAAGAGCTGGAAGGCCTCACTAGATGCGTAGGAAATTCAGGGTGAAGATGGAGAAGGAGAAGAATTTTTCCCAATATTGTAGTGTTGAAGACCAGGAAAGACACCCCCCCCCCCCAAAGCAAAGTTAGAAAAATACCTGTCTGGGGAGTGTGTGCAGCAAAATCTATCTGGACAAGGGGCAAGGTTTTACTGGTAGGAGGAGCCAAGACACTTCAAAGGTTCTTGGAATTGAGGTCCTTGAGGTACCAGGAACATGAGGGCAGATTCTTTCTGCGTCAACTCTTGGTGAATGACAAGGCCAGATCTGTGACTCCAGCAGGAGGGTCACTTTTACAGACTCTGGTCAATGAGCCTTGACAGCAGAAGGGCCAGAGGCAAATGTGTGTCCTGTGACAAATGCCGTTTTCTTAGAGAATGTTTTCCATCAGCAGTGCTGGATGCTGACGTCGGAGTCTTGTCACATTACTTCCCAAGGGGCTGTGGAGCCAGGCAAAAATGTTCTCTCGTATCCAAAGGAATGGGACCTCATTTGTCACGAGAATGAATAATCCATGGGAAGCCCTAGGCACTGTAAAGATTTCTATTTTGAGGACGTGTGTGTGTGTGTGTGTGTGTGTGTGTGTGTGTGACAGAGACACATACCACCACCACCACCACCACCACCACCACCACCACCACCACCACCACCACCATCACAGTGTGGCTCCTCCCTCTTTTTCTTTTTAGCAGATTGGAGCTCACTCACCACACATATCCTTCTGAGTGCTGGTAGAGTAGGAAAGGCACAGCTGTGGACAGAAAGCCAGGTCCTTTCCTAGCCTCTTTCTCCCTGTGCCTGCCAGGGTTGTGACAAAACTAGACACAAACCCAGCCTGCCTGGACAGCACAAATGTCTCAGCTTAAAGCTCTGAAGGCCAGGAGTCCAAGATTTAGGAATTGAGTGCATTGGTTCCTTCTTGATGTCTGTCTCCTTGGCTTGTAGATGGCCACCTTCTGTATCTTTGTAAGGTCTTCACTGTGAGTCCCTAAATACTCCTGGTATGGCTTTGGGTGTCTATCCATGTTCCTTCTTCCTTTGTTGTGTGGTCCTGGGGATTGATAAATTGCCTCTTCCTGTGATACCAGTCTTATGGAGTTAGGCTGAACACTTATGGGCTTTCTTAATTACCTCCCGATCTCCAAATGCAGTTACATTCTGGGGTATAGCAGTTGAAAGATGGGGGATGGAGAAATTGGGGAAGGAGATAAAAGCACTCCTCATAATATCCAGTATGTATTCATTCCCTGCAAAGATCTTTTTACTCTACCTTGTTCTGAATTTAAACACTTTGGATTCCAAACCCAGACATTTTATGATGACAACCTGCCCCAGGCAACTGAGTGAAGCCAGCACATTTATAGCTGAGAAGGTAGACTAGAACAAGGGTACACACTGAACCATTTCTATCCAGGTCTGATCAAACTGGACCAAGGGGCCCCCACATCTCTGCCTTTGAAGATTGTCTAACCCCAAGCCTTGCTCGGTTTCCAGGCTCTCATGCAAGCACTGTAATAATTGGACCCTGCATGCTCATGCCTTTCTTTTTATCACAAAAAGTCTGATGGTCTAAACTGGACTTTTATTGGTGAAATTTCAAAGTAGCTGCCCCAAAAGCCCATCAATGGATCTGGTTGAAGTTGCCTATTCCTAGCCCTAAGTCATCTTGAGCCTAGCTACCTCTCCATACTGACCCTCACCTCTCTATCCACTGCAGGTGACCTTTCTTATTCCCATGCTTTGAGATCCAATGGATTTGGCATCCTCATGTCATTGTGGCCTCAGGCATGCTGTTCCCTCTGTATAGAATGCCTCTTCCATTGACCTTCAGAGTATGGGAAGGGTTAGTTTGAGAAATATTCAACAAGTTGCCCTGAGCTCACCCAGAAGGTCAAGAGACTATTAATTAAGATGCAGGTTTGCTTGCAGGGAGCAGAGAGCCTAATTCCAGTGCTGTCTCTCAATATAGTCACCCCAGCAACTCAGGGGATTGGTTCCTGTGGGTATTAGAATCAAAGGATACTGGAGTCCCTTTATAAAAATGGTGACATTTATGCACATAACCTAAGCAATCCTCTTGTGTATTAGATCATCTCTATATTGTATTGTCACTATTGTTAGCATTCTGTCTAAACTCCACCCCACAGTTACCTGGCAACAGCCAGGTAGGCCTGACCCACTATAAAAGGGGCTGCTTGCCCCCTCTTCTCTCTCTTGCTCTCTTGCCTCTTGCTTCTCTCTTGCCCTCTTGAGCTCTCCCCTTCCCCCCTCCCTTCCACATCCCCTTTTCCCTCTCTCCATGTGTTCATGGCTGGCCTCTACTTCTCTACTCTCTCCCTCTCTCTGACTCTCTCTGCCTTGACTACCCTCTTAACTTCCCTCCTCATTCCCTGAATAAACTCTATTCTATACTATACTGTCATGTGGCTAGTCCCTCAGGGGGAAGGAATACCTTGGCATGGGCCCGCTGAGGCACCGCCTTCTCCCATACCTCTCCACCCATTCATAGAACATACATATCTTATATCTCTTTATCTTTTTATAAACACATCAACTATGATGTGAACACTGTAAATAGGTGTTGTGTCTTACTGAGCAGTAATGGCTAGGAAGAGCTACCCACATATTCTTTTCAAATACTTCGAGTGCTCAGTTGGTTGAATCCACAGAAGCAGAATTTGTGGGTGTGGAAGGCTGGCTGTAGTTTCCTTCTCCAGGAAGAATCTGACCTAGAAAGTGGCTCTGGTGGATGCTGTGCCTGGTGCTCCGGCATCTGTATTACTGTTCTGTCATCTTTAGCACACTGTCCCTGTTCCTGATCAGAATATCGATCACCATCACACCTGCAGTTCAGCTACTGGAAAGTGGGAGAAAGAAAAGTGAGCTGATGTTTGTTGTTTTGTTTTTTTTCTACCAAAGGAAACAACTTGGCAGTTGTACATATTCCTTTAGCTTCTTTCCAGGGAGTCAGAGTTACTCACATGCAGAAGAGGGAAATTTCAGGCACCAAAGGGAGCAGGTTCATCAAAAACACCACTTATCACCAAGATGGTCTCATTCTAGAGATGTAGGGATGGTTTAATGGAACTAAAGTAATAAATTCTATCCAGCACATTGATTCAATACCAGAAACTGCACAATCTCAGGATTGTTGAAACTTGGAGACCCATTTCAAATGAACTAAATATACTCTGTTTATGGGATGGTCATGGCACTTTGGAGACCACAGGTGGAATTTTATGTTAAAAGACATGTGTTTAGGTGTCAAGTTGGCAAAGGGTGGACTTGTGGTGGCTAATATTTATAGTCAGGTTGGCTGGATTGAGAATCACTCAATGGATGCATTTCTGAGCATGTCTGTCAGGGAGTTTTAAGTGAGGTGAGAAGATCCACATTGGATGTGGGTAGCACCATCCATGGACTAGAGACACATCTGAATTAAATGGGAAAATGAAGACAGCAGCTGAGAGCCAGCTTTTCTCTCTCTTTTCTTCTCAATGGCAGATGAAATGTAGTGATCTGCCTTACACTGCCACTGCCATGCCTCCCCTCCATGCTGTGAGCCAAAATCCAATCCAAACCAAACCAAACCAAACCAAACCAAACCAAACCCAAAACCCAACCAACCAAAACCTCCTTTAAACTGCTTTTGTCACAGAAACAAGAAGCACAATATAAGACTCAACATCTTTATGCTAGATTTTAAAGGAATAAAGGAGTTAGAAAGGTACCAAAGAGGGGGAGTTATCTTTCTTTTAAGGGCAGCCATGAGGCCTTCACTGCCATGACCTAACCACACTCCGTCAGGTTAAGGTTTCAACATATGAAATTGGGAAGGAATGGGACACAAATATGGGGTTCCTAATAATGGAATGGTCATGTATTGCAGTCCAGATGGCTTTGGGGCTGACCTGACTGGGGTGATGGGAATGAAGAGATGATAGAAAATTTGTAATTGTATAGACCATGAACTCTGATGGACATGCACCATCATCCTGGACACTAGGTGTACTTACTATACACAGCTAAACAGGGAGGCAAGCTAGTTAATCAAGGTGGTAGGGAACGCTTTGCTTTTTCCCTAAGCCTGATCTAGGAAAGACCTTGCCATTCTCATGGGTACAGGACATTAGGGTCTTTGGCAAATGTCTCAGTCACTGCTCTATTGCTGTGAAGGGACACCATGACCAAGACAGCTCTTATGATAAAAAGCATTCAATTGGGGGCTTGTTTACGGTTTCAGACACTTAGTCCATGATCATCATGGCAGGGAGCATGGTTGCAGGCACGGTGCTGGAGAAGTAGCTGAGAGCTACGTCCTGATCCATAAGCAGGGAGAGAGACAGAGACACTGAGCCTGGCATGAGCTTTTAAACCTTGAATCCTACCCTGAGGGACACTTCCTCCAATGATGCCATAGCTCTTCATCCTTCTAATCCTTTCAAAGGGTTCTATTCTCTGATGACTGACATTCAATTACATGAACTATGGGGGCCATTCTTATCCAAAGCACCAACACATGGATGTGTTCACCTTGACAATATACAATGTACACTAACCCAGAACATCATCTCCCCTCAGTCCCCCCAGTCAGGAAATGCCAGAAGGCTGAATTTTCCAGTTAATGAGTGAGAGTAGGTCAGAGAAGGTAGAAGCAGTATCCTGGGCATTTTTGTTTGGTTGTTTGTTTTTTTTTTTTTTCGAGACAGGGTTTCTCAGATAGCCCTGGCTGTCCTGGAACTCACTCTGTAGACCAGGCTGGCCTCGAACTCAGAACTCCGCCTGCCTCTGCCTCCCGAGTGCTGGGACTAAAGGCTGAGCCACCGCTGCCCAGCCTGGGCATTTGTTATACAATGGACAAATGGTAAAGGAAAGGGAAGGGAAGGCCGTCCCCCCAAGGAGAACAGAAAGACAAGGCCTGGGGTATGGGAATGGCTGCCAGCAAGGCAGGGCAGGCCATGGGGGTTAGCTGGGGCTGGGGGTGGGGGTGGTGCTGGAGCAGGGAATCGTGGGGAAAGATCAAAGCCTTGGGGATGGGCTTAGTACATTCTCAGCTGCTTTCCTAAGAGCCAAGCTTCTGTCTTATCCTGGGACTGCACAGGGCAGTTGTCAATTTTAATGGAAATAGGCATAAATTATTCACAGGTTACAGCTCACACTGTTCAGAGCTACATGGGAATTCAAGAAAAATTCTGTTTTCTGAGTACTGGCCATAGCCTCTGAAGGGGAATGAAGCTCCCCAGCCATATAGTTGACTCTTGGGCTCTGGGATGCCCAGCTGCCTCCTGTCTCAAAGTCTAGGCACTTGCCAGTCCCTTTTCCAGGAACTTCATGGATGCTGGTCTCCTGATTTTTGCTCATTCTACAGACCTGGGCTGAGCTGTCTAGTGAGGTCCCTATGAGTATGTGCTTTCTCTCATGGTGACTTGTGTTTTTATATCCACTTTATATGGCTTATAATTTTGGGTGACATTTTCATTTGTGCCTCATGTCCCTTACTTCAGCATGCTGCAAGCCTTGTAAAATCAGGAGTGAGTTCATACCTCATTCATCTGAGGCTCATATGCCTGACTGAGCATCTGGCACATTGTACGTACAGACTAGACTTTTGTTGAAATTAAACAGAAAGAGCTAAGGACCTGTGCTAGAAAGTGACCTTTTATTCCTCCCCACCCCCTCCTTTTTAGACACAGGGTCTCCCTGTGTAGCCCTGGCTTACTTGGAACTTATTGTGTAAAGCAGGCCGTCCTCAGACACAAATCTACCTGCCTCTGCCCCCTGAGTGCTGAAATCTGGTCTTGGAAGCCCCACAGGGAGCTAATGTAAACAGTATTTTCCTCTCATGGTTGTAAACCTAGCCTTTAATGACTGAGCCATTTCTCCAGTCCAGTATCTTCCCATTGTATAGATGTGGAGGCTGAGACTTAAGGCTGAGCTGAGAGCATATTTATCTAACCCTCTGACTCCTACAGGATGTTCCTGTAGATTGGCTGGCTCTGCAGAGAACATAAGGTCACCCATGTGTCCCAAGACACGCCTTGTGCATGCTCACTCTCCCACATAGCCTCTCTTTTAATATTAAAAATCAGCTTCTTTGTTTCAATGGCTGGATCTAGTCTTGCCCTTCCCTCCTCTGGTCCTGTTCAAAGCACCGGTTTGCCTGTGAAGGTTGAGTTTACCCTCGACACATCTCACAAGCTTTGCATCACTTCTTTACTCTTCCCTGGCCACAAGACAGAGATTTGTCAAGGGAGAAAGATCCTGAGAACGTCAGAACGACAGGAAAATAGCTATTGATAATCAGGTTGCACCCCGTATCTCAGACTAGAGTATACAACTGTGCTACAAATGATCTTTTCCTGGGCTGGCAGGGCAATGCTGATGTGCCAGCTAATTTTATATAAAATTAGAATCACTAGTATGGTGACAGACACCTGGGACCTTCAGATGCTCCGTGTGCTACCGAAACTACTCTCAATACCTTGAGACAGGAGAGAGATCATATGTTTCCCTGTCGACTGGCTGCCAGCTCCCATGATTTCTGCATACTAACCACCCATGCATTTGGATTCTTGTTTTGGGAAAGAGTTTGCCTTATGGATCCAGTTGTGGGCAGTGTTGAAAACGTACAGTTGTTTCCAGAGTTTCTGAGAATCACAGACGTGGAGAAGGCTGAGCACAAGGAGACTTTGGAGGCAGCTGTGAGATTCAAACTGTGGTCTCAGCTCACAGTCCTTTTCACTCAAACCCCAGATCCTCAGAAGTCTTGCAGTGGAAAGTGTCTTGTAACATAATAATCTGTGACTCAGCAACCACATCTGTATAACAATATAGCCATAGAGTTTAAATACCTCCCAGCTGATTCTTTAAAACAAGTGTTTACTAAGCTCTGCTCTCAGTGGCAACCCAGAGTTCAGTGGGGCCACTTTATTCCGCATCTTGTGGCATCTGCATACTTTTCTGTAAAGCTGTGTCTGTATTTAACCGTCTACAGCTCTCTACACTAGTTCTTACTATGTGTTGCGCGCAATCTATTACTGCCCTGGTGTTCACACACCTCACGCTTGGTGTCAGGGACAGGAGGAGCTGTGGCCCTACTCTCTCCACACCAGTACCATCGTAAACAGAAAACCCCAGCACTTTTGCTTCTCCCGTTTACTTGCCTCTGGTCTTAGCAACAGGAGCAGGTGTGCCTGGCTTCACAAGGCCCGGCTTCTTCCCATCCCCCCAAAGGAATTAGAGCATGGTTTGTATGTGAGAGTTGTAAGAAACATTCCCTTCATAAAGTCCCTAACTCAGGGAAGGCTAATTCTTTCTCGGGATGCAGCAGAGAATTTTATGATGTGTCCATGAAGTAAAACTAAGAGAACACATTAAGTAAGACAATACATGTCTCATGCTCCAAATGTAAAGGTAGACAGGGTAGGAGAAAATATGAGAGGAAAATATTTTAAAAGATGGTACACATCTAAAAGTATTGATAAGGGCTTCACAAGAGAGGCGATATGTGATTTTATGACTTACTAAGTTCTTACATTGCTCAAACGGTGAAATTTACAAGACTTAACAACTAGGCAGAGTTTAACATTAAGTTAAAAAAAAGGATTTTCTCTCTCTCTGGCTCTCTCTCTAGCCATGTAGACAATGCTAACCTTGAACTCTAGGCAATCTGCCTGTCTCTGCCTCCTGAGTGCTGAGTTTAAAGGCCTGCACCACTGTGCCCAGCCACACTTACTTTTCTTATTTTAAAGAATTGCCCTTGTAAGTGAAATTGTAAGGTGCTTTTGTGAGGTGCATTGTGTAGACTTGGGGGTGGAAGAGGAGCAAAGACAGTTAAACTGGAGGCCATGGGGACTTGTGGGTAAGATGGTGGATGGAAAGCTCTCTCTGTATGACCTAGTGAGGAAGAACAGCCTTAATAAGAAAAAATAGATTATTTTGTAAAAAGAGAAAGAGAGGGGAGACTCACAAATCCAAAGTGGTTCTAACAGGTTAACTGGGAGGTGGAAGGAAGGATTGGTCACCTTAGAAAAGAAAGCCAGAGGATGGTGTCCTGAGCTGTTTCCAGACAGGGCACAGACAAAGCAGGAATAGCTGGATCCAAGATAGCGGTCTCAAGGCATGCTCCACAGGACCACAGCATCACATGAAGTATCAAAAATTGAAACTCTCAGGCTCCATCCCAGAAGCCTAGAAGCCTGATCTTCCTAAATCAGATGCTGGAGATGGAACCTGAGATGTCCTCTCCAATGTCCCCAAGGTTGTCAGTGTTGGACAAGAAGTGCAGGTTGTCTTCAGGAATCCAACTAGAAGTTGCTTAGATGACAGGGAGATAATGGGCTGCACATTGCTTCCCACTCTAGCCCTGACTGCATATTAAAGAAACTTAGAAACTTCAAACTCTTAATGACCAGAGAACATGCCAGGCCATCTAAACCACAACTGCTGGGGATAGGCCAAGGAAAATATGCATTTTCTCTCCTTAAACTTCCCTACATGGTCACACTGCATAAACATTGCCAAGAACCACCATGTCTGGAGGGTTTTATGGATTGCTAGAACCCAGTGTAGCTGGAAGCTGTGCCCAATCGTGTCTTCAGAGTTCATCCTGATGCTAAAGAGAAGGTGACTAGGGTGATGCTCACTAGGGAGAATTAAGAATTTTTACCCTGGAGAGGATGCATTCCATTCATTAAAAATCATTCTCACTGTCATGTCTATCATGCTGGTGAGAAGTCTGAGATCTGGAGTGGAAATCCCCATGCCTAAAATTTCACCTGGGCCTCAGACACAATATTCTCTCATTGCTGGATCAGGTGATCTTTTGTAAAATGAAAATAACTGCAAGTGTCTCAGAGGTGTTTGGTGACGAGTCAGTGGGTTAACCCATGCAATGCCAGTACCTTACAGTTAATCAACAGGCAGCTGTATTAACTGTTGTCTCTGTTTATTCAGTTTTGGCTTAGATGGGATGCTCATTTCCTTCTTCCCAATAATATGCATTATTCTCCCAAATAAGCCATGTGTACATTAATATAAAAAAGTAACTGTGCTTGGGCTGGACTTGGATGGAGCAAGTTCAGCCTTGACAGGTAGAACAATGCCTGGAGTGTGTAAACATGTATGTCCTGTGGAAACATGTGTGTGCTGAGGAAACATGTATGTGCTGTGGAAA
>JADRCH010000062.1:6576647-6587140 GCA_019843965.1 Rhynchomys soricoides
GTATGTGCTGTGGAAACATGTGTGTGCTGAGGAAACATGTATGTGCTATGGAAATGCTCAGTTATCACGTATATTGTTAGTACCAAGGACCATGCATTCATCCAGATGAATGTGGCTGAGTTGGTGAGGTCAAAGCCAGGCTTATTGGCCAGTTTATAATCTGTGGTGCCATTGGCAGAGTGGGTGAGTCAAACAATTCTATTCTCTAATTGGCAAAGGATGATGGACTTACTCATGCTCACACACCAAAACATCAAAACACTGATATTAACAAGAAAGGAAGAGAGAATGAATGAAAGAAAGAAAGAAGAAGAAAAAAGAAAGGAAGGAAGGAGGAAAGGAAGAAAGGAAAAACCAACTAACCAGAAAAGGACATTAAGACAATGGGGGTTAGTAAACATTCTCCAATAATAATCTTAAATGTAAGTGGATTCAGTTCTCCAGCAGAGAAATACATAGCTAACTTGAATAAAACATCTCCAACAATCTGTTGTTCCCAAGAAACACACCTCACTGACAATGACAGCCAAAGGCCAAGAGTCAAAGGATGGAAACCAACCAAACCAAACAAATGGAGCCAAGAGCAAGCACGTATAGCTCTTGTGACATCTGCTAAAATGGACTTCAATGTGAAACTGGTCAGAAAGCATAAAGAAAGATGCTGTATACTAATAAAGCATAGGGAACAGTCTATCAAGAAGCCTTGAATTGTAAATCTTAGAGCACTGAATGATAGTGGTCCTAGATGATGTCATCAGACAACACTAATGGGCATAAAGAATGTGTCCATACCCCATTGTCATCTTTAGATAGCTCAGCCATTCTAAAAATAACCAATAACCTTCTGAATCTATACCATAGACCAAATGCATTTCATATATGTCTACAGCATATTCCACCCAACAGATGCAGAATTCTTTGTCTTCTCCACCCACAAGACCTTATCTAAAATAAAAGACAGTACAAGCCATGGAGAAAGTCATAATAAAGAGAGTGGAACAACCTCGAGTTGTTTCAGGTTGCAAAAGAACAAAATTAAACTTTCGAAGCACATCAATACTCGGACACTCAACGATACACTCAAAGAACCAGCAATCACTGGAGGATTCAGAGAACAGCCTGGAAAACTCCTACAAGCAAATGAAAATGAGAGCATCACATACTGGGAGTCACAGAGATGGTTGAGGCGGTCTGGAGCAAGTGCATAGCTGTGCGTACTTACAATAGAATTCAGAGATAAGTCACCTAGGGGGGTCAGTGGGCACCCTTTGCCAAGCCTACTAACCTGGGTCGGATTCCCAGTACTGACATGGAAGAAGAGACCTTTATATATGGTACTACACACATTAAATAGATAAAAGTGTAAAAAAGGGAACTGAAACAGATAATGACAGGGTGCAGCTTGCAGTCTTAGACAACCAGGAGGAAGCCAGACCTTAAAGCAGCAGGCAGAAAGCAGTAAGAAGGAACAGGGTTGAAATTAACAAAGACTGAAAGAGCAATAAGCAGACCGCATCCCTCCACCCTGCCCCCTGGTACCCCTCCCCCAACCCCTCCCCCTGCCAAGGCTCCATCCAGAGCCCAGGACCATCTCCCTCCTAAGCCCCTGTCTCGACAGTCACAGGAGTAAACAGTGTGTGCAGGTATACTTCAGAGGTGAGGAGAGAACCTGGGCTTGTGAGAGGTCTGAGAGTCTCCCAGGCAATGGATAGCAGAGCTGAGACAGCTCGAGACTTCACGACACTCAGCCCTGTCCTTGCAAACAGTGTGGCAGTGTAGCAGTATCGGCTGGATTCCTAAGCCTATTGAATGTGTGTCAGGCATTTTCCTCTGGATTATCCCGTCTGGAGTGGACTAGGGGCGCAGGGCTGTTGTGGCAGATGCAGAGAAACCTATATGGATGTGATACTGATTCAGGGTAAGGTGCCATGTGAAAAAGAAACCACAGGAAGCTCATGGAGCAAGGAAAATGTTTAAGACAGAAACTAGCTGGCAGAGAGACCACTGAGCACGGACAAGGAATCTGGAACATACAGACCCAGCCAAATACAGCTGATGAGCATCAAGAAAAAAGTTTCATTGTTAAGACCGACTGAATCCTGGTCACTTGGATTCATGTCATCTTTTGAAGTATTTTGGGGAATGAAAAGGAAGTGAAGTATTGGAGACTCAAATAAAGGGAAATAAATCTCATGTGGGAGAATTTTCATCCCTTAGTCAAATAAATTCAAATAAAAATGATGATCACATTATTTTATAGCTTTAAATAAGTAACAAAAAAAAAATGAACTCCCAATGCTGATCAAGTTGTGGTAAAGCTGGTCCACCTGTGTCCTGACCTGAGGTTAGTGGTGAATGAACACAGCACATGGTAAAAAGCTGCAACAAGACATATATGAAAAACATTCAATTTCCACTTAAAAAACTTAAAACATGGTGTCATAATATGCTTATATTTGTATTTACTGAATAAGACACAATCACTCTAAAATCAATGAGCTGGGATTACAAGCAGGTCAGTCTGTTCAGAAGCTGCCGTCTGATTCACCTTTCAACCTCTGAAAGAATGAAGAAAGGGGTAGCCAGGCAGTGGTGGCGCACGCCTTTAATCCCAGCACTTGGGAGGCAGAGACAGGCGGATTTCTGAGTTCGAGGCCAGCTACACAGAGAAACCCTGTCTCGAAAAAACAAAAAAAGAAAAAAAAAAGAAAAGATAACAGAGGTGGGTAAGATGGCTCAGTGGGTAAAAGGGCTTGCCACCAAGCCTGATGACCTGAGTTCAATCCCTGGAATCTACAAAGTGGAAGGTGAGAACTTGCTTTCAGGATTTTTCCTCCGACCTATACAAACACAGTATGATGCATGCATACCTCTTTTACTTAACACACAAATAAATGCCATAAAATAATTTTAAAAGACAGCGAAGCTTGGAGACTCTTATGGAAGAACAGGAGGAAGGATAGGAACAACTCCACAGGAAAACCAACAGAGCCAACTAACCTGGACCCTAGGGGCTCTCAGAGAGCATACATAGGCTGAACCTAGGCCTCCCCCCTCATATGTAGCAGATGTACAGCTTGACCTTCATGTGGGTCCTGAGCAACTGGAGCAGGGGCTATCCCCAAAGCTGTTGCCTATGTGTGGAATATGTTCTTCTAACTGGGCTGCCTTGTCTGTCCTCAGTGGGAAAGAAAGCACATAGCCTCCCAGAGATTTGATGTGCCAGAATGAGGGGACACCCAGCGAACCCCCACCTGCTCACAGGAGAAGGGGAATGGGAATTGAGGAAGGATTGTGGGAGAGAATGACCAGGAGGGGGGGCAGTGAACAGGATGTAAAGTGAGTAAGTCTTTAAAAAGTCTCAGCAGTAATGTGGCCCTAAGATATCACTGTTCAGGAAGTCGTTGGGACACTCCAGTCAAGCATAGATGAACCCAGTACATCCAAGCCCTGGTATCTGTGGCCTGCTGTACTCACTGGCCACACTAAGCTAGCGCCCCAGACTGGCCAACTGGAGGCTCTCTCTTGGTCCCTTCTCTGCCCAGGACCTGCGCAGGTGGCAGCCACTCATTACAGGAAAGCAATTCTGTAGCTTTTAAAATGAAAACCAAAAAGCAAAGTGCCTGGGACTGACAATGTTGGGTTTTGAGCAGAGGAAACAGAAGTTTGGGGATCTGTAGCTCACTTGACAACACCCACGCGTCTGGCAGGTTGGAGTCAGCGGGAGTGAAGTGGCTGTAGTGATATTTATGCCTCTGGCAGGCAAGCAGACTGGCTGGTGCAGATGCCTGGGAGAAGCAGCCCTGGCTCTGGTGGTGGGGAGCCACGCTACTAGTGGCTCCCATGCCTGGCATCACTCAGTGTGAGGGCGAGGAAGATCGGTGACAGAACTGTTTGAAGGCTTTAATCTTGTGTGATGCATAGCTTGGGTTGGAAGTATATCAGATCTGCATTTGAACTTCAGCTAGACTGCTCTCACGACCTAGGGCTGTCACATGACCATCCTTTATCTGCAAGTGGGGAGATTAGTGATGCCACCTGAGCTAAATCAGTGCAGGTATGGGGCATGGATAGATCTCTTTCGCTGGTAGAAGCTCTGCCATGTAGCTTGTCTAGGCCTTCTCAATGACTTTTGATGTTTGGTATCTCCAGAAAAAGGAAAGAAGAGGCAAATTCGGGTAGAAAATCATTACAACGTTTCCCATCAGCTCTGAGAGGTCCTAGTCATTATTAGAATGCACCTTCAGGCAGATTGTAGGAAAAGCCATTAGTAATCAGGAAAACTCTGGGCTCTATAGTGTTTTCCATGTGCAGTTTGACAGGTCTTAGTCAGGGTTCCTAATCCTGCACAAATACCATGACCAAGAAGCAAGTTGGGGAGGAGAGGGTTTATCCAGCTTACACTTCCACATTGCTGTTCATCACTAAAGGAAGTCAGGACTGGAACTCAAGCAGGTCAGGAAGCAGGAGCTGATGCAGAGGCCATGGAGGGATGTTCCTTACTGACTTGCTTGCTTCCCCTGACTTGCTCAGCTTGCTTTCTTATAGAACCCAGGACTACCAGCCCAGGGATGGCACCACTCACAATGGGACCTCCCACCCTTGGTCACTAATTGAGAAAATGCTTTACAGCTGGATCTCATGGAGGCATTTTCTGAAGGGAGGCTGCTTTCTCTGTGATAACTCCAGCTTGTGACAAGTTGACACACAAAGCCAGCCAGAACAGCAGAATTGACGTTTCGTGTACTCAAGAGTTTTTACTACCATTGCAGATAATGATGAATGGGCCCTCCCTTTGCAGAGGACATGGGTGGGTCCCTGTCCAGCCTCATGTCTCCACAGCCACATACCACCCCAGGACAGTAGAGGGGATAGAAGAAACAATACCCCCACCAAGAAAGCTCCAGGGTCCCTGAAGTGTGGGGCTGGGAGATAGAAATACCTGGGAACCTAGGGCCTCTCCACAGCTCATTGTTTTAGTTTTTATTTCCTTTATGAGTTCAGAATCTCTGTGAGCCTGTGCAAAGGAACAGGCTGATTCTATAAACAAAGTCCACAAATTACCAGTGCTAAAGGAATGGCCTGCCTCTAGGCCTCAGTTTCTCCATTCCTAAAGTGAGCCAATTGACCTAGTTTTAAGTCTGTTGTTCTCAGCTTCTGGGTTTCTAGAGTTGTCCAGTTCTTTTCCATTTCCCTAACTTTGGCAGCTCCTAAAAATTAAACAGAAAAGGTTTCATGCACGGCCACTGGAGCTGTGGCCTGTTGCACTTGACAGCTCTTGGCATGGCCAGAGCTCGGGAACCAGGGACCTGCTAACGAGGCTTCAAGAGATGGATACATCCATGTGGCCTGTTGAAGAGGTCATTAAGGCTTGATCACATGACTCAATAGTACTTCTGGGCCGGAAGACTGAGGGGAAGAGGAGCAGACTTAACATTTTGCCAAGGATTTGTTGTTGACATGAAAAAGAATAGAATATACTGAATGCATTCAGAAAGTAAATTTCTGTACTGAGAACTATGCACACACCCACACCCTTCCTATACCTACACATTCCCCCACCCCCATACACTTTCTCTCCCCTCCCGCCCTCCCTCCCTTCCTCCTTGTAATAGTTTACTTTACAAGACAAATAACAAACTGAATCTCAGAGAGGTTAAGTAAGCTGCCAAAGGTCACACAGGTAGTTCTTAGAGGAAACGCTCTGAGGTCTGCTCACTGTGATCCCATCTGTGAAATGTGGGCAGTCTATTAACTTAAAGATTGACAATTAGGTGAGCAAACCCCACCAGTGCATGTGTGCCACAGGACAAGTCTGTCACGTAGAAAGCAGATGTGTGCCTCCTTGTTGCTTCTGACTTAGAGTAACTTCCTATCTGAGAAGTCTGCTGCAAGGAGTTTTATGCGGTTCAGGTAGATTTGCTGAAGGGAGCTTTGTCATTGTCTAGGGGACCCTGGGCAGTTTCCTTTAAAGCCAACTCACATAAGGGTGGAGGGGAACTGGTGTGGTGGCAGAGTGATGCTGGGGGCCCTGGAGGCTTGTGCACTTTCTCCTCTCATGGTGACAGCTTCTGGTTATCATGTGACTACACTTTTGCAATTATAGCTGCCCTCTCAGAGGAATATATGCATGCACAGAAAAGAGTGTGCAAACTTCCCTCCTAAATGGACCGTGTATGTATATGCATATATATGCATATATGTGAGCATATATGCACATATGTATGTGTGTATGTGTATATCCTTATAGCTATTGTTGTCATCTAAATGGGACTTACTCTTAAGAAGCCCATGGATTCTTGGGTAAATAAAACTATGCCCATTTTGTCCATGTTTAAGTTTATTCTAAAATCTTTTTGTTGTTTGTTTGATTGTTTGTTTGTTTTTGAGACAGGGTTTCTCAGTGTAGCCTTGGCTATTCTGGAACAAGCTCTGTAGACCAGGTTGCCCTCAAACTCATAGAGATCCTCCTGCCTCTGCATCCCCAGTTGCTGGGACTGAAGGTGTCCACCACCACCCTCAAGCTCTAAAACCTAGTGATGGAAACGTGGAGTGGGTGCTTGCTGATGACACATCTACATTAGCTGTCTGAGTGAAAATGAAGATGTGACTGCTCCTAGGTACCATCAAGGGGAAGGTTACTGGGGTATGGGGTAGAAAACAGCCAGGCATCAGGAGGCGTCCAGACGGAACATCGTCAGCAGAACAGAATACATCATGAGGAGAGGGACAAGAGAGGGGACATGGCCAAATGGCCACTATATAGGAAAAAGAAGCTAGGGCAAAGGAGGCAAAGCTTGAGGAAAGGAGAGGTTTAGGGTAGGGGTGGTGTGTGTGTGTGTGTGTGTGTGTGTGTGTGTGTGTGTGTGTGTGAGAGAGAGAGAGAGAGAGAGAGAAATGCTGAGAGGAGAGTCAGGATTTGGTACAGGCTGAGAAAACCTCACTTTGATATGTGAATAGTCACCCTTAGTTAGCCATTTGTCCTGCATTTCTTCTAGATCTAACACTAATTTTTCTTCAGTGAATATATATTTAATAAAATTGGGCTAAGTGTGGGGGTGTATGTGTCTTAGATTTTTTCATTGCAGGCACAATGATGCTTCTCTAGCTCTTCCTATCTTGTTAAGCATCCCTACAAAGTCTCTCTCTCTCTCTCTCTCTCTCTCTCTCCTCTCCTTCAATCCCTCAAGAGAGGCTTCTGACATTCTTGGACTTGACTCTAAATGATGTTGCTGAGCTTGCTGGACACTTTGTCCCTGGCTGTAGTTGTGTTGGTGGAGGAATCTCAGCCTCAGGCCTATTAGCACTTTCCCATGGGCTCCTGAGCCTGGAGGAGGGATAGACCAAGCAGAGACAAGCCAGAGCTGGCTTCCCCACCAAGTTTGAAACTCTGCCTTCTCAAAAGAAACTCAGCAAATCAATAGGATCTGACACCTATTTTGGCTCCATAGGCTTGGCATTAAGAAGGTTTTTGTTTTTTTGAGATACTGGCTCTCTTGATTTGAGACACCGATTCATCTGCTAAGTTCTTTTTTAAAAATTAATTAATTAATTTACTTTTACATCTGGACTTCAGTTTCCCCTCCCTCCTCTCCTCCCAGTCCTCCCCCCCCATCTATTTCTTATTCCTTTCTCTTCAGAAAAGGAAAGGAAAGCCTCCCACGAATATCAACCAGCCATGGCATATCAAGTCACAGTAAGACTAGGCACATTGCATCTTCTCCTATTGATGGTAGACCAGGCAGTGCAGTAGGGGAAAAGGCTCCCAAAGGCAGGCAAAGGAGTCAGAGACAGTCCCTGCTCTCTCTGTTAGGAATCCCTTAAAAGGCCATAGGAAGTGGAGATGGTGCTTTGACCTGGCTCAGAGGGAAGGGAAACAGTTGAGATTGTTTGGTGCATTTTATAAATCAAGCCCTGCTGACTGCAGTTGTAAATGGAAACATCAGATCATGTGACCCTGGGCTCATGTGACAGTGAAAGTAGCCAGTGAGTATCAAATGTGTGACTCGGTGTCTGGGGCATTGCAGGCTCACTAATCCTCTGCAGGCTGTGCCTTGTGCTCAAGGCTGGCCGATATAGAAACACTATAGAGCGTTATAGAATTTTTTCAAAAAATTTCGATAGAGTTGAGTGAGATTCGAGTTTTCAGGTTTTTCTGGTGAGACATTCTTGACAACTGACCTCCAGCTGCCAGCAGCTTCAGTGAGAAGCTAACATTACTGAGGCTGGCTGGGAAATATGGAGGTTCTTGACCTGGCAAAAGTGCTTGGTACCCAGGCAACAGGGGTTAGGCATGCCTGGGAGCTGTCCTTGGTGCTGAGACAGGCTAGCAACAATGTGATGGAAGATGCTGTCCTAGAAGAAACCTCAGCCCCGTATTTTCCTGAAGCTCTGTGAGGTTTTGATGTTTAGTCAAGGATGGAGCAGAGTTGACTGGCAGAAAGACTTACTCTCTAGAGAGGACTTTTTGTCTGTCTATCTGTCTGTTTGACCCATCATCTCAACTCTGGGATCCTCCTGAGGGGCTCATGCTTTATTTGAAGGGTGTTTATTTAAATAATCCATGTGATCCACGGAAGGGAGGTGGCATATTTATTTCAAGGTCTTGATATTTGTTGTGTCTTCTCAACTCTGATGCCTTTTGTTTTCTCCAACAAGATGATAAACACACTTGCCTGGGAGCATCTTAAACTCTTACGTGTTCTTAATAATTGTGAATCTACTCAGCACATATTTTCTGAGCACTCCATCTGTGTCCAGCTCTGCCTAGGATGTTCCTTCTATGGGTGCAATTGCTCTAAGCTGAGCTGGTTGATCTTGGGGTTCCCAACCCTGGTACTTACCTCATAGTCAGCTGAGGCATCTTTGTTCCTATTGGATGGAATGTTCTTGAAGGTGGGGTCTTGTGGGAAGGCTACAGAGGATAAAATGAACCTGAGTTATTTGGGAAATTTTCAAAATCCTATGTTTGAGTGAAAAGTCATATTATTAAGGAATATGCACAGCTAATGGCTGTACTAAAGTTTTAAACATCCAAAAATATTCTATATATTGTTATGCCTTGTCTTAGTCAGGGTTTCTATTCCGGCACAAACATCGTGACCAAAAAGCAAGTTGGGGAGGAAAGGGTTTATTCGGCTTACACTTCCACATTGCTGTTCATCACCAAAGGAAGTCAGGACTGGAACTCAAGCAGGTCAGGAAGCAGGAGCTGATGCAGAGGCCATGGAGGGATGTTCCTTACTGGCTTGCTTCCCCTGGCTTGCTCAGCTGGCTTTCTTATAGAGCCCAAGACTACCAGCCCAGGGATGGCACCACCCACAAGGGGCCCTCCCCCCTTGATCACTAATTGAGAAAATGCCTTACCGCTGGATCTCATGGAGACATTTCCTCAACTGAAACTCCTTTCTCTGTGATAACTCCAGCTTGTATCAAGTTGACACAAACCAGCCAGTACCTGCCTGGAGAAAAATCAACATAAAATGTATAGTAATGGTTTCCTGGGGTAGAAAGAGGGGACGTACAGTGGAAGAAGGCTAAGGAGAGGGAAGTCTCTGGACTCAGAAACTTTATTATACTGCTTTTCCTTGTTTGTTTTTTTCTTTTCACTTTGCTTTTTAATTTTTGATGCCTTGCAGTGTATCCCAGGCAAGATTACAGGTGTGTGCTCCCCTCTTGGCTGTGAAGCCTTTATCTTCATTTGTAACATTCATGAAGCTCCGTGACTTTAAATACAGAGTAAACATCTCAAAATATAATTGACAAATTAAAAAAATCAAAGATACTTTTGAAACTGAAAAGATCTTGTCTCCCTTACTATCAGTGAGATTCCAGACAAGTTACCTCTGGAGCCTCAGTTTGCATATCCTTAAAATGAGGTTAATTAATTGTTCTCAGTGGAGAGATTCGTGAGTGGGTACCAAGTTGAAACTCAACAGGAAGTTTAGGTTCTGATGTTGTGCTGTCCAGTAGGGACAGTAGACAGCTAGGACCGAGGTGACTATGCATCCCACAATGGCTAGGAAAGAGGATTTTGAATATTTTCATTTTATTTTATATTATACTGTCAAGTATAAGCTGCTGGGTCTGTCCCCATCAGTGTCCTTAGTGGGTCAGTAATATGTACCGATTTTAAAACATTGCCTTTGGAAACAATTCATCAGGGTCCAGGTCTGTCTATACACTCTAACATGTTGCTTATCCACAGCCTGTACCTGGTAGAGGACACTTAATCCTCAAACCCTGAAGAACAATCACACAAACATTCACACACACACACACACACACACACACACACACACACAATTGCCAGAACTTTTATGTTTTTTTTTTTTAAACATCATTACTTCTGCTAAATTTCCATTTAAAACTATTGACAATAGGCTACTTCTGGTGGCGTGTACCTTTTAATCCCAGCGCTGGTAAGGCAGAAGTTGCTTTTTGTGACTTTAAGGCACTGGTAAGGCAGAAGTTGCTTTTTGTGACTTTAAGGC
>JADRCH010000062.1:6587150-6633800 GCA_019843965.1 Rhynchomys soricoides
CTTTAAGGCACTGGTAAGGCAGAAGTTGCTTTTTGTGACTTTAAGGCCAGTTAGGTCTTTATGGTGAGTTCTGGGCTAGCCAGGGCTACAAAATGTACCCTGTCTCCAAAATATTTCTGACAACAGTTTTCTTATTGTTATTGATAATAATTTTTCTTATCATTTATGACTCCTATCTGTGGAAATAAAAAAAAAATCCTTCTGAATTTCTTAAGTGATGGTTGTGGAATAGCATGCTTTTTTCACTTTCTTCATGATCACCAAACCTCTAACCACAGTGACGCTCTTTCTACAGAGTCAGCCAAAGCTCCCCTCTACAGTCACCTCATTTTCAGAGAATCTGAACATAGTTCCGCTTTCTTTAGGTCTTGGTGCTTTCTTTGTTTTCCCCAAACTGCTACTTGAGAACACTGGTAGGCATGCCACAGTAACAAACAATCTGAGAAGCAATCATGGACTTTATAATAAAAAAAGGTTTATCACTGTCCTGAGTCAGACATCTCCTCCTCCTCCTCTATCTTCACCCGGAGTCTCAGCTGCTATAAAAAGACGTCATTCTGGAACATACTCAGATGTGTTCAGAAAGAAAAAGCATGCAGCAACTCCTGAGCTAATTCTGGGAGAGTCTGCCAGAAATGAATCATTTCCTTCCAGCCTTCATGGGCTAGGGAAAACCACGTGGCTCACTCATAAATCCTATAGCGCAGGAAAGGAAGAGACCCAGAAGAGGAGGAGTCTGGTCTTTAGAAGACATTCAGCTTCTTTTCGCATCAGAAGGAATCCTGTGTTCCCTGAGGAAGGAGCTCAAGGGATCCACTTCCCACCTACCCACTCTCTGCTTCCAAAATAAAGTCCAGGATCTCATGGGTCTTTGAGTGATCTTCAGAAACATCTAGACAGGAAGGATCATAGTTTCCCTAGGAAGATTTTCTGGGAAGCAAAGGAAACAGAATCTGAGAAGAGGATCGGGTACCAGCCAGTAACAGACCTACGTGGGCAGCTGGTGCTAAACCCTACTGGAGAAAGAGGGGTCAGCAAAGACCTGCAGGGCAGGATATCAGTCAGAAGCACAAAGGGATCTTAGTTGACTCTAATCAATCAAGATTTGAACAAACCCTGGTAAATTCCCCAGCTCTTCTGAAGGTCCTCAGGGAAAGACATTTCTATGCTCAATGTGGAAGCCTTTAGGTAGATAGGAGGAATCAGGACAAGAAGGTAAAAATGGAGTACAAGTGTCACCATGTCACTAATGAGCCCCGCCTCCCCAGTTCAGGCTTTCTGTTGCTTTCAACCTAAAATGCAGTGTCAGAACACATGTGGTGTAACATTAGCAAATATTTCCCTTCTGAGAGAGAAAGAATATAGGAACCACAGCACTCTTCTGACCCACAGCACATCTCTGGTCACATTTGGCAGAGATTTGGGATTTCCAGGGGGACATCTCTTCTGTAGCCACCACCCCCTTCAACTGTTTTTCTAAGTGGCAACAAAGAGAGCTGGAAAGAACATGTACCGCTCTCCCCTGAGCTGGCTGATGGGCTTACCACCCCCACCACCCACACTCCTCCCATCCTCATTCCCACCCTGTAGAAGGTTGAGCATTTTGCAGGTCTTCAATTGTCATGGTCTTTGCCTTTTTCACCTAATATAGTATTTCTTCTGACATAAACCTCTCTCAAAAAACACCAGCTTGAATTTTCCAATCAATAACATATGGTCGTGATTACACCCATAATTCCTTCTGAGCCACGACTTAAAATTTGATTGTGAATATCTTGAGTGTGAGCTGTGAGTTTCCCCTGAGGTCTTTAGGCTAACAGAAACGAATTATTAAAGTCTATCTTAGTTTTCTATCTCCAGCATATAATTTCTCATGATCTTATTGGCTTAAAACAATGTACATTAATCCCCCCTTACCCTATGGGTCAGAATTCCCTTATTTGTATGTATAGCTGAGTTTTCTGTTTGGTATCTCACAGAGAAATAAAGATGTTGGTGGGATTGCATAGCCCTAAGGTTCATGATTCCCTTTAAATGTTGCATGGCTCTTGGGAGAATCCAATTCCACATAGCACCGAACTGAGGCCTTCATTGTCTTTTTGGTTGTTGTCCAAGGATCAAGTTATCTCCTAGAGCTGGTCCTTAGGTCCTCTTGTGACCAATTGCTTCTCCAAAACCACCAATAGAATTTCTCCTTCCAGTCCCTCAAATCCCTTTTAATGGTACAACTGGGCAGTAGACACCATCCACGAACTCTCTCTTCAAGAAAGATGTAAAGTCTTCTGATTAAAGCTCTTAATTAATTTTCCAAAGCTTCTTATTAAAAGAAGTGCTATAATTTTTACACTTACAGTTTCAGCTCTCATGCCAGGGAGGAGATTGTAAAGTTGTGTGAATACATAGCAATCCAACCAGAAGACCCAGATGCCAGCTGAAGCCTGAGGGTCTGAATGTTCTGGCTTAATTCTGATGGCTAAACTCTGGGGTAAACTCTTCCTATCAGACCAAATCTGAAGGATTAGCTCTTCTCTTTGGGTTTGAAAAGGAACAGCCTGGAAAATGCTTAAACTCTGGTTTTTCTAGTCTCCTGTCATGCTTTAGAGGTGGTTAAAGGGTGGTGGGCCTCATCTGTTTTCATGTCTTTCATGTAATAATACTCTAAAATTCTAAAAAAAAAAAACCAAAAAACCAAAAAACCATCTGATTAAGGAATTCTGAAGACATTCTACCTGACTCTCTTATAGCTAAGATGTGCAAACTCCTTAGACTATTATGGTTTTTCTAAATGTGTTACCACTGCTCCCCAGAGACTCTCATTGTTTTGGTCTCTAGGGCAGCTTTCCAGCTTCCTTCTTTCCTTCCTTCCTTCCTTCCTTCCTTCCTTCCTTCCTTCCTTCCATCCTTCCTCTCTCCCCCGACGTGTGTGTGTGTGTGTGTGTGTGTGTGTGTGTGTGTGTGTGTGTTTGTGAAGAGAACCCCTTTTGGGGAGTTAATTTCTGGAGGTAGAATAGGCTGGTTGCCCTAGAATAACAGGTAACCTCCAGTTCTCAGTGGTCACCCACAGCAATGTTGTATTACCTGAGTTTGATATGTCTCTTAGGGAAGCTGCAACTTCAGCCTCGCATCTACGATGGTAGGCTACATAATGCCAGTCAGCCTCACATCTACGATGGTAGGCTACATAATGCTAGTTCTATATCAGGGAAGGAAAGAGGTGGAGCTAGTCTAAAAGCACAAGTTACTTTCAGCCATACTTTATTATCAAAACAAGCTCAGTGGGCATCTCTATATCCACCAGACAGAAATATGTCATCCTACTGCAAGAATGGGTGGATAGGGGGAGAAAAACCTCAGAGCACTAAGTGGACAGAGATGCTGTTGGATGTCCCCACTGGTCAGTCTAAAGACATTTTCATCCTCATGGGACCAAGCTTCTAGCCTGCCATCCGGAATCCTTCTATCTAATCTCTCAGTGAGTGATTTAGTTTTGAAAAGAGGACCAGAAAACACCATAAAGGAGGGCTAGCCTAATGTGTGTGGCATTTCTCACCTCCAATGTCCCACACTTGGACCGAGGCAATATTAGCCCTTACAATGTGTATAGTCACTCAAAAGATATGTTTTAGTAGTATCTTATATTATTTACTTTTCTTTTTGATATACATATAAGATGTGTAATTTAAAGATTACAAGAGCCAATGATTTTACCAGAAAGATGAGTCTAACACTTTGCTCAAGAAGGAGAGGGCTCAGAAAGTAGCAGGCATTCCTGAGGTTGGCCAATCCAAGAGACTGCAAGTATGTGGCCTCTTCCCCTTCCCATAGTTCAATTCAGCTACAAATTAACCTGATCATTCTGGGCCACGGGTTCAATTTATTCCACTGTTCAGAGTTAGAGCATGAGCCGGGCAGTGGTGGCACATGCCTTTAATCCCAGCACTTGGGAGGCAGAGGCAGGTGGATTTCTGAGTTCGAGGCCAGCCTGCTCTACAGAGTGAGTTCCAGGACAGCCAGGGCTACACAGGGAAACCCTGTCTCAAAAAACCAGAGTTAGAGCACGAATTACATTGGGGGGGGGGCGCTGAAAGATGACAGGTTAAATATGGAGAAACTAGATACAAAGGAGGTATTAGAAACTCAACAAGTATTGTCAGTTCTATGTATCTGTTTTCTATGATGCATAACAAACTGCCAGATATGTAATTCTGTAATTAATGTAGATAGGTCATTACATTGGCCAACTTACAGTTTCTACTGGGCAGGAATTTAACCATCACAAATTTTGAGCCTCTACTGAAATTGGGCGTTGACTGGTGTCATAGTTTTCCGGAGTCACCTAACAGAACTACCTTAGGCTTTAGGCAGACCTAATGTCTTTACAGTTGGTAGGTGGAAATCTCTATTCTAAAAAAACAAAAAACAAAAAAAACCCAAAAATCAAAAAACAATGTTGTTATTGTTGTTGACTATTTGCTGGTGGTTTCGGTCCCAGCTCTTTTTTGTTTGTTTATTTTTGTTTTTCTTCGAGCCCAGCTCTTAAAGCCACCAAAGTCCATCAAAGTTTCATATATGGCACAAACTACATTGCCCTTTCACAGTATAGCAGTTCCGTTAAGAACCGCCAGAGTCTAATGTACCAAGATGATGTCTTACACAGTCAGGGAGGGGATGTTCAGTAACCACTGTCACATCACACTCTATTGGTCAAAATTAAGCCATGGCTTCTGCTGTGGTATCATTTAAGGTCATGACTTACTAAGAGCATCACACCAGGTTGTGACTAGGAGAGTGCTCTCCTAGTGTAGCTATAGGCTCACCAAAATGAAACATAGGGGATGCACAGGCATGCTTGTTGGAGATGATAGAATTAAGGCTGGGGAATGCCCGCTGCAAGCTTTATTTCTGTATATACCTTCCATGCATTGACGTACAGGACCATGTATGATGGCTTAAAGGGAGTGATAACAGAATGGACTCTACTGTTGGGAATGCAGGGTCTGTTTGAATTCTGTGCCTCTTTCTGATACAGAATGACCATGCACGAAATTGAGCAAACAGACCCTGGGGTAAGGAGTGGGTCAGTGAATGCACACTGCCTTGCTAAGTGGTGTCCCATGGGAGGTAACCCTCCGAAAGTTCTGGTTTGTATTCTGTGAAATCAGTACTGTTATCATAATGAAGATGGTAATTGGACTGGATTTCCATAATTATCCCATCAGCCCCGCCCGTTGTCGTGTGAAAGGCTAAATGCTGAGGGCGACCCAGTTCCTTCTGTCACTGAATTTTCTCCTCTACTCAAATGAATTTTCTCTTTTTAGGCTTTTCCTGGGAAAGTCAGTTATAATCTGAGATGCCATCTGTCTTTCTGGCCTGAAGTCAAATGATTTCATTAAAAATTGTGACTTTTTTTTTTTGCTGGCATCCTTCTGAGCTTGTGCCATGACAGACAGCGAGGAGCTGGCATGGAGGAATGTCTTGGAAGTAGAAGCAGAGGCAGGGATTCGCGTGCTTGTATTTTGGGAAGGATGATTCTAGAAAGCAGCAGGGGGGAGTAAGGACTTGTGATAGGGACTACAAAACGTGATAGGTGTGTGCTGGGAATAGGCAGCTTCGGCTTCCACTGAGGCAATCCCACTGGTGACTCCAGGAACCCACAAAGCATGCCCTGTCATATCAATCAAACATCGAGAAAGCAGGGGTGTTCACCACCAACACTCCTCCAGGAACACTGAGGGGACTCCTAGTGTAGCTGTTTATCTGTGCTGCCAGGGTATGCTCCAGGCTGGTACAGAGCTACTGTTGTTCTTCAAGACTCAGCCCCTTTGGAAAGTATGGGAAAGTGAGTGTCACCAGGTGTACTGGCTGGTTCTGCGTGTCAACTTGACACAGCTGGAGTTAGCACAGAGAAAGGAGCCTCCCTTGAGGAAACGCCTCCATGAGATCCAGCTGTAAGGCATTTTCTCAGTTAGTGATCAAGGCTGGGAGGGCCCATTGTGGGTGGTGCCATCCCTGGGCTGGTAGTCCTGGGTTCTATAAGAGAGCTGAGCAAGCCAGGGGAAGCAAGCCAGTAAGCAGCATCAGGCACTCAGCACCGTAACTAGGCAGAAGGAAGTGCCACAGAAAGCCCAGGCCTTTTGCTCACTGCCCTGCTTTGCTAATGTTAATATTTTTGCACCTTTGCTTGTGAAGTATGTTGATGACTAGTTTTTTTTCATAGTGCCCTCCCTCATGGTTTGATATTGAGGTAACATGAGCCTCAGGAGGTAAATTGGCAAGTCTCTATCTTGTCTGTTTTTAGACGGAGGCAGGGCAGTGTCTCCTCTTAAAAAACTTACCAATATATAGCCTGGGGTGATATATTTGGCAGAGTTTAAATTAATAACTCAGTTTATATCCATTTTCAATGTCTTTTTTTTTTCTTGAGCTATGGGTGGCAGCTTCAGTTTGTCTGGTAGTTTTTTCATTTCATCTAGGTTATCTAACTTGCGTGTATAATTTTGCTTATATTTCCTTAAATTTGTTTTGTACATGTACGGGGATGCTTCCATATATGTTTCTAATGTTGGTGATTTCTGTCTTGGTTTTTTTTTTTTTTCCACTCACTTAAAAAATTAACCCCTCCTCCTAAAAAGCAGATATCCTGGGCTGGATGGTTGTGGCACACACATTTGGGAGGCAGAGACAGATGGATATCTCTGAGTTCAAAGCCAGCCTGGTCCACAGGTCAAGTTCCAGGACAACTAGGGTTACACAGAGAAACAAGAACAAACCATATATCCCATGGCTTTGTAGCCCTCTGTGTTTAGCTTACAGGCAACCTGTACTTCTTTAATAGTTTTTGGAGTATGCAGCCTAGGAAAAGCAAGTAAGTGCTGTGTGTGAGTCTGGAACATTCTTGATGTCAAAGCAACAGACCCAGTTAAAAAATACAAGCCAATACTACCTTTTATATCCAAATATAAATAATCTTAAAAACTAGCACATTGGCTTTTAGTTTTTATAAAATAAAATATATGACATCTTTAAGAACAAGTCAGGACAAACTATTTTAGCATAGTGACTTACATAGCCCTGGAAATCCCAATCCTTTAGAAGATTTGTCTTCTTGTGCTCAGAATAGATTGATCAGTTTGTCCTCATTTTCATTTTTTGGTTGTTGTTGTTTTAAAAATATTTAGCACGTGTGTGCATGTCCCACTGTGTGTCCATGAAGCTCTGAGGACAACTTGTGGGAGTCAATTCTTTTCTTCTCCCATGTGGATCATGTCCCACTGTGTGTCCATGACGCTCTGAGGACAACTTGTGGGAGTCAATTCTTTTCTTCTCCCAGGTGGATCTCAGGGAACATGCCCAGCTTGTCAGATGGGCCAGAAAGATGACTCTCCAGGGAAAAGGTGGTTGGCGTTAATCCTGAGCCTGATTTTGATCCTCAGAACCAGTATGGTGGCTGAGGAGAACCAATTTTTGAGCGATGTTCTCTGACCTCCACATGTGCACCATTGCACATGTGCCTCCCAAATAGAAAGATGGACAGACAGACACTTAGGTGTAAACAAGATTGACAAAGGAAAGAAGAGGCGATTTGGCTTATATTTCTAGGCAGCTGGCCCATCTCTGCAGAAGCAGAGACAGATGAATGATGGCGTTCAGTGCATTTCTTCTTTGTATTCATTGTGTTCTCCATCTGTGGCGATACTGCAGTTAGGGTGCGCCTTCCCACGTCCATTAACCCAATCTGAAAGCTCTCTCACAGGCATGCCCAGAAGTCATCTCCTTGGTTGTTCTAGATCCTGTCAACTTGAGAGTTGCTCCTACCCATCACACATAGTATGGGTAGATTGTATGGTAGCTCTGGTTTTGATTTTTTGATGCTTTTTATTTACTTCCATAGTTACTCTACTGATTTTTATCCCCAGTAACAATAGATAAGGATTACCCTCCCCAGCGTGCTCACCAGCACTTGCTAGTGTTTTGATTCTTAGTGATAGCCATTCTGAGACATGGGGCTGTCTCGATGTGATCTGGGTATGTGTTTCTCTGATGGCTAGGTAGGGCGAATGCTCCTCTTCATGAAATCATTGCCCCTTTGTGCTTTCTTTGAAACTGTGCCTCATTCACTGGCCCGTGTGTTGATTGGCCTGTTGGTTCTTCCAGTGTTTAGTTTTTGAGTGGTTTACATAGTCTGCATGTTAGACTCCTGTAGAGAAACAGAAAGGATTTTCTCCTGTTCTGTGGGTTGCCATTCGGTCTGCTGTGTGTTTCCTCACTCTGTTGTGTGCAGGAGATTGTAAGTGGGCCATCTCGTTTGTCAGTTCTTGCCACTGTTGTCCTTACACACACACACACACACACACATACACACACACATACATGCATACATATACATGAAGTTAACTGCTTATATAATTATTTCTACCTTCCAGAGGGTATATTTTAGTATATTCAGCCTGCTACGGAGGAAGTTTGCAGACTGAAGGTTTATAAAAAGCAAAAATTATTTCCTATTGTAGAAGAAGCTTGGGAATCCAAGGTCAAAATGCTGGCAGCTTTAGTGGCTTGGGGCATCCTGAGGATTCTGTAAATTCAGTTATTCCATTTATGAGGACCCCCATACCACATCTAGTCATCTCGCCTCTGAACACAATCACGTCAAGGATTACATTTCAATGTAAGGGTTTTGGTGGGACACAATAATTCAGTTTATAACAGAGTAGTTTGCATTTTCATGAGTTAATATGGTTGGAAAGTCAGCATGATCGTTTACATTTTCAACACTTCATAAGGGAGAAAGGAACTTGTATGGGGGGAGAAAGCCTCTCACCTATCAAATACAGATGTAGCAATGGCTTACTTTTTGTTTATTTACAATTTAATAGTATAATGATTTGTTATGTTAAAATAAATCCAACTGGACAGAAAGCCATTCCAACAAGTCAGCCAAGTTAAGGCTCACAGAAAGCTGTCGCAGGTTAGTCTCCACATCCTGTTTGGAACCTGGTTAGTTTTAAAGTTTAGTTCTTCATTAAGAATATTTTGACTTTCAGGGAAATGCAAATCAAAACAACTCTGAGATTCTACCTCACACCAGTCAGAATGGCTAAGATCAAAAACTCAGGTGACAGCAGATGTTGGCGAGGATGTGGAGAAAGAGGAACACTCCTCCATTGCTGGTGGGATTGCAAGCTGGTACAACCATTCTGGAAATCAGTTTGTCAGACTTTCAGAAAAATGAACATAATACTGCCTGAGGACCCAGCTATTCCACTCCTGGGCATATACCCAGAAGATGCTCCAACATGTAATAAAGACACATGTTCCACTATGCTCATAGCAGCCATATTTATAATAGCCAGAAACTGGAAGCAACCCAGATGTCCCTTAACAGAGGAATGGATACAGAAAACGTGGTACATTTACAGAATGGAATACTACTCAGCTATTAAAAACAATGATTTCATGAAATTCGCAGGCAAATAGATGGAATTTGAAAATATCATCCTGAGTGAGGTAACTCAGTCACAAAAGAATGAACATGGTATGTACTCACTGTTAAGTAGATATTAGCCCAAAAGTTTGGAATACCCAAGAGTCACTTCACAGCAACTGTTAGACTGAGCGTGAGGTCCCAGATGGAGGAGTTGGAGAAGGGACTGAAGGAGCTGAGGGAGTTTGTAACCCCATGGAGGGAGCAACAGTGGCTCCCAAAGACTGGATCACCAACCAAAGAATACACATGGAGGGACCCATGGTGCTGGCCACATATGTGACAGAGGATGGCCTTGTTAGCCATCAGGGGGAGGAGAAGCCCTTGGGCCTGAGGGTGTTAGATGCCCCAGTATAGGGGAATGCCAAGGGGGGAAGATGAGAGTGGGTGGGTAGGGAATTACCCTCATAGTGGCAGGGGAGAGGGGAGGGGATAGGGGGTTCCAAAGGGGAGACCTGAAAAGATGGAAACATTTGAAATGTAAATAAAATATCAAAAAAGTTTGGGGGATAAACATGTTTATCTGAACATTGAATAATACTCAATTTTAGTAATCAATAGGTGTCTCTAATAGTGTTTTTAAAAAACACATGGTTTGGATCATGTCCCCTGTGCTCCATTTCCTGACACAAAACACTTTGGGTTTTCCTAGAGAAATGGAAAGAGAGAATCCCTTTTCAAAGTCCAGAATATATTTTCAGCAGTCATAAAAGAAAATATCCCAAACATAAAGAAAAATATTTCTATAAATGTACAAAGGCTTATTGAACACCAAATAGATTGGACCAGAAGAAAAAGGAAAGGAAAGTCCTTCTATCAATAATAATAATAATAATAATAATAATAATAATAATAATAATATCCTAAATGTATAAACAAAGAAATAATATTATAACCTAGATAGGAAAAAGGTAAAATAACATGTAAAGGCAGACTTTTAGAATTACACCCCACTTCTTATCAGAGAATCTAAAAGCCAGACAGGTCTGCACAGATGTCTTAGAGTCTAACTGATCACAAATGACATCCCAAACTACTATAGTGAGAAAAAGTTTCAGTCACCCTAGATGTAGAAAACAATATATTGCATAACAAGATCAAATTTAAACAATAGCTATCCACAAATACAGCATAACATAAGCTAGTACAAGGAAAATTCCAACCCAAGGAAATAAACTACACCCACAAAAACTCTGGAAATAAATAACTTCACAACAGCTAAACAAAAAGGAGAAAATGGGTGCCCATGAGTGTGTTCTCTCTCTCTCTCTCTCTCTCTCTCTCTCTCTCTCTCTCTCTCTCTCTCCCTCTCCCTTTCTCTCTCTCTCTCTTACTCACACACACACACACACACAAACAAACAATCACCACCAATTTCTAAGTAGAATTAACAATCATTGGTCATTAATATCACTCAACATCAATGGATTCATGTCACCAATAAAAGAAAAAAAAAGAATATTTTGACTCATGCTGAGGGGAAAATAAAAATGAGGTAATTAAAACAAATTATCATGTGCAGCTTGGCACCAGGATATATTTGGGGGTGGACATCTTTGGGTGAAGTTGTCACTGTGTGTGCATTTCAGCACGCTTGAGAAAATTGAGATGGCTGCGCTCTCTACAGATGACTTAGCATCGTGGGGTTTCTGCTGTGCTTGCCAGTGCTGGCATGCAGCTATGGCTGTGCTATGCCTTTCTAACTTTATAAGGCAGGTGACATGCGTGTTTCTCAGTTATTAATGCTTTACAAGCATTTCCCTAAACCAAAGTTAGAAGACAAATTTGGTCACCTCTGACTCACTTTTGCATCAGGCGCTGAGACTTTAGTACAGCTGATGCCATGTCAGAGGAACATGTCAGTATAAGCTTAGAATCCAGAACATTGGCCCCCAAACCTGTCAAAATGAGGGAGGGAGGCAGGGAGAGAGGAATGGAGATACACAGAGGGAGAGGGAGGGAGGAACGGAGGTAGGGATGTAGGGAGAGACTGAGAGACAGAGGGAGAGAGAGGGATGGAAGGAGGGAGGGAGAAAGAGAGAAAGACAGAGACAGAGACAGAGAGAGCCTAACCCATAGTTCCAGAATCCAGGAAAGTCCCTAGTGCCCCGACCTTGCTTTTTGGCTTCTGTGCTTTTACTTCTTGTGGACTGTTCTTGCTGACCAAAGGGTGTCAGTGACAATGCTGGTTTTGAGCATAAAAGACAAAGAACAGTGATGCTCCTGACTGCGTGGTGATTCGAGTGAGTTCCCTGTGGAGCTGTTGGCCAGCAATACAGACTTAGTATTCCCCTTTAAGATTGTCTGTGTGTCCTCTGGCGGAATTACCTCATAATGCTCCGACCTAGGCTACCATAGCATTGTCCTGGTCAAAAAGATCTGACAGGAGCAGGGAGCTGCAGGCATGTTTCTAAAAGTCAGTCTCATAGCCTCCCTCACAGAAAACTCTACCAGTAGTCTATGTGGACAGTACTTTATACCTATATAAATTAATCAGGGAAGGATACATAGTAACCTGTTTCTAGCACAGAATATGACTTGACCTATGCCTAGGAGACTTTTTGTCTCCACTAAAACATAATAAGCCTCCCATATATGGTATAGTATGTATTGCCAATTCTTAACAACTGGATTCACCCAACTGAGGTTCGAACTAAGTTTTAAAAAGACAAACATAATTCTTGAATATTTCAAAAGGCAACGGTATACTTTGTTAGCTAAACACTGTTGAATGAACATAGGTAAAGCAGTGTATAGGTGATACAGTGGGTGCCACTGTCAGTCTAGAGGGAGTTTAAATTGTGTGGGAAAATGTGTACAGATATTAGTTCCCATACCATTGATAAGGAGCTTGGGCGTTTCTGGATTTTGGTATTTATCGGTGGTGGGTGGTAGTCACAGAGCCAGTCCCTCTTAGAAGAAGAAAGGGAATTCCAAGACTGAATCAACTAGGTCAGTCTGAATATTCATCTACAGTGCTTTCAAAACTACTGTTTTGCAAAGGCTTCTGGGAGCTAAATCAAGACTGACAGGAGGTAAGTAGGGAGGGGTACACATGAAACACTAGGAGTGGATTTTTACGTATGGTTTCTGTGTAAAAGACAGTTCTTTTCCTTCATTCCAACAGTCAAGGTTATCTGTGATTATAGCTTCATAAATCTCAAGTTAGGGGCAACTGGTTTGTTTGATTGGCACCTAGAAAATTGCCACCGAGCATCCCTTAAGAGACTCAAATACTGACCCATGTCAAAGAGCCAAAGCATAGAGATTTGAATTACTCACAAATCTTGCTGTGGTATTTGGTACGCTGGCATCTGTAAAAATGGATTCTTCTACATTTTTGCCACATCAACAATGTATCAAGAGCATGCAGCATGGCCCGGTTATCTACAGAGGGAACTGGTAGGGAGTGTTGAATGCTGAGCCAGCTCCTTCTTCATGAAGTGCTGATTTTATGGCTAGGCTGCTGTGCTGTGTTGAAGTCAAGATGACTCCAAGAAGAAGTGATGTTTGATATTCTTTCACAAAATGTGGATTTTGCTAAGGTTGTTAAGACCTAAAGCAAAGTCAATTCTGTAAAGCTTGAGAAAGACTGTGCTCAGGCAGGGGAGTTGGCTGCTTGTGCTACATATGAACCACATGAAGGTTTTTGAAGACGTGTTGAAGTCCCGTGCTTCGAGTCTGGGGATTCTGATCTAAATTGTCTGGTCTAACTAGTCTTAGGTGCTTCCCAGGCATCAGGAATATTTGAATCTTTCTAGAGAACGTCAGTGTGCACTGACGGCTGCAAATAACTTCCCATCCATCCTAGTGTTCCCCGGTGGATTCCATAACAGCACATCAGTCTCATTTGGGTCTTTTCCTTTGGGAGCCATGCTACTTCTAATTTGTTCTCAAATCATTCCCAGGGCCAATCAAGTCCCTCCACAGCTGGCAAGGAGCCACTGCTGCCGTATGTCATGCCAGGTGGCCGGGTATTTTCTCTCCCCCCTCTGTTGCTATCTTCCCGGCTCCTTCCTTTACTCTCAAAACAAGATGGTTGGCACATGACCTAAATGCCTTGAGGAAAATATCAAGTCTCTCCCTTGGCCTGAAACCAAGCCCGGCATTCCACAGTGTGTAGAGACCGTGGGGAGCATTCATCTGCGCAGGTTTCAGGAACAGTGGCATCCCCTGACATGAAAAAGCAAGGGGCTATGATCCATATGCAGCCTGAAAATCCTTAAAATAATACCGGATGGCAGACAAATTGTATCTGGCCATTGGTCTCTCCTACACCCACCCCTCACACCCTAGTCATTTAGTAACTGTGTCCTTTACTGAGCTCCAAGAGAAGGCATTTGCTTCAGCCCATGGAAGACAGCGGAAGGTGGGGACAATGATGGCAGCCAGACTTTTGAAGGAAGTGACAGAGATTGCGCAGTTGCAGATATGTGAGTGAAGGCACATAGAGCGGCCATCATGAGCAAAGCACAGAGATGAGGAGTCCCACTACAGCGTAGGAACCCCACTGAGGAAAAGGGAGTTAGAGGCAGCGATTCATCAGGATGAGCTGGGTCACCCTGCAGTTAACAGTCCCTCCAGGTTTCAGTGGCAACGACCTATTTCTCTCTATTACACCAAGGGTCAAGTGGGTACTCAGCTCAATGCTGTCCTGAATCAGAGTGATGGGCCTTCTACTTCCTGGATTATCCACACCTACTGTGGGAGGGGTTCAGAAAATGAGAAATACTTAGCTTTTATTGGCTCTCACCTGGGAGTGACACATCACTATGGTCATGCTATTGGCCAGAGTGCCTTCCCTGACATACAACCCTCCTATAGACCCAGAGAGAAACTGCAGACGCTAGGGAAGGGGGCGGGGCTTAAATATCCCTCCGGGGACCTTGAATGAAAACTCAAGTGGGGGGACACACTGTTAGAAGTGGGATTATAGGGGAGCCGAGGAGAACACTTACTCCCCTGCCTGGAAGAGCCCTTCTTCTTTCCGCTTTTCAGACATGTCCTTTACAAAGAAGGCACGATCTTTATGTCCTTCCTGCTTTGGAAGAAATTTGTCATGGATTCCAAAGCCCACCCCACAGCCCACCATTGGCCTTTCAGTATTGGAAGGTAATTGTAAATCGAGGGTTTACTGGCTATCTCCTCGGCCCAGGTCGAAGCTGTATGTTCTGGTTCATTAGGTTGGGAAGAAACCCGTTATGCTCACCCTCAAATGAATTCTGAATCCATTTGTTAATTAATCGGCTCCCCATATAATGGACAGAGAAATGGGATCTCTAGACAGAGTGTTTCCCCTCCCATGGAAAGAGACAGAGCCTCCGGGAGCCTGGCATAAAAGCTTGTCGTGGATAGACACAAACAGTGGGAAAAAGGAAAGCAATTGAAAGAATTAGGACTAGAGCTGAGTTGATGTCTCAGGGGTGAAGGCACTTAGCTCTAAATGTGGCTGGTCCCTGGGATACACACGGAGAGAACAGGTTCCTTTACACTGTCCCCTGACCTTGATACGTACGTCATAGCATGACACCCCAGCCAAAAGAACGGGTGCAGTGTAGCAAGATACGCTGAAAAAGAGACAGGCCACTTCTACAGTACATTGTCGACAAGATTCTTTCCTTTCTTTCTTTTAGTATCAATTACTTTTGCTCATATCTTCTTGTGTTTTTAAATGAATCTTTATGCACAAATGCACATAGCAAGTATAATATATGTATGTAAGTTTTGGCACTGTTTTTGGTCTCAGGCGTCAGCTAGAGGTGCTTGAATGTGTCCCCCATGAGTCACAAGGCACTAGTATGTGCTGAGGGCAGGATGTGGGAGTAAAGAGAGAAGTGCATACTCATGTGTGTGTGTGTGTGTGTGTGTGTGTGTGTGTGTGGTCTTTGTGTGTGTGTGTGTGTGTCTGTGCACGAATGCATACATGCCACTCCAGCACCCTCGTTATCAGCAGGATCTAGTGTAGAAACCAGACCTGGACGGTTCACCTCTGTCTGCTCCATCTCACACCTCCAGGATCCGAGAACATCAGGTCAGTAAATCAAAGTCCCAGAGCTCCCAAGACAGACAGTTAGTTCTCCATGGGAAATGCTATGTGACTGATCCCAGCAAAGCGAGTCCTGGCTGCTTTGAGCATCCTAGCTTCACACGGAGAGGTTACTACCGACGTGAGCTGTGTGTAGGCACTGGCACATCCGAAAGTTTGAAAACTAAATACCAACTTCTCCCTGAGTTCTTTCCTTTTTCACTCATCCATAACAACCAGTTCCCACGATACGGATTTAGTGTTTCCACCTTGGTGCATGGGTGATGCATTCCTTCATGGCTTTCTGTCTTGAGTCCCTTGTGCGACTCAAATTCTATTTGCCCTGGGAATTTTTAATAAACTTTTTTATTACTTTCATTCTCTGGCTTTTATTACCACTATGCATTCCAATTCCTCAACTTCCTCAGGGTTTGCTAGGTCATATCCTCTCTGTTGGCTTGCAGTTGATTATTCTGACATTCATAAACTGGTGATTCAGAGGGACAAAGCGTCCTGCTTTGTGTCACGCCTTAGATTGGGGTATGCATGCATTGTCTAAGAGTCCCTTAATATTGGCGGGATTGATTTTGTCTTGTTGTAGAAATGGGTTGGTTTAAAGTTCTTTACATATTTTAAATATTAATCTTCCATCATCTACAAGGATATAAGATATATATATATTCATCAGCTATAAGGATAGCAAGATTTCCTATCGTAGGACCTAGCCATACCACTTCTGAAGAGGTAGCTTAAGGGCAGAGATACTTTTACCTCCATCTGTATTGTATCTTTATTCAAAACAGTCCAATTATGGAATAGCCTAGGTGTTCATCAACAGATTAACAGAAAAAGAAAAAATGTACACCAGTTTAATTTGTAGATTCTAACTATCATGTAGCTGCATAAACACACAGATATACACACACACTCATGCACATATGCATGCACACACATACCACGCATACTCACTTATGCACTCTCTCTCTTTCTCTCCTCCCCTCTCTCTCACACACACATACAAACACAGGCATGCATACACATGCACACACACACCACATCATACATTCATACACATACCACACACTTATATGCCCACACCACACATGCATGCACACACACATACACACACATACAAGCATGCACACACACACTACACATTTGTACAGATATCACACACATGCACACACCACACATGCATGCACACACAGATACACATAGGCATGCACACATGTGCACACATACCACACCACACATTTATACCCACACCATACATGCATGTGTGTGTGCACGCACACACACACACACCACTCACACATACATGCATACATGCACACATACATGCGTGCATACATACATGCACCCACATGCAGGCACTGCCCTGCAGAGATGCCTTGAATTGAGATGAGGTGTCTTCTGTTAATCTGTCAATGCACAAGCAGCAGGTAGGTAGAGGCTACTTCAGAGCTGAGGACAAGATGTTGGCTGAAGCAGCTGTTTTCTGTGGTGCTCAGTTCCTGAAGAGAGGTGCCTATGAGTTCTAGCAGGTGGCACTTCCAAGTTGAGGTAGAAGCATAGTTCCAGAAGTGGTGGTCTGGGTGTTACACCCCAGCATTTCCTACACTGGGCTTTTCTTATGTATCAGATCATTAGACCTGCTAAAAAACATTGTCTGGATTCTTTTCTAGAAAAATGATCTTAACAGGATAACCATATTCACTTCCCGGAGCTGCTGCAACAACAAACCATGGATTCATGACTTTTCTCATCAATGTGACAAAATACTTGATCAAAACCAACTTAAGACAGGAATGGCTTATTTTGGTTCACAGTCTACTCCACCATGATGGACAAGGCATGGTGTCAGGCTTATTTAGCTTCTGGTTAAACTGCATCTGGACTCTGAAAGCACAGAGAAACAAATGGCTAGTGCTCAGTGCTGTCTCTGTCTCTGTCTCTCTCTCTCTCATATGTGTGTATGTGTGTCTGTGCTCATGCATAGATGCACAGATATGTACATGTATGTAGAAGACAGAGGACAGCCTAGGGGTCTTTAGGCATCTTCCACCTTTTGTTTGAGGTGGGATCTCTCATTGGCAAATAACTTCCCCAAGAAGGCCAGGATAGCTGGCCAGTGGGTCCAGGAATCTGCCTATTGCAGTCTCCTCAGAACTGCTATTACAAGCACCATTCTTAGCTTCTTACATAAATTTGGGGATCTGAAGTCAGGCCCTTGAACTTGCAAGACAAGTACCTTACCAACAGGGCCATCTCTTACTCGTCTCAAGACACTACTCAATCCTTGATGCCACCTACATCCAGGTGGGTCTTCCTTCTGTAGTTAAAGCTTTCTGGAAAGATCCTTATAGATGCACCCACAGGTGTGGCTCCATGGTGATCCTAAACTTCATCACGTTGGCAATGAAAATGAACTACCACGTGCTACAATCTTGCTGACCCAAAACAGTAGAAATGTATCCTCTCTCTTTTTTTTTCTTTTTTTTTGGTTTTCCGAGACAGGGTTTCTCCGTGTAGCCCTGGCTGTTCTGGAACTCACTCTGTAGACCAGGCTGGCCTCGAACTCAGAAATCCGCCTGCCTCTGTCTCCCTAGTGCTGGGATTAAAGGCGTGCACCATCACTGCCCGGCTCCTCTCTCAGTTTTTAAAGGCTATAAGGGAAACCAAGGTTCCAACCTGACTATGCTTTCTCTCCAGGCTTCAGGGGATGCTGACTTTTGCTTACTTTGACTTCTGCTGCTTCGTTGCCAGCAACCCATGGGGCTGCTTGGCTTATAGTTGGTTCACTCTACCTCTGTCTGTAATCCTGCATCTTCCTGTTTGTCTATGTGTCCAATTACTCTCTTCCAAAAAGGGTACCAGCCACTGAATTCAGCTACACCTGGATCTACAATGTCCTCTTATTAATTTAATTGGCATACAGAGACTCTACTCCTATCAATCAATGGCAGCTCTCTCTGCTGTAGTTTATAGATTTTTTTCCCTATGACCTTCTGATGAGAATGTCAGGAAAGAGTGATGGTGCCGAGCTAGCCAGTGATGACACCAAGACCCACACTCGGATTCCTGGCATCGGCGAGAGTCCTCTCTGGTGAGTCTGGTCTGCGGTTTGTGCTTACAAACTCGGCCTTCCGTGTATTTAAACTCATCACAAATTTCTCATATCAATGACCGATGCAAGCAACAAATACTGAATGGAGGGGAATAAAGCCCCTTATGTTAAAAAGAAGCAGAGATAAGTGTCACGAGAAAATAGACTTCCCACATGCAATCCACTTACAGTAGCATAACAAACACATCTTGGCTGGAACACTCCTCTCACTAACTGTCCCTCCTTAAAAAGCGGGTGTGTATCAGTAACTGTCCCTCTGAGTGCCAGAGAGACACTGCTGTACCTGGGAATTGAATGTAGGTAAAAGCCTATTCCTGCTTCTTCAAGATATGGCTTTGTGAGTCAGAGGTGCTGTACCACTAGTTACAGAGGTTTCCATGGTAACCCCACCCTTCCTGAACAGCACTGCTGAGAGGTGACCTTGAAACAACACCCATCGGAGAGAGATCCTCAGCTCAAAGAGTTGGCTCCCTTTTAGCCTTCATTTCTACATCTCTGAGTATAAAGGAGAAGCAGCCACTTTCTGAGAGAACTGAAAATACAGCTTTCCAGCTGATCTCCATGCCTCACTTTCCTATGACCTAAACAATCCTCACTTATTTACATCTTAATTATATTTTTCCTTGGTAGAAGCAGCTACAAATATTTTTGCCCACTGGAAAGACATGTTTCTGTAAATCACTTCTAGAAAAATCAGGCCAAGGTGATTAAACATAGGAACTGGAAAGCATGGCAGTTTTTAGACAACCAGGAGAGCGTATGTCTAGAAAACTGGAGTGAGGATCAATGTTCTTCAGGGTGTGGCATGCTCCATGTTTTTCAAGTTGCAGGACGGGGATATGGTGGCATAGGTGTGACACTGATCTCAGAGTCTTGTGGGCCGTCCATTCTTTGAAGTATTATAGAAGAAAAGCTTGGCAGTAGGATTTGTGTTGATAAAGAATTTTTACCAAAACTCTCGTTTCTTTCAGGGAAATGGATGTGTCTTCTTGGGTGTGTACTTTCTTTTGAGAAGGCTACTTCAGGTAATGCTATCTCAGAACGCATCGGTAGCCACCAACCTCTAACTGGGAATAAAACAACAGACAGGGTCATCAGGTCACCTGGTACCTCTGATGAAGGGCACATGATCTTATCTTCACCAGAGCCAGTCATTCAGTGAGATTTTCTATCGATGTCCACAGCAGTCATATCCCTGGCTGGCGCCCATCTTGACCATGACCACTGGAAGATTCCAAGTTGACCAAAAAAACTGGATCTGAGACTCTCAACTCGACCCAAATTAGGGGCTCACAAAAGCTATTATTTAGCTAAATCAAAAAGATATTTCCAAAGTGTAAGATTCCATAAAAGCATGAACACTCATCACTACTAGCCACTAGCAGGAAACTGGAAGGGATTCAAGTTATACCACATTTAATTAATCTGCTTTGACTTGTCCATATGGTGTTCACACTAGCTGCTAGCATGCTTCTGGCTGGGGAGTGATCATCCTGTGGGTGGGATACAGCTGCTTCCCAGGCTCACAGCTCAGTACTTCGCAATGCTTCTTTTTGTTTTAAATGCATTTCAAGGTAAATGCTTTTACCACCTACTTGCCAAATGGATAGAATGAGCTTAGACGTGTTTGACAGTTTCCCAGGATGCACAGGAAAAAAAAAAAATCGGAGGGGTTGAATTTACCTCAGCCTGCTTTCAGACTCCATCGTGTTGCTCTCTGATGTTTCCAGAACAAAAAGCTTCACCCCAGGAGATGGCTCGTGGTTAAAGGATGCACCCCGTAAGCATGAATGCCATGTGGTTAAAGGATGCACCCCGTAAGCATAGTGCTAGAGTTTGGATTTCTAAACCATGTGCAAAGGCTGGATAGGAATGGAGGCCACTTATAATCCCTACAATAGAGGGGCAGAAACAGAGGCATCCCCAGAGCAAGCCAGATTAGCCAGAGCTGATAATCTCTGGGTTCAGCGAGAGAGCCTACCTCAATTAACAAAGGGAGAACAATCAAGGAAGATACTCTATGTCAGTTTGTTACATCCACATAAGTGAAGGTGCAGGTTCCCGAGCACACAGACACACATAGCATAGGCACATGCATGTGTGTGCGTGTGTGTGTGCACATGTGTGGGCACGCATGCGCATGTGCGTGCACGCGCGTGCGCACACACACACACACACACACATAAAACAAGTGGGGGCAGAAAGCAGAGGGAAGGATGGAGGGAGGGAGGGAGAAAGGGAAAGGGAGGGAGCAAGAAGTAGAGGAGGAGGAGGAGGAAGAAAGAGGGGGAGGAGGAGAGACGCAAAACAAAGAAATGCAACACATTATTAATTCTACAAGGACAGTTGACTAATTGAAACTTTAATTATTGTGAAAAAACTGGAATGTTGCATGTCCAGAATGATCTTGAGATATCTTAGCTCTCTAAACAGACTAATTCTGCATGTGAGCTAACACCCATATACCTGTAAATAAACCTATCAAACTCTGGTTCACCAAGCTGGACTTCAGTGGAGTCGTTTTTTGGCTGCTCTGTCATAGATGCCTAATCTTGGGTGAATATATATTTATTCCTGATTCCCCAGCCAAAATGACACAACAAATTGGTATTGACCTTGGGGCCTAACAGTTCGCCGAGGACATGCAGGTAATCCTCATTTTCTATCCACAGCTGTGGAGGAAGGAAGTTCTTTAGTGGGGTAGCCAAGGTAGCCTTTAGGTGTAGACCACACGCAGTGACTGAAGATCTCACCTTGAATTACAGATTTATTGGTTCTCAACTAATATGTGGACTATCTGGGCCTGAGTGGATGCTAGGTCCAGGTGAGCCTTGGTTTCTGGAAGCCCCAGGAGCATCCACTGAGGTAATCACATTTAGTAGGTGGTATGCCTTCTTACTATGGCAACAGATTCATGGGCCTTGATATGGATAGTTGAACATCTCACTAAGGCTGGGCCACAAGAAGATGAGAGTTGTAAGTTGTTGGGTGGAGTGGAATGCTTGTCTGTGGACCACACTCTGGAGCAAGGTTGTTGGCAACTGCAGGCCAGTGTTAAGACAAGGCAGTAATGACAAAAGTTACAATAGGAGCCATAGCCCAGTTCTTTAGGTCTCCAGTTCTGTCTGTTCCTGGCTTGTTCATAGATTGCTCCACCTGGCTTTGGGGAAGAGGAGAAGGAATGGATGTGGAGGGACTGATAAGTCGGAACCTTTTGTAGGCAGCTTGGGGGACCTAAACAGAGAGATACTAGACTTCAGGCTTAAAGAGATATCTGGGGATTTGGACAACTAATAGAAACAATCACAGAGATATATCTGCTTTATCAGCAAGCTCAGGGCATGGGTGTTACCCCTAATATTTCAGTGTTGCTTCATCAGACTTCAGTTACTAATTCTAAACCCTGAGGTGACAAATTGGGTGTTTTAATGATGGGTGTTCTTGGCAGAGTGACATACTGCAACCCCAGTTGGTTGGGCTGCCTTAGCCAAGCAGCATCATACACATCAGCTCTTCTTTGTCAATTCTGTTGAAAATGGACCACCAAGCCAGGCAATGGTGGCACACGCCTTTAATCCCAGCACTTGGGAGGCAGAGGCAGGCGAATTTCTTAGTTCTAGGCCAGCCTGGTCTACAGAGTGAGTTCCAGGACAGCCAGGGCTATACAGAGAAACCCTGTCTCAAAAAACAAAAAAGAAAAAAAGAAAAACAAAGAAAACTGACCACCAGACAAATGTGGAGTCATCAGAATATGGAGAGTTATTGCTTTAAGAACACTTCCTGTGCAGCAGGCTCAAGAAAGAATGAAGGTGTCTTAGTTACTGTTCTACTGCTGTGAAGAGACACCGTGACCAAGGCAACTCTTATAAAGGAGAACATTTAACTAGGGGCTTACTTAGTTTCAGAGGGTTAGTTTATGATCATCATGGTGGGTAGCAGACAGGCGTGGTGCTGAAGAAGCAGCTAAGAGCTTCATATCTGATCTGAAAGCAACAAGAACTTTAGAAACCTCAATGCCCGCCCCCAGTGACACACCTTCTCCAACAAGGCCACGCCTCCTAATTCTTCCCAAACAATCCACTAACTGGGGACTAAACGTGCAAACATGAGTTTATGAGGGCCTGCTGTCAAACCACCACAGGAGGAATGAATGAATGAATGTGAATGAATGTAGGCAGTAATTAAATAGAAAAACTTTAAGTCCAGTTACACTTTTGTTGTCTATTTTTGAATGTTATGCAAAATGTAACAGAAGGAATAAGACTGTCAATTTAATTCTAAATTGTTTCTGTTAAAACTGCTGGACTACTTGAAATGTGCTTTTGACATGCAAATTGTTTCTCTCAAAGTTCACCAGCACTAAAACTCACTTAATCCAGAAACCAAGAGAAAGGTGTTTAGTGCCAATCTTTCTCCTTGAGAAAGAATTGTGGTTATTGAGGCAAATAGAATGTTCATGATTTAAAAGTAAGATATCTGGAAGGGAGAAATCCTCTGCTCTTCTTTCCCAATGTAAGTAATGGTTACTGAGTGGCTGCTTCATCTGAACTTCAACAAGTGTTCATGGAAAGCACTAATTCACGTGAATCTCTGATTGTAAGGGGATCCCAGTCTGGAGGAGGAAATGGAGGCATGCAAGACATAACATGTTAGAAAACATACTTTTGCCTGAGAATAATCAAGTGAAGCTTCATGAAATGAATCTTGTGGGGTCCATGGGCTGTTTGCAGGAGGAGAAAAAGGCTAGGTTTAAAATACTAATTATTTTTAATGCCATTGTTAATGTGTTAATAGGATATTCTTTGCTCGCATATGAAAACATATTTCAACCAAAAGGTCTTGTTCTTGTAACTGACATTTGGTAAGTTCGGGGATGACATGGTTTTAGTCTTGGCATCTTCATTGCCATCTTCTGATCTTGAGCCTGCCTTTCAACAAGGCTTGGAAAAGCTACACTAAATCAGTCAAATTGGCTTTTGGTGGCTCTGGGCCCAACACGTAAGAGAGAGAATAATTCTTTCCTGAAGTTTCTAAGAGAACCACAAGCTAGGTTTTTATCATTTTGATTTGACTACCTACCTTCTCCCAAGCCAGTCACCCTTGCCAGGGGACACAGGATCATTTTGGACAGGGTTGAGTCTAGGAGACACTTAAGAGGTCAGGAGTCAACCCAGCTTGACCCAAACTTACGGACTCAGAGCCAGAAGTGGTGTTGCATCAGACACTGGGCTTTCAAGAAACAATGGCCACTACTTTTTTGATCTCTAACTAAGAAACCACAGCCCCCCCCCCCCAGCAATCTCTCTTCTTTTGTCCTTTCTTGACAGCTGCCAGGACTCTAGATTCCTATCCCTGTTGTTTTTCAATGACAATAAAGTTGTCCTTGGGGGTGGGGGTGGGGGTGGGGGTGGGCCTATATCACAAAAGTGTGGGACTTTTTGGATTTCAAAATTGAGGCTTAAATAAATTTCTAAATGCACAAAAAAAAAAAAAAAAAAGGCTTTTCTACCAAGATTGCAGAGTAGAATTTCATGTTCCATAAAAGATCTAAAAATGAAAGCTGAGCTAGATTGCTAGATTTTATAACCTGCCATTTTCAGACAATGGGTAAGTGATAATTATCTCTCCCACAGCCCTTTAAAAGGCAGAGTGTTATTTAAATAATTCTCCCAGAGATTCAAACACAGAGCGTGTGTGACAGCATCTACTCCAGAAAATGAGGAGGCTCTTGATGGTTTTCTTCCGAGGTCTGGGATCCAAAACTCTGGGCTGGCCTAAAGTATAAGTTAAATCTGTTGCGAAGTGAGTGATGATAACAGTGTATATCCAAAGGTCCCTGATGGAGGAACTGCTTCCCTTACTGGAAGTAAGAACTGGTTCCCAAAGCCACTGGCTGAGGCTTGCAAGTCACAGGGTGCTTACCATGGAAAAGGACAGATGAGATCTTGGGACAGGGTCTGCTCAGCTCAGAACTCCCTCTTTTGTAAACTGGCGCTTGGTTTCCTGTTTAACTGTGCACAGTTCTGTCCCTTTCTGTCCGTGGGAGACACAGTGTATTGGCTTAACACAGAGACTCAGATTTTCCTTCTGGGGACAACTTGTCCTCTCTGACCAGAGCAAATGTGGAACACTCAAGGTCATGCCAGCTTGGGAATGACCCTCAGGGAGCCTTTGATTGTGATACACTGAGGGTGAAGAAAGACGATTGTGCTTGGAGACATGCGTAGACAACATAAAGCGCACGCACAGATGACATTAAAGCAAAGCGAGGACTTGCGAGGTCCCATGGCTCTCTGGCGAGTCAGAGACCCCCACAGCTGGAGAGTGGCTCCCTCAACTGAGGTGCCAGAACAGTGAACCCTTTCACTTTGTTTGTCCCATTCCTAAGCTTAACAGCGCCGCAGTCAGCAGGACTGTAACACAAAATCCAGGAGATGCAATGTCTTGATTCAAGCGGGCCTTTGTCTCCACTTTGTCACAACTCCCCCTCATAAGGCTGCACTTTTCTGATCTTCTTTAAGCTCTTTGGAAGTTGACTGGAACAGCAAAGAACACTTTCCCAACCGCCTCCCTCACCACCTCCTTCCTGCTCCCATCTGCCCCCTCTCCCTCCTCCTACTCTGGGAAGCAAGGATTAAGAAGGCCTGTTTCTGTCTCCTCACTTTCTTTACTCCAGATTCAGTGTGATTTGAAACCTTCCTCCATCTGGTAAGTGAAAAACAGCCTGAGTCTCTCCTGGGTCAAGGATCCATCCTGCTGTTGTTGCCCTTTGGGGAACTGCCAAGCTGTCTGGTTATTATCAGTCTCCCAGGGCCCTCTTTGGCTCCATACTGTCCGGAGAGGTGACTTTAATTCTCTTCCCTCCTAACGCCCATAATGGATTCTTGTTCTGGGAAACAGAAGTCCAGAAGGTAGAGAAGCATGTTTCCCACTCATTTGAGATCACCCCTTTCAGTTCTTGCTATGGGTTGAATTTCAACTGTGCAAGTATTGACCCCGGGTGTCTTTTTACGATTTATATATGTATTCTGTGCAGTACAGTGTTTTTGTGCATGTGCGCGCCACGTGCATGCCTAGTGCTTTTGGGAGGGCGAAGGAGGGCATCATATCCCTTGGAACTGGAGCTGCAGATAGTCATGAGCCGCCATGAGCATGCTGGGAATCAAACCCTTGTTCTCTGCAAGAGCAGCCAGCGTAACCACTGAGGCATCCGGCTGGCCCCCTCTAGGTGTGTTTGGGAGCAGTAGAATCCTTCTCAGCTCTGGAGTGAGTTTAGCTCTGGGATGGAGTGTCTGAAAACTTGATGGCCTCAAGCCATGAAAAGATGGCTTTTGGATTCTTATCTTGAGAACTCAAAGTATGAAATCATGGACCACAGAGGGTGTATTAGTCAGGGTTCTCTAGAGTCACAGAACTTATGGGTGGTCTCTATATAGTAAGGGAATTTGTTAATGACTTATAGTCTGTAGTCCAACTCCCCAACAATGGTCAGCTGTGAATGAAAGTCCAAGTATTGTATCTAGCGGTTGCTCAGTCCCACAAGGCTTGGAGGTGAAGAAGAGCAAATCTTCCTTCTTCCAAGTCCTTATGTAGGCCTCCAGCAGAAGGTGTGGCCCAGATTAAAGGTGTGTATCACCACGCCTGGATCTGGGACTTGCTTTGTCCCAGGCTGACCTTGAACTCAGAGATCTTGCCTCAATCTCCTGGGATTAAAGGTGTGTACTACTTTGCCTGGATCACAGCTTTTCATGGCCACTATGCCTCAAGATCTCCATGCCAAGATCCACATCAGAAACTTGTGTCTTTCAGCCTCAAGATCTGGATCACAGGTGAGCCCTCCATTTCTGGATTGCAGTTCACTCCAGATAGAGTCAAGCTGACAATCAGAAATAGCCACTAGAGAGGGTGAGTTTTATGAAGAAGTATTTTATTATGATGAGATTTAGAGAAAGAAAAGGGGTTCCATACAGCAGGAGAGGTCCCTGGAGTGCTGCTGATTGTCACTGCCTTGATGTGGAGGGGTTCCTGGAGTGCCGCTGATTGTCACTGCCTTGAGGTTAATAAGGCTTTGCTGGGTAAAGGGTGAGCTATCCAATGAAGTTCCCAGGTGTCCTGGTGCCAGCATTTCAGACATGTCCTCACTATGGCTTCACGGAAAGTACACTACTTTAGGGGAAGGATGTAAGGGAAAACCAGATCTGTGCCCCCACCTTTACTGGTAGTTCTGGCCCCTAGCCACAACAAGTTCAGAGACATTTTGACTTAAACACTTCTGGCATCTTTAGCCTCTGGCAAGGATAAGGCTGTGGTCAGGCACAAGGACATTTCTGGCTTAGAGCCAAGAAAAACAAACAAACAAACAAACAAAAGATCTCTTTTCTTGCTGTCTTTTTACCCTGATCCATTTACCCAGCCTCCACCTCCTGTTCTCACGGACATTAAGTGGAAGCATCTTTAAATGAATTTCTTGGAAGAATATTTCTCTGATGTGCTTTCTGAGCCTACAATCACAGTAGCTGCTTCTGTTATCACCCCGTAATCGAGGAGACAGTTGAAGGTCACAGAAAGCCGGCTTCTGGGATAGAGATTTATCAAATACTGATGATGAGACAGACCCCATGGTCACAGGGGGCTCAGCCTTCATCTTAGTCTGAAAGATAAAAGAATTTAAATGTGGATTTGGAAGGAAACTTAAGAACTATTTTTATCCTTTTAGTATCTTGGAAGGTCAGAGAAAGGGTTTAGTTTTGGCTTGGTGGTCCATGATGTTAGCATGGAAAAACCAACTTTCGTTTGGCCTGTTGGGCCTGGCACAGAGCCTCATCCCAAGCTAACAGTCTTCTGTATTTTATTTAATGGTGTCTATAAGAAAGTTTACCAATACAACAAAGCCAGAGATTCCAGACCACACGCCAACAACAATGCCACTCATAGCATTTGGGAATAGGTGATGAAACGTTCAAAGCTTTCTGTAAAAGTCCCCTCTGACCAACATGTGAGCTGGAAAGCTACATGTAGACAGTTACCCTGATCTGTAAATACCTGCAACTGTTCACCTAATAGTTTTGAGGCTGGGCCATTCCCATTCTTTTTGTTTGTTTGTTTGTTTGTTTTTCGAGACAGGGTTTCTCTGTATAGCCCTGGCTGTCCTGGAACTCATTCTGTAGACCAGGCTGGCCTCGAACTCAGAAATCTGCCTGCCTCTGCTTCCCCGAGTGCTGGGATTAAAGGCGTACGCCATTACTGCCCGGCCCCATTCTTTTCTAGTCTTACTAGAACCTCATGAAATCTTTGGGACTGTTTTATAGACATAGAAACGGAAAGTGATGGGGTGAAAGAGTTCCTTTGTGTTCACACAGTGACTTAAGGATGCTTAAGGACAGAGACCTGCCATGTGCTTATGAAGATGTCTCTTAGGTGCCCTAGAGGCGGAATGAAGGAAAATCAGAGGAGTGAGACAGTCCATGGATAATCATTTTTATCCTCAGTTGTGTGGATGCTGAGTACCTGGACAGCTCCTGATGCCACCTGATGCCTTGCCTCAGAAGTGACTGGCAAACTACTACTGCGAAGTTTCCATCTGTGACTTGGTCAGAATCACTGAGCTTCTAAGATCATGGGGCTTATGGATAGCCTTGCTCCCTGCTAGAAGTGTCCTGAGGAGCCTCCAAAAGCAAGGCTCTGAGAGTGGGAAGGGAGTAGTATAGAGGACAGAAAGACATGCAGAGAGGACGGGAGGCCCCTTCCTCTGGGTCTGCTGGCCTGGCCTTCTTGTTGGATGAGGGCAGCCAGCCCCTCCCCCATTTTCTACTTTCCCCACCCTGACCGGAGTCTCTTCTTTGTCAAATATGTACACCATAAGTATATTTGGAATAGTTGCTTGTATCAAAGCCTGGACTAACCGTAATAATGATCTTAGCCATCAATAAGTTAACACTATTGCAAACGCTCCCTTAATCCTTAAATGGCTCCAGAAGAAAGCATTGCTTTTGTCAGAGACAGGCCAAGAGGCATCCAGGATTTAGATGATCTCTCCTAAGCTGGTTCAGCTAGTAGACACAGCTTATGGGTTTATTAAATGGGCTCATTTACTTCACACAATAGTCTCAGTGACCTAGACAAAACACAACCTCCCTGTCTGGTTTTGTAGATGGGCAAACCGAAGCCCTGAGCATGGAGGAGAAAAACCTCAGGTTTCAAACCTCCTCAGAGGCAGAGCAAGCAGCCCTGTGGCTGCCAAGTTCCAGGTCGTTGACCTTCTCACTCATGCTCTGCCTTTCTGTCCCCTGTGTCACTGTCCAGTCGCTCCCCTTTCAGTTTGTTCTTTTGAGCAGACAGTGATGAGTCAGGGTACAGCTTTGTAACAGCAGCAGATCATCCCTGGATTCTAAAGTTTAGCTTATGTAAGGAAACAGCATCTCCTCCAGGGGGCGTTGTATGCTTGCTACCCTGTCCTTTTGGTGAGTCACGTGCTCTATGAGACTCTTTCATTTCATTTACGGTCAATGGGGGTTGCACGGTTTACTCCTCTCTCAATAGCCTTGATGCATGTAAAGAACGTGGGATAATTTAACACCAACATTCCCTCCAGCCTTCCCAGTCATTGTTCCATCCCTTGAGCTTTGCCTATGGGTCAGAGTTTCTTAACAGTTACTAGAGCTAACTGTTCAGATAGTTGTGGCCTTGGACTGGAGCCAAATCAAGTAAGTGCCTCAACTATCACAGAATAGAAATGAAGTGACCCTGTCATGAGTCAGAGCCTGCTTTCTGGAAGCCCTAACAAGCCAGGCTCTGCCACCATCCTTGATAATAATAGTGGAAGGTACAAAAAGGTTTATTTGATATGGGCACATCGGAAAGAGGCACACAAGCGTCCTGTAGTCACAAGTTCTTCTTCTGGTTGGCACCAGACTTCAGCGATTTCCCTCTCCCAGTATGAAATTCTTGGTGGAATTCCAACTTTGGGGGACTAGTGTTGCAAATCTGATAATCTGAGTGTCTCTTTAGAATATTTTCATTTCTTGAAGACTAGTTATAGTAGCACCTCCCAAACTTGGGGGTGGGGAGGAGAAAGAGAGAGAGAACTTGTATCCAATTTATTCAAACATAGACTACTGTGATTTTGAGTTCTAACTGGTTTCTATCTGGTTTTTGTGACAGACTACATAACCTAGAAACTTCTGCTTCCGGGGGCTATGCCATTTTCCTCATAAGGATTAAGACTCTTCAATAGGGATAGTAAATACTCAACTTATCCCAAAGGAAGTCAGGTCAGGAACTCAACAGGGAAGGATGCTGGAGGCAGGAGCTAATTCAGAGGCCATGGAGGGTACTGATTTCTGACCATGTTTGGAGGACTGTGGACTTTGAATTATAAAAGTAGAGGAATGCGTTAAGTGGAATCTAATGGGCCCTACTAGTAGAAGCATGGAAGACAGTGGTGCCGAGCATGGTTTGAGCTGTAAGGAGCCTGGCTCGAGAGTTTCAAAGGAGAAAAATATTACTATGTGGCATAGAGAACGTTTCGTGATGTTTTGGCAAAGATTGTGACTGCCTTTTGCCCTTGTCTGAAAAGATTGCCTGAGGCTAAATTGAAGAGACTTTGGATTAATTCCTTTGGCAGAGAAAATCATAAAACAGCCTAGTATTGACTTTGTCCTGTAGTTATTAGTGTTCACTCTTATGAAGATATATATATATATTTTTTTTATTTTATTTTTTTTTTTTTGAGACAGGTTTCTCTGTGTAGCCCTGGCTGTCCTGGAACTCACTCTGTAGACCAGGCTGGCCTCGAACTCAGAAATCCACCTGCCTCTGCCTCCTAAGTGCTGGGATTAAAGGCGTGTGCCACCACTGCCCGGCTAAAGATCTATAATTTATTAAGGCAGGCTGAACAAGTAAAAATACAAAATGGACTGATTGAGGAGAAAGGGGGCACCAGGAAGTGGAATAAAGCTAACCTGTGTTCAAGGAGATAAATGGACAAAATGGACTAAAGGGAGTGATGATCTCAGAACAAGACCCCACCCAGTCAAGCTTTCAACTTGTGAAAAGAAATTAAAGAACAGCTTAGGTCCAGGCATGGTGGTGCACACCTTTAATCTCAGCACCCAGAGGCAGAGGCTGACAGATCTCTAGACTCAAGGTCAGCCTGGTCTACAGAGCAAGTTTCAGGAGAGTCAAGTTTAGACAGTGAAGGAAACTATTGAAAACAGAAAGCTGGTGAAGATGTAATTGAACGAAGGGACCGTATTTCAGTCCCTGCAAGCAATACAATGTGGCGTCTTTAGCCACACAGTTCTGACTCTAGAGTTAAGAATATAAGAAAGAGGTTTTGGAATCTCCCTCTGAAACTAAGGAAACCTGCTGAAGCCAGGCACACTCAGGGGCGTGCCTATATGGAGACCCAGAGAGGCCATTGTATGAAGCTGTGAAGGTGAAGTCTGGATTGCCTTGGAGACCTCCAGATATTGAAGATGCCAGAACCATGGGATATTTGTCGAGGAGAGCTGCTAACAGGGAGTGGAACCAGCCCAAGAGAGATAAGTGGGTTGTAGTCAACAAATCTGAAAGGAATTGGAGATCTGAAAAGTGCTTTGACATCAGATATGGAGATGCAGAGTTTGGAGTTTGCTCAGATGGTTTTTGGTCTTACTTTGGTTCAGTATTTCCTCACTATGCTCCCTTTCCTATTATTTGAAATAGTAATATATGTCTTGTGCCATTATATATTGGAAGTATATGATCTGCTTTTTTATTTTGATTTTATAGAGAATTATAGTTAAGAGATGGCATGAGTCTCTGAAGAGACACTGGACTTTAACATTTTAAACAAGTTGGAGATTGTTATATACTATGGGGACTTTTGAAGTTGGACTAAATACATTTTGCATTATGTTATGGCTACAAGCCTATAGTGGCCAGGGAGTGGAATGTGGTGTTTTGAATAGGAATGGCCTCCATAGACTCATGTGCTTGAGTGCTTGGCCCATAGGGAGTGGCACTATTAGGAGGTGTGGCCTTGTTGGAGTTGGTGTGGCCTTCTTGAAGGATGTATGCCACTTGGAGTGGGCTATGGGGGTTTACAGCCCCCACTTGCAGTTTGCTTTCTTGGCACTTTTTCTGTGGAGTTGAGATTCAAATCTCTAGGTTTTTGCTCTTGCTGCTTGCTGCACATCTGCCTGCTGTGACTGGGTACTCATCCCTCTGGACCTGTAAGTCAGATCAGAGTCTTTATTCTGTAAGATGCATTTGGTCATGGTGTTTTTATTGTAACAGAAAAGGAACTAAAACATTGCCTCTCTACCTAGAGTTCCTGCCCTTTTATTTTTAACTGAAATAAACATATCTATTGTGAAAACTAAAACCTGCATACCATATTTGGGATAATTCCTTGGCTTTCCTTGCAATAATGACCACAGGTATGGGACTAATGGTCCTTTAGATTTTGATTAGGTTGAGACCATTAAGTTGAGCATAATTATTTGAATGGGATTGGCTTATTGGTTACTCTCAAAAGCATTGTTTTTCTGGGGTCTGAAAACAATTCCTTTTGTTTGTTCTTTTTGGTCTGGCTTTTAGAAATGAGGGCTGGCATTAGCCAGTTGTTTTGCAAAAGCTGTATTGCTAAGAGAAACTGCCACCCACTAATCTCTGAAGTGGACGTTTCTGGCTGTGTCATGTGATGCAGACTCACGTGATGTTTTCCTGAGGCAAGATCTGTTGGAGGACATGTGATGTTTGGAGAGACTATAAATAGGACTCAAAAAACAGCGATGGTACCTTACCTAGCTGGCTTTGCAATGTTTTGTTGATCTCGAGTCTTCACTGATCTTCACCTCTTTGAGAGAGACACGGCAGAGAACTTCTGGTTCTGGTCACTCCCACTGACTTGTGCCGATTCAGTGGAGGCCTGGCTGTTTCTGCTGGATTGTGCCACCACTGCTGATTTGTGTTTGCTATCCTGACAATGAAGATTGGAATCACTCTAAAAACTACTTCCAAACAGGGTCCACACCCCCTTGTTCTATTTAGCATCTTTTCTCCACTACCTTTGGACAGTGGACTAGAAGTAGGATTGAGGCATTTGAGAACCATTATTAAAAGTGAGTTTAATACAAATCTCGACTTCAAAATCTGATCCTGTATGCACTTGTTACTTGGCTATAGAGCACCTCCTTAAGTTTATGAGAACAATTTTTTTTCCATTCTTGGAAAATGTGTGGTCTAATATGAGATAATAGTAAGTTCAATTCATGAACGTAGCTTCCGTGGGTCTCTCAAAATCACAAGAAAAGTGAACTCTTTCGTTACAAAATGCAAACATGGGTACTGTCATTTATGTCATCAAAGCTTCTAGGATGTTTAACTCAGGTTCCCAACTTTAACAGCCTCTCGGAATTAATCTCCATGTAGCATTCACAAATTTGGAAATTTGTTTGTTGTGAGTGGCAGACTACCAATAGAGACAGGATGCCTGAGCTATTTATTTTTAGAAAAACACCATAGTACATTGCTTCTTAAAATAAACGAATAATATTCACGAGAGACTTCTAGAATTTTGTACACAAAAACTTTTGGCAAAAATATGTAGTCATTTGAATCTGTCTCTCCTCCCTTGGCCTCACAGGTCAGGGAACCTATGGGTCCCTTAGAGTGTGTTGAGGAGGATGGAGGACGGAAGGGGAGGGACATGTTTTGATTTATGACCACAGAGCACAGTGGGCTCTACTGAGATTACTTTGCTCTCCAGTAGTTCAGAAGGAAAGGGACAGAAGGCCTGAGGTGCATATTCACAGTCTGTGGTTAAGACTGTCTTGTGAGTTCGGCTGCTTATCTCCAGAAGCAACAGGGCATGCTCAGGACTGCTGGTTGCGTAGGCCATGGCTGTGGCCAGCTGCTTGGCCACTCTTGGGTCACTCAGCCTCTCTGGAGTACTGCATTCACTCTCCCACCCTTTTCTCCTCTTAGCTCTTGACATCACACACTCTCAGAATTCCTCCTCTTCATAGGTACTCTTCCCTCCTCTCTTCTTTTTCCTGGCCATGAGATCACGTGACTTTGTTGGGGGTGGGGCTCTTTTCAATTCTCTTAGTGACTTCAGCCAGTCCTGTGTAAATTATTCTTAATTTCACAGGTCTCCGCTTAGCCTTAGCTCCCTGCTCCGATCGGACATTTCAGATGCAACATGTCCAAACTGATCTCTAATCCCTTATCCCCTCTCCATTTATTCTTTCTATTGCCTAGACCTATGCCTCCTCCAGCCTTCCCCACTGGTCACTTAGATCAAAGCCCGGACTCTGTAGATTCCTCATGACTCCTGTCTTCTATATTTAATTCATCCACACACTGATGTTTGTTTCTTTAAGACATGTCCCCCAACCAAAGAATACACAGGAGGGACCCATGGTGCTGGCCACATATGTGGCAGAAGAGGGCCTTGTAAGCCATCAGAGGGAGGAGAGGCCCTTAGGCCGGAGGGTGTTAGATGCCCCAATATAGGAGAATGCCAAGGAGGGAAGACGAGAGTGGGTGGGTGGGGGAATACCCCCATAGAGGCAGGGGAAGGGGGGAGGAAATAGGGAGGTTCCAAAGGGGAGATCTGGAAAGGGGGAAACATCTGAAATGTAAATAAAGTATCAAAAAAAAAAAAAAAAAAAGACATGTCCCAAATGTGTTCTCTTTTCTTCCTGTTCCGCCATCCGCCAAGCCATTTTACTTCCTTCCCAGAATATTGCAGTCACATTTCCGCCAAGTTCCCCGCTTGGCGGGAGTCATGAGACTCCCAACAAAGCATTTGTACCCCAGTAAAACCCAAACCTCCGACTGGTACCTACTCTTGTCTAGCCCCTCCACCTGTCTCCAGCCTTGCTCCCATGCTCACTGCAATCCAGACACACAGACACTCTTTCTGCTTCTCAAACATGCCATGCTTTCTGCCTTTCAGGACAATTGCCTTGGCTGTGGATTTTGTCTCCCAGTCTCTCTTAGATGGTCACAAAATTTTACTGTTTTCCTTCTGGCTTCGGCTCCAATACTGCCCTTTCTCAGAGGTCCAGAATCTTTCTAAATCTTTCGCATCTATAGAGGCAGCGTGTCTGCCAAATTACTTTATTTTGTTTCACCACAGCATTTACTCTACCTGACATTTTCTCAACTCCTTTGTCATTGTCTGTCCCTCTCTGGTTATACATTCACTGTGGGAAGCAGGGACCTGTTTGCTTTGGTTACTACCACAGCACAGAGAGTTGGACTCGTGAAAACCAATGGCTATACATGCAAGAGTAACTGTTGAAATGTAGAGTTGTGTATAATTTGTTATTTCTTCCAACGTTTCTGAAGTGAGCTTTCAAAATCTTATAACAGAGAAAAAAATAAAAGTAATTTACAGGGCCAAGTCTCATTGACTAAATAATTGAAGTTTACACAAACTTATAATGTACGATGCCATTTTAATTTGAAAAAGTGGAAATGTGGCAGCCTCTTAGCTAATGTGAAGCAGAAACCATTCTGCACGAAATGAAAAATCTTTGTGGCTGGTCACTCCATTCAGTTCCTATTTCAAGCTTATAGTATTCTTAGAGAGAGTAGCATACCCTCCACCCTTCCCTCCCATTATTTTGCTAGTAGAGAGTCTAAGAAAAATAAGGTCATCTCCCCAACACTGTGTGGTCCATACACACCAGACAAGTGGACCTTTCAAGAGGGATTTAGTTATTAAATATGAAACTCTAGCTCTGGACAGTGACAATCTCAGTTGGAAGCTCTTCTCCAAGGTAATTATTTTTTAAGCCTAGTGGCTTTAGGAGCTGAGGGTGACTAGTTCTTAGCTTCATCTGAGCCAGTTTCTGGGGAGAACATTGATGTCTTGTCAAGGTGGTAAACATGTTCCAGGTCACCCATAGTGCTACCACCATGTTCTCTCTGCTGCCTGGATGCTTCTGGGTTGAGACACCTTTTCTGGAGCTGACTAGTATGCAGGAAAACAATTCAGTAGCATTCACTTCCTAGATTGCTCCTCGCTCAGGCTGCTCATACCCTGGCTCCAGATCTGATGAGAGTTTCAAGGGAAAGAGAAGACCCAACTGCTGCATGCTTCACTCCTTCTTAGCATGCTGAGAAAGTATAGCCTCAAGCCTGAAATCCTTTTATAAGGAGAATGATCCACTAGTTCTCTCAAAAAGAGATTTCAATGGTCTCACCGTGGAAGCTAACAAGTTAACTCACAGAAGTAGAGAATAGAAAATCAGCCACCAGAAGCTTAGACAAACAGGGGTGGGAGGATCAAGGGAGATCAATAATGGTCACCAAAGTCCACATAGATTGGATGAATTAAACCCCTGCATTCCTTGGTGTTGTGTTTCTATAGTATATGAAAATGCATTATGTATTTCACAAAGCATCAAAATAGAAGAGTTGAAAATTTCCGTTTGAACACAAATAAATGATAATTATTTAAGGAGATGAAAGGTTAATCATCCTGATTGGGCATTATACATTTTATGTATTTATAAAGTTCTCCTCCATAAATATGTTATTGTCAATTAAGAATAAACAATACCATAGGGGCTCACTGAAACTAAACCACCAATCAGAGAGCATACTTGGGACAGACCTAGAACTCCTCCGCATATGTAACAGATATGTAGCTTGGTCTTCATGTGTGACCCCTAACAACAGGAGCAGGGGCTGTCTCTGCCTGCCTTTGGATCCCTTTCCCTTAACTGGGCTGCCTTGTCTAGCCTCCATAGAAGATACACCTACACTTACTGCAACCTGATATGCTAGGGTGGGCCGATATACCTGGGAAGCCTCCCCTTCTCTGGGGAGAAAGAGAGAGGGTCATGGGGGGCAGAGGAGGGCATAGAGGAAGGGAGTTAAGAGGGAGGGACTGGAAGAAGAGGAGGGAGGGGAAGCTGTGAGATTTCATGTAAAGTAAAATAAATTAATAAAAGAAGAAACAATATAAGTTCACTGTGGCTGGAGAGACGCTTAGGTGAACCGCACGTGGAAAGATTTCATTGGGAGAAGGGAGAAGAGTGGGTCTGAGAGGAGTGAGGGTTAAGTGTCTAGTTTGTTGTCAAAGCATTGGGCAGAGCTATCTGAAGTCCTCTGCAGTATGATGCAAAGACCATCTTTGTCTTCGTCTGTGGCTTCTTCAGTTGAATACCTATCATTCCCCTGTGCTGTTGAACAATTCCCAAGTCCACAGGAGGGCTTAGCCCTATGTAACACTTACTTTCTATTTAGAAGATACTTGCAATAAGCTAATACTGAATCATAGCTGTCACAGTGAACACGAGGCACGTTAGCTGTCATGCTTACGTGAGAACCACAATGACTCCCAGGATAAATAATGAGCTTAGAGCCTTGGCAAGGATTCATTACTGCCCTCAAGATCCCACACTGCCAAGGGATGGTAGGAGTCTTCTTCCACAATGGATTTAACCTGGGACATTTAAGTTTCCGAAATAATGGCTGAAGCTAGCCTGGGTTTTTCAAGATCCTATGAATTTGCTGCATAAAAGCCCCACAGACATTTTCACCATTAGACTCCACTGACAGGAGGCCTCATCCAATAACAACTTCTAAGAGAAATGATTCATAGCTCCAAGATGTGTCCCTTAAGTAACTGTGGCGTCTCACCATCTCACAGATGAGCCTGCTGCTGTTAACTCTCGTCCCCTGCTTTGCTAGTATCTGCCTCTCATGCCAGGCTGCACACCGTGGGTACCCACAGTGCTGCCACACACAGAATTTTCCAGGGGTGTTTGTCATGAATCCACAGAAGCATGACAAGGTTTTAAGGGCTTGGGCCTATGATAAGGATCCCTTCTCTGATGACAGTCTTAGTAGGTAATAGTTTCCATTGCAAGGACCCAGATGGTTCAGAACTCTGCTGCTCCATTGTAAGCAATCTACTCACGGTGTTCCCTGTCCTCTGCTGAAGGTGAAGCTGCAGTTTCAAAAGCCTGAGGTGGCAAAAGTTTCACTTGGACAAGGATGGGTGCAGAGGTTTCCCCAGGATTCAGAATTAATCCCAGGGAGCTCGACCATATGGATTTAGAGAGATGTCCCCTAGAGCAAATACATGGCCTGAAAGTGACACCCAAATAAAGTGGAAACTTCTGGTTTCTTTGGAAAGTCAGTTTTGTCAGTGTTTTGCTGGAGCAAACATGTGAAGGAGTGCTTTCCTAATGCGGACACAGGTGAAAGGATGTTTTGCTAAAGCAAGCACATGTAAGGATGCATGATGAATGATTCTTCACTTACAACACACATGTATTAGCTTGTCTTACATTGCGCAGCTGAGCTCCATTTGTCATAACTCTCTAGAGAGAAACACATCCAAAAAACTTCTGGTGATGTTCTGTTGGCTTCTTGACACTTCCACGGACTCGGGCCGAGTGGTGTCAGCTGATACAGACGCACATGGAGTTTTGTTAAGACAGACTCATGTGTTGAGGCAAGAAGTCAGTGGTAGACCGAAGGGATTTTTGCCTCCCAATGAGTCACTCAGAAAAACTTTCCAAGAAGAGAGAGGGGCTGGTGAAAGACTGAGGAGGTGGGGGAGCTGTGTCCAGACAGCAAGAGCCCCAGTGAGATGGGATGCAAGTGGGCACAAAAGGACACTTCACTAATTGAGGTCACAGAGTCATCTACTGTAACTCAGACCAAAGGGAGACTCTTCTGTCTCCTGCTATTCTTCTTAACGTACAGTACTGTCACCCAGGAAGAGAAATCTTGGTTTGCCCCTTAAAAGCTTATGCAATCACAAGTAACCTTTTAGACTAGAGATGGCGTCTCTGGATCTGTGCTCCTTTGTGTCACTCAATTGCAGATGGGAGAGAAGGCTACAGCTCGATCTGATCATTTCAGAAACAATTAAGCATTCTTACTGATCTCCATGGAGACTGCTCTAATACCAGCACTGTTCCTTTCAGCCCCTATTTGTGGTTGAAAGCATAATTATTCCTCCTTCAGATCCTCTTTGGGATCCGTTACTTATTTAGGGAAATTAGACTCTTTGGACCAAGTAGTCATCAGATTTGCATTTTATTGTTTCGGTTCAAGGACGGGGTTGTTGGGAAGGCTGGGAGAGGGGGTGCTGGGGGACAGTGAGCTTAGGGTTAAAGGGTAGAGACGAGCAAAGGTTTATGCCTCTAGCTGTCTTGAGTTCAGATCCTCAAACTCTTATTAACCAGCTGTGTGATCTAGTCAGGTTGTCTAGCTCCCTCAGCTTCAGCATCCTCGTGAAGAAACACAAACTCTGAGACAGTGGCTAGCTAAGGTTCTAAACACATGCTGCCTTTCTCTGTCTCCCTTTTTTCTTTCTTAACACACACTAGCATGAAAAGCAGTGTCCCAATCTTCCATATCCTGAGCCAAATCACTCTGCAAACTGACTTTATGAAGTCTGAATAAGTCTTTACTTTCCATATCACTGTTGCTCTGTTAGCTGAATTTAGTTTTTTTTTTTTTAAAAAAGAGCATCAGTTTTTGCCATTGGGTTTAAGACAGAGCTTTGTGACAGTAGCAGTTTATTCTGAATTGTGCACTGTATTTTAACACTATGCTAATAATTTCATAAATAGCATCTTGCTTAATAACTGTACCCTGAGAATGGGCACTCTGCCCATTTATAACAGAGGCGCTAAGCATTAAGAGAAAGGAGTTGCTTAGCTAACACCATAATCAGGGCTTGGCTTGCCCTCTCCCCAGTATGCTATCTTTACTACTAAAGGACGGGGGCAGGGATGCCAGAGATGGCATCCCTCACAGACTGTCATCAAAAAGTTCTTTCTTGGATGTTCAGTACCTGGTCCTCTGATCTGGAAATAGTCTGGAATAGAAAATACGTGTGCTGAAAACAACACCGAACTGTATGTATTAGCAATAGTGATAAAACGGTTAAAGGGGTAACCAATTGCTTTTGGATTGGAAGTGAGTCTATTCCACAGGACTGAGTTCTCCTTTGATATTGTGGGGAGGTCAAAGGTCCTAGCGGGCAGCTATGGCTATATTGCCTTGCTTGGTAGATAATTGCATGCCTATCAAAAATATCTTCTACTTTTCTTCCTTAGCCATTTGCATAATCATTTTGGTGTTCTATCATTTTGGCGGAGGTTTGCTCATAGATTGCCCCGAATGTTTTTAGGCAGATCTATGTATTTTTGAAATACTGCTTGCTGAGGATGTTGTTCCAAAGTGGGGTACAGACGGTCTCTGTTGTTCACCTCTTCTTTGCCCTTCGAATCTCCTCCTTAGGTTGATCTCAATAGTTCAATCAACTGTTTCATCACCAAAATGCTGATGAACTGAAGCAGGGAAACTACAAAGAGTGCAAATTAAGGTCCTGGGGTTGGCCCTGGGCTCAACAAAGGCACATCTGACCTATTGTCACCTTCTCCAGTCTTCCTGTTAGCTCTCCTAACCCCTGTGGCCTCCAAATCTCTTATCTCTAGAGCTAATGCTGTGTCTGCCTAGGGAGATCATGAATGACTGACAAGCAGTCTAACCTTACAAATGACTGGAAAAGTGTAGCTGAGTGTCAGACAGACGGGAGTTCAAGCTTCCAGGCACCAAGCCGCTTGACCTTGGACTAGCCACTTCAATCTTTTAACCCCAGTTTTCTGACTGTCAAACGGAGATAACGCTATCAGCACTAACTGAGGCAGACATCCACTTAGCCTTGAAAACATGACCATGAATGCTTCTCATATTATCTTCAACCTTTGGATCCATTTTGTCCACAGCCTAGCAATGATTAAGGAATGAGTCTGGTATACATTTTATTTTCTCTCCATGCACTGGACATTGATTATTTTCAAAATAAAGGTATCACATTCTTAAGCTTTCTTCTGGAAACCCTAACTTGTAAAGCTTCTGGATATCCAATTTCTTCCATGTTTGATTTTCTTAGTACATAATTTCTATCCCTTGGGCATATCTTGATGACAAAGTATAAATCCTACTGATCAAAGGAAATCATCATCGGTAAAGGTTTTCTTCTTCAGTGGGAAGGATGCAGTATCACTGGTTCATGTTAGTGTCACTTCACCCCTTCTTTGAAAAGCAGAAGGATAAGGCTCCAAGGTAGTCTTCTCACCTCTGGATCCTGTGTATAACACTAGTGATCCACCAGTCGAGTTGTGCCCACTGACGCAATAATGATATATCTGTTAAGGAGTATAAGCAATTGCTTTCTGGTTGGAAGTGAGGCCATTCCACAGGACAGAATTCTCATTTGATATTGTCAATATGTCCAAATCTCATAGCTGGGGAGGTCTCGGGGCTTACTGGGAAGCTATGACTATTGCCTTACTAAATAGATATGGTGCGCCTGTCAAGTTGCCTTGTAAATAATTGTTCCTGGGCGTAGATTCGTGGTGTTGCCAGCTTTGGCCAGAAAAGGTTAGTTTTGTTTTGTTTTCAGCAGGCAGCAGTAACTGCAGACAGAGCATGATCAAAGTGCTGAGAACAAACACAGGTTGAACACTCAGCCATAAAGAAGACATCGTTATCATTCCATTCAAACCTCAGAAAACATCACAGAGGAGAGGACAGAGAGAAGGTCAGAGCTGGAGGAGGCTGGAATGCTATAGTACACTGTCTCAGTCAGGGTTTCTTTCCCTGCACAAAACATCATGACCAAAAAGCAAGTTGGGGAGGAGAAGGATTTATTCAACTTACACTTCCACATTGCTGTTCATCACTAAAGAAAGTCAGGACAGGAACTCACACAGGGCAGGAACCTGGAGGCAGAAGCTGATACAGAGGCCATGAAAGAATGTTCCTTACTGGCTTGCTTCCCCTGGGTTGCTCAGCTTGCTTTCTTATAGCACCTAGGACTACCAGCCCAGGGATGGCACCACCCACAAGGGGCTGGGCCCACCCCCTTGATCACTAATTGAGAAAATGCCTTACCGCTGGATCTCATGGAGGCATTTCCTCAGGGGAGGCTCCTTTCTCTGTGATAACTCCAGCTGGCAAAGTGACACATAAAACCAGCCAGTACCTACGCTATCTTCTAGGCATGCCATGGGCATTGTACTCTTGATCTCTTACAGCCTCTGTAAACAACTGTACAAGACCTATATCCAATCATCAACATCTGTCATGAAGAATGGGGGAGGACTCACAAGCTTCTGCTACCTCTCTCAGAAGAGTTAGAGGTGGTAGAAAACAGATGTTTTCTTCACTGGTATGTCCGTTGGTAAGATGGCCAGACTCCTGTAAGCAATCATAAGGAAACCACTCAGAGCCCTCCCAACCCCAGGAGAAGTCATCAGGCTAAAAGGGGCAGAGTGGTTGAGAAGGTGAAGGGGATCAGTAGGAGCAGAAGGGGAATCAGAGGGTAACTGGGGGTGAATATGATCAAGATATATTGTATATCGATATTAAGATAGCATAATGAAATCTATGACTATGCATGATTAATAGATGACAATAAAACATTAAACTTGTATGTATATTGCTAAAGAATTGAGCTAATTCCTCTCAATTAATTTTACTTGTTTGTTTGTTTGTTTGTTTTTTCAGACAGGATTTCTCTGTGTAGCCCTGGCTGTCCTGGAACTCACTCTGTAGACCAGGCTGGCCTTGAACTCAGAAATCCGCCTGCCTCTGCCTCCCAAGTGCTGGGATTAAAGGCATGTGCCACCACTGCCCAGCTTATTTTACTTTTAAAATCTTTAACGAAACACTTACTCTCTGACTTCAAGAGCACACAGAGAAGCTTGTACACCATAGCTTATGTTGATTTTGTTCCAGGGATGCTCAACATACCCAAATCAATAAGTGTAATCCACATATGTATCGATTTGAAGTCAGAAATCACATGATTCTCTCAATAGATGCAGAAAAGGCATTGAACAATGTTCACCATACTTTCAGGATAAAAGTCCTGAAGAAACTGGGAATAGAAATATTCCTTACGATTTATTGAAGCAACCAATTCCATCTCTAGTTCTATCCGTATCTTCTATGTCTTTCTTTTTGGTTAGATTGGCTAGAAATATGTCAATATGAGACAAGGATTACCTCAAAGAGTAAAGGCTATATGTGACAGACCTCCAGCCAACATTACATGAAATAGAAAACCTTATTATAAAGAGATAAAGAAAACATTTCTTCTCAATCTGAAACAAGTCAAAGGTGCCCACTGTGTTCACACTCCCTCCCTACGGCACTTGAGATCTTAGCAACTCAAGATACAGCAGTAAGTCAAGAGGAGAAACAAGACAGACATAAATAGAAAAGGAGGAGGTAGATTAGCCACGTTGCAGATAACACGATTCCATTCTTAAAAGACCTCATGGACCCTGCTAAAGCCACTGAAACATGGGGGTGACAGTTGCCATTCTTTGAATATTTAAAACATAATTATGGGTGTTTTGGTTTTTGGTACAGACATCCAGTGGCATTATAGCTGTAACAGAAACCTAATCTCAGACCTTGTGAGCCTGTCACCAAGAGCAGAGGGTGAGCTACTCTGGAAAATACCAGAATCAAACACAGTTGTGCATGGCCTGGTGCTTAAGCATCAGTGACTGGTGTGCATGGTGGTGGAGAGAAAGATCATGTGATTTCGTGACACTGTAGCATCTTTGAGGATACACTGGTTTTCCACAATGTCAAGGTCTTCCAGCCACTCATTTTTCAAAACATATCCTCATCATTAAGGGATTGCAGTCTGTGATCTCCTATAGGGAAAGCTTGAAGACATTTGTAAAACGTAACTGGAAAGCTAACAGGGTTCACAGGACCTCGTTCGATAGTGTTGGTCTATGCAGAGTGTTCCCAATGATTTAGATTCTTTTGTATATTTTCACGGATTTTATTTCATTTATTATTTAACAGTTTCGTATCTGTGTGATATGTGCTTTGATCACAGCCACATCACATTTCTGTTTCCTTTTCTCCTGCACGGATTTGCCCACCCACCCAGAACCAGGCCTGGCTTCAGAGCGCCGACTTCATCTTTATGTTCACCATAGCCTGGACTCCGTGGTGACGGAAGGGCACCTGTCAGACGTGGTGCCTGATGCCGACAGCCTTGGCATCAGTGCTTCCCCAGAGATGCCCCTTCTTCTCAGCTTCTTGTACCAGTGAAGGACCCAAGACTACCTGTCACCTTGGATGGGTTGGTGCAAGGAGACCAGCCGAGAGAGCACATGCAGGGCAGAAGATCCATCGCTTCCTTTCTCACCGCTGATTGCTGGCGGCTGCTGATGTTGAGACTGGAGATGCTGCCTCATTTCATGTCTTCCTTGAGATCCTGACATACTGCTCAGACCAACAGCCCTGCCTGCAGCAAAGGAGCAGTCCGATCTTGTCTTAACACCACTGTCCTTGTTATGCTGCGTGACAGGTGTCATGTAGTTGTGTGATTTTATTTTTTTTAATGACAATTTGCTATGGCAAATTTCTTCTCTCCTAATTTTTTTTTTTTTTTTTTTAAAAGCTGGAGTCCCTTTGAGAGATTCATTTTGAATTCATCTCCCAGGAGCTCAGCCAACCAGTCAAGTACACATCTAGCCGTGACTATTGGAAAATTCCTTTATGCCAGGTAGGCTTATACTAGAAATCAGAGATAGCTAGAGATGGGGTATCTGTCATGTGGGGCTCACCATCGGTAGCCTGAGTTCTTAGGACCAAAGCTGTAATGTCAGCGGGCTAAAGGCTGTAGGAGGAGAAGTATTAGCAAGATTGTTGCTATTGACCCTTCTTCCAGCTTGAAGGAAGACAAGCCAGGAGAGCAAATAGAAGGGGAGACTGTCTGAGGTTTTAATGTTTGTAAGTTTGGGTTTGGTCTCTGAGGGAAGACCTTGGCTTTTACCATCAGCATCTCTGCTTAGTCACAAAGCTTCACAATAGGTTCTTTGCCAGCTGAAGCAGACTGGGGGCCACTCAGCTAGCATCTTCTACATTTTTCTTGACTTGTTCCTATTGCTGTGTCTCTCTGCTTAAATCTCCCTGGAAACCACATCAGTTCCACTGCCCCTGCTGATGACATGCTCCCCCACCCCCCCACCTGCTTTTTACATGCTCGCTGACTTAAATCTCCTCCGCTACTTATTTCCTGATGCTGCTTCAATGCAGAAAATTACAGATGCCCAACGTTGTTCACAAATCACATTTCTCTGTTGACAGTACAGGGAGGGTTTCCATGAGAGGGCAGGTTGGCATGGCATTCTGTGAGTGGGAAAAGTAGTTGCAATGCCTTTAGCTTATTGTTCTAGAAACAGAAAAGAAACGGGAGAGAGTTGGTTTCTTATCTTTTCCTTTATGCTCCAGAGAAAATACAATACAATTCTCTTCTGCCTGAAATCTGATGAAAAGACAACACATTCTATGTGAGAAGCCTGATCTCTTTTGTCTCAGACCTGGAGACTCCGGGTGGGATGATCATGCCCACATCATGATCTTTCTAGTGTTCAGGAACTTTGGAACTATGGGTAACATCAGTCAAAGCTTGTTCTCCTGTTCTTTGGTACATGGTCACTTCTTACTCTGCTGGGAACACATGCTGTGAACCACAGGGACCACAGCCTGTGACTGCATAGAGAACTTAAGTAGAAAAGACGCAGATGTACCGTGGACAACATTACACGTTAAAAATGTGCATGCCTCTGTTCTGGCGGCATGTCTGAGCACCATGTGCATGTAGTGCCCACACAACTAAAAGAGGGTCACAAGACAATAAACCTGGAAGCCTGTCAATCATCTAGCATCCTGGCTCCCTGGGCTAATGGACACTGGCTCTCAGAGAATCCACATTACTGACCCATTTGGTGCCCGTTACATTTTTTCTGTTGGGTTAAGTTTCACCTGTTACCTGTCAGTCACTTGAACAAAATGCAAATGTGTTGTATTGAAAAAGCAACATGGCGTGTGCCTGGAAATGTCTCAAGACAGCGAAGGAACCCCAAATTCAAATCAACTTTGGCTTCAATCCTAAGCTAAATGGATGCCAAGGGACTGAATATCAGGTTCCATAATGAGTCCGGATGTTTCTGCCTTCCAGGAATGGAAGGACTCGGGCATGCTCAGCTGCCATGATGAAATTACCCAAATAATGTTGACTGTCCGTGTCCTCCTGGTTTCTACTTGGTTTCACTTTCCCCTAAAGTCACCTATTACATGACGTGGTGGTGATCACACTCAATACACTGCATGCATTAGATTTGTTTAGTGTGTGTGTGTGTGTGTGTGTGTGTGTGTGTGTGTGTGTGTTCCATGGTACACATGTGGAGGTCAGAGGATCTAAATCTCCTTTTATAACGTCTTAGGTTCCAGGGATTGAATTCTGGTTGTCAGGCTTGGTATCTCACGGGCCTCACTGCTTGCCTTAGAGAGTATCAGTGTGACTGATTCTATAATTTCCTTATTTTAACTCAGGGAGGTAAAATCAGTGTTGGATTGTTAATTTCTAGCCTAAAAACTTTATTTTCTGGTCCAGTATACTCATCAGCCCCTTTGATGAGCCTGTGATTCTAGCCGGTGCCACTGTAAACAACTTCTCTGAAGCTGAACTTTTAGAACCAAAATACAGCACCCATCTCAGTTGGTGATTCTACCATCCATCCATCCAGACCTACTCACCAATTCATCCACATAGGCATGCAAGCATCATCTACCCTTCCATCCATCTTTCCATCAGTTCTTGCATGCATTTATGTTTCTATTCATCCACCCACCCATCCATCCATCCACCCATCCATTCACCCATCCATCCACTCACCCACCCACCCATCCATCCATCCCTCCACCCACCCACCATCCCTCCATCCACCCACCCACCCATCATCCATCCATCCACCCATCCCCCCATCCATTCATCCATCCACCCACCCACCCATCATTCATCCATCCATCCACCCACCCATCATCCATCCATCTATCCATCCATCCACCCATTCATTCACCCATCCATTCATCCATCCACTCATCCATCCACTCACCCACCCACCCATCCATCCATCTCTCCATCCACCCATCCATCATCCATTC
>JADRCH010000062.1:6634238-6741729 GCA_019843965.1 Rhynchomys soricoides
ACACACACACACACACACACACACACACACACACACACGAAGAAGAGAGAGTGGGTGGGATGGGGACATGGGAATGGTTAAAGAAGGAAAGGGAAGGGGAAATAACGTAATTATATTTTAAATTAAAAGTCAATTTAAAAATATCCACACTGCTAGAGACTGGCTAACGGTGTGAGTTGGGAGAGGTGGTCCGCAGGCCAAGGGAGCAGTTGGACATAAAGTGTAACTTTCAGTGCTCTGTGGTTGATGGGGACTGCAGTGGAGAACCACACCGTATTGGAATAGCTAGTGCCCTTGGCACGCATGATCTTAGCTCTAGGTGGCAGATACGCCAATCATTCTGCTTTGATCATTACACTGGGCACATCGTGCGTGATTAATATGCGTCAACTAAAGACTTTGAATCAAGGTTTGTTGTGACCGTATTTAGGAAGTAGCTAGAGGTACAGCTGAGGGTGTTTCATGCTGCAGTCGGTAGGAGTAAGCCAGCTGGGAAGCAGAGAGAGCCAGCAGCCACTTGAGCAGGGAGAGGTGCCAAGTTGGGGTGAAAAGGCCACATTCAATCCCACCATGCACCTTGACCTGCGACATTCGCTTAGGGAAGCTTTCCCGGCCATCTTTAGCTCAGTGGAAAACTGACATGCCTGAATTCCATTTATCTCTTGCCAAGATGAAGGTAAAAATTATGCACACAGGGTGTACAGCCTCCCTTCCATGGCAGCTGTATCAAGGCACATTTAAAAAGATCACTGAAGAGACACTGGGGGGAGGGAGTGTTGGCAAATGTCTCTATAAAATAACATCTTGTCGGAGAGCAGCGAGTCAGTAATGCATGAATTAGAATACTGTCGGAGTCCAGATGTATTTCACTATTGAGAGTGAGAAATTGCTTCCTGAAAAGCCAATGGAGCTAGGCTGTGGGGTAATTTTTTGAAAGGCAATTTCTGTAGGAGTCAAAGTGCCCATTAGAAGAACGTTTGAAAACCTGGGAATCAGGAGCTAGCTTTAGGAAGCCTCGGAAGCCAGCTTGAACTTTGCTGGTTGCGAGTTGCATTTCCACTCCATCAATGTCTCATAAGACCAATTCAGAAACCCACAAAGGCGACCCTCTAGCAGTGAAGCAAGGCACAGTGGCGTGCCTTTGGTTCACAAGGAAGCTGTCAGACAAATGGCTTACTGGCATTGTGAACGCCTCCTCTGATGTGTGTATTCACCAGGACGCATCCTCACTAAGACCTGAGTCTCGGGGACAGCTGTGCTTCATAATTGGTGTCCTACATAGGTTTGAATGATGCCTCGGTGGCTATTCCAGGATCGATCTTGTTTACTCTAGCCTGGTGGCTAAATTGACTGCCAGCAGGACTCCCTCAGGGGAGCTGCAAAAGCTTTGTCCAGAGCAACTCTTACCCTGCCCTCCACTCTCCACTATCAGGGCCATGGGGTCCAGACGGAATAACTGGAGGCATTTGCAGAAGAGCTGCATGAGACCTTGAGGCCACTGCGGGAACAATTTTTTCCTCATTTGTCAACAGGGAAGTGGGGCTAGGTGTGAGATAGAAGTATACCACGGACTTTCATTGACCCCCCCCCCCGCCCAGCTTCAGTTTGTCTTTTAAGTGGCATTTTATTTAATTATAAAGGCCCAGAACAGTATGATTATTTCCACCTTAGAGTTGAAAATTTGAAGTACAAGGAAAGTCATAATCTGTCCACTATATGTCTCGAAAACATCTCCTTTTACGGTCATTGTTGTGTGTTTCGGGATCTTTGAGCACATTGTGAACCCCAAGATTGTGAACTGGACAAACCTTGTGGTGTGGCTCAGCCCTAGCACCTGCCTTTAACTCAAGAGCTTTCTGTTTATTGTAAACAGGTTGGTGTGGTGTGCCTCAACCTTCTTTAGCACACACCTCTAATCCAAAGAGCTTTCTGCAATCGGGATTAAATAAAGTCAATGATAGGTCAGGAGGCTGAGCAAGCAACCAGCTGATGGAGAAAGAAGAAGGAACACTGAGCTTTCTAAGACAGTGTGGAGAAGGGTATGAGCCTTTTCCTTCTGGGATGTCAACGGAGTAGGAAGGTCAGTCAGCTGGATGCGTTCTCTGCCTCTCTGTGCTAGCGGGCTTTCTCCAAAGTATCCGGCTCCTGAATCTTCATTTGTGTGTGTGTGTGTGTGTGTGTGTGTGTGTGTGTGTGTGTGTGTATGTATGTGTGTATGTGTATTTAATGGCGAGTTACCAAAGGCACACTTGCTTTACTGGCATGAAATGAAAAGTGGGTTTCCTTAAACCATGTGTCTTAAACTCCATGTTAGAGTATTGGACTGTAGATTGCCACATGGTCCATATCATCTTAGACATCAGCTTTTAAAGTTTTTCTTTTTAAATAAAAGGGATATTTTTGTGGCCTGGTGTTAAAAACACAGTTAAGAGATTTAAATGTTTTAAGTAAATTCAAAGGGTTACTACAGTTCAAACTTGTTTGCTAAAGGTCTAGGAGTTGCAGTGATTTGGAGCTACTATAAAATACTTGAGCAGGGTGGTGCTGCCTTTAAGCCCAGCAAAAGACAGGCACATCTTTATAAGTGAGTTGTTTTCTAAATTCTAGAGTCACTATGAACAAGGTGTTGGTGATTCATACCTTTAATCCCAGCACTATAGAGGTGCATGCCTTTAATCTCAACGCTTGGGAGGCAGAGGCAGGCACGTAAGAATTACAGTGATTTAAATTTAAAAGTCACTTGCAAAAGGCAGGCTGAAATTCAAAGTGAATGTCCTTTGTGATCTAAAAATAAATACACTTAAACCTTGAAATCATATATGAAATTATATATATATATATATATATGAATATAGGTATATTTATCCACTAAGGTATATTTACTTTCAAATTTTCAAAGAATTTTTTAAAAATTTCCAATACAAAAAAAAAAAAAACAACCCAAAACCATTTTGCCCTAAGAAAGATATTTTTGGTTGTGAGCCTAGCCTTTAACGGCTGAGCCATCTCTCCAGCCCCCTAAGGAAGATATAACCTGCCAAAAAACTACCCCACCCCCACCCCCACCCCCACCCCCAGAGTTAGGGTTGGGGCATGGGTTTGTTTTTATCTTTCCAAGACAATAAAAGCACCCAACCGAGGAATCCAGCGACCACTGGACAAGTGAAACATCTGAGGAAAAAGGACTGATCATCAAGAGAAAATGTCCCAAGAAAAGGAGTAAATTGGCCAAGTGGTCTCTCCCACCTCCAGCTCGTCTCTGCTGCCCTCTACAGACAGAGTGGTAAATGCTCTTTATGTGGTGCCAGTTCAATTAAAAATCAAAACTGACTTCAGGGTTGGAACATGGCTCTCTTCTTCTCTAAACATATGCATGCTTGTCAAAGAAAAATTTAAAATCTCTGTCTTATATCTCATATAGTATGAGACAGAGGAAAACAAAAAATAAGAGACTATTCTATTGCCACTAATCTCATAATTTTTTGGTTTTCATTTATTTGACTCTTTAAAACTTTTCTTAAGGCCGGGCAGTGATGGCGCACACCTTCAATCCCAGCACTTGGGAGGCAGTCAGGTGAATTTCTGTGTTCGAGGCCAACCTGGTCTACAGAGTGAGTTCCAGGACAGCCAGGGCTATACAGAGAAACCCTGTCTCAAAAACAACAAACAAACAAACAAACACTTTTCTTAAGGGTAAGAATATTGTCTCATAAGACTAATCTATACGATTATCATGTATATTTAAACTTCCTGTCATGGTACTAGTAGTCACACAGAGTACTAAATAATTCTAGATATAAGTTTCATCTGGCTTCCTGTGCATGTGTTTGCGTTTTAGTCTGAAGCAGGTAACTAGGAACAAAGTGTGTACCATTGATGTACTTATAGATTGTGGTCCTCAAACCTTTCTGAGATCCGCTGAGTATGGCATTTCAAATATTTAGGTTTTCTACCATCCTAACAGTAGTAACCTTTTAGGTTTCCAAGAAGACGAAGGGGCCCCACAATGATGAATCCATCTGGATTATAGTAATCCTACCACAGGATAAAATCCTTTACTCTTATTCAGACAAAAAGGGAATATAGGAATAATATAGGAACAACAGGAAAAAGGGTAGATTGTTAAACCTATCCTCATATATCTTTCTATATAGATATAAAATTAAGGTTATATTTTGTTACAGTGGTATAGATCTTTGTATATTGATGCAAAATTAAGGTTACATTGGTTATATTTGGATATATTGGTATACAAAATAGATTATAATTGGTTACATGGTATATATATCTTTGTATATTGATACAAAATTAAGGTTATATTTTGATTACAACATACTCCTTTTTTGTACTTATGCAATTCTTTAAAATGCAATGTGAAGTTCTAGTCCTTTTGAAAGCTTCTATTATAAATTGTTTAGGGTAATTAAGAAATGAAAGTTAATAGCCAAACTCACAGTTTTGCCCAGTTCTAGCTTAGTTAATCACAGGTATTTTCTAAGTTAATCATTTTCTAAGTCATAGCTAGAGACAAGCAGCATTTGCCAATTCAAATATACTGAGATAGTTAGATGGTCTCGTGTACTGGCTGGCTTTGTGTGTCAACTTGACACAAGCTGGAGTTATCACAGAGAAAGGAGCCTCCCTTGAGGAAATGCCCCCATGAGATCCAGCTGTAAGTCATTTTCTCAATTAGTGATCTAGGGGGGAGGGCCCAGCCCATTGTGGGTGGTGCCATCCCTGGGCTGGTAGTCCTGGGTTCTATGAAAAAACAATCGGAGAAAGCCAAGGAAGCAAGCCAGTAAGGAACATCCCTCCATGGCCTCTGCATCAGCTCCTGCCTCCAGGTTCCTGCCCTGTGTGAGTTCCTGTCCTGACTTCCTTAGGTGATGAACTGCAATGTGGAGGTGTAAACTAAAGAAATCCTTTCCTCCCCAACTTGCTTCTTGTTCATGAAATTTTGTGCAGGAATACAAACCCTGACTAAGATACATGTTTTACTAATTTAAGACTCTTTTTTGACAATGGGACATGTCAGCCCCTGGCAGCACCCCTATTCTACTTCAAAGAAGAAGATGAACATCGAAGATTCTCCGTATTTGCTTCAAATGTGACAAGCTGCCTCTGGGCAAGAAATTGCCCTTGCTTCACCCACTGACTGTATGGTGTCCAAGCTGTGGATAAGCAGAACACAAAGAAAGCTGACTACCAGACTCTGCCAGGACAAAGTAGAGACGTCCTTCATAACTCCTGCTTCACAGAAAAATCTGTCAGATATTCTGGGACAGTACTCCAATATTGAAGAGGAATCTTGGGTGATTGTCCTGGTGGCCAGTTATGTCTACAGTTCTGTAAGCTGCTTGCTCTGCACTTCTTGTTTATTCAGGTAATATTTATCCTTCTCGGGTCTCTGATGGAGTTGAAGACTGAATAGTTATAATCTCACTGTTAAGCTTAAGTTGTTTAGGATTCTAAGGAAAAAATTAAAGTCTAAGGTATGTTTTTAGGTTGGTAAATGCATGTTATGATAGAAGCTGTATTGGCACAAAACTTTGGACTCACCAAGATAGGATAGATAGTAGAGTACTTTTCCCCAAATACAAATGGACTGGCTGCTGTGAATATAATTCTTACCTGATAGTATATAGTTTACTGATATTAGAGAAAGAGTCTTTTATTTAGGCAAAAGGGAGAAATGCTGCAGAATATTTGATCACATTGTGAACCCCAAGATTGTGAACTGGCAGAATCTTGTTGTGGTCTGGCTCAAACCTAGCACACACATATAATCCAAAGAGCTTTCTGTAAACAGGATTAAATGAAGTCAATGTTAGGTCAAGAGGTTGAGCAAGAAACCAGCTGACAGGGAGAAAACAAAAAGGAGTTTAGACAGGTATACAAGACAGTGTGGAGAAGGAGACGGAGCTGTTTCTCTCTGGGGTGTCAGTGGGGTAGGAAGGTCAGCAGGGTGCTTTCTCTGACTCTAAGCTACCAGGCTTTCACCACAGTGTCTGCTCCTGAGTCTTCATTGGTAAAATTGAATGTTGGGGATTTTGTTTTAAAAAACAGCAGTTGGGGAGTATTGGGAGTGTACTCCCAAGAATGGCCGTGCCGTCCAAATGTCAGTGTATGATCTGGAACGAGAACGCATGAACCAAGTTCCCGCTTCATACATGTGCTGCTGTTCCTAGAAATTCTTTGATCCTCAAAACAGTCCCATGATTCTTTTCTTCATTTCAGTCAGTTCTCCCCAAAGTATGAATCTTTTCTCAGCAAATTCAAACAATTGCGTTTTAATATTTTTAGTTTTATTAAATGTTTGCTTACTTGTCTGCATGCGCACCATATGCACGCAGTGCCTGCAGAGGCCAGCGAGGGTGTTGGATCTCCTGGAACTGCAGTTACTACAGGTGGTTTGAGCCACTATGTGCTGCTGAGAACTGAACCTGGATCCTCTGTAAGGGTAGCGCATGCTCTTAGTCACTAATCCATCTCTCCAGCCCCCAGACAATTGATTTTTAACAGTGAATGATACCTAGAGCTGGATCTAGAAAAGTTAGCACACACAAATAATTATCTTGAAATTTCAAAGGAAAATATTGGGAATTCATTAATCATTTTTAACCAAACAGCATTATTAACAAAAGCAAATTTTGAATAGAAAATGGTATCTTGTTCCTCCATATTTCAAAATTGAAATCAACTTAATAGAGAAAATTCCTTTCCCCCTGTCTGTTCAGATGAGGTTAAAAGGGATGTACAGATTACTAAACACAGCTAATGGAAATGGTTATCCAGTGGAAATGTCTAAAGAAATCAGCTTTTTCCAAATAAGAAAAACTCCAGCCAGAGCTACACAGAGAAACCTTATCTCAAATAAATAAATAAATCGATAAATAAATAAATAATTTGACGGGGCGGGAAGCTGACAGAATGGCTGAGCAGGTAAAGGTGCCTGCTGACAACCCGAGTTACCCCTGGACTCACATGGTAGAAATCACACGAGAAGACCACCTGCAGGTCGTCCTTTGAACTACGCATGCACACCTACATATGCACACACAATAAATAAATAGAATGTAATAAAAATTTTTATTTTACTTGGTTTTTCGAGACAGGGTTTCTCTGTGTAGCCCTGGCTGTCCTGGAACTCACTCTGTAGACCAGGCTGGCCTCGAACTCAGAAATCCACCTGCCTCTGTCTCCCGAGTACTGGGATTAAAGGTGTGCGCCACCACTGCCCGGCTGCTTTAGCTTCTTATTTGACACTTTTGAAGTTTTATTTATTTTATGTACATGAATGCACTGTCACTGTCTTCAGACATACCAGAAGAGGGCACCAGATCCCATTACAGATGATTGTGAGCCACCATGTGGTTGCTGGGAATTGAACTCAGGACCTCTGAAAGAGCATCAGTGCTCTTAACCACTGAGCCACCTCTCCAGCCCATTTGACACTTTTGAAACAGGGAGAAGTGATGGATCCTTGCCTCAGATGAACCTAACTCAGTGGGCGTGAGCTCCCGGCTGTCATCCGCCACCAAAGCCACCTTGGGTCGGTGCTTTCCAGGTCCTTCATTTCACAAACATGAAAAACGAATTTCATGGAGAACATGAGGAGAGAAAAAAGTTTTATTACAGAACAAATGGAAGAAAAAGAAAGCACACACAGGACCAATACAGCAGGAGAGGGTCCTGAGAAAGGGGTGTTGCTGAGGGTCTCTGTCTAGGGGTTAATAAGGCTCTGTCTGCTAGGTTGAGGATGAGAAGTTAAGCTGCGTGGTGCAGTTCCCCAACTCTGAGGTGTTCATGTGCCGCTTCATCCTGGTGTCTGCAGTGGGGTTTCAGGCATATCCCCGAGGCCAGTGAGGTACCTGACCATGGATAGCTTCTAGCCAGGTGCTCAGCAGGTTGTTGTGTAAAAGGAAAACAGGTAATAGGAAGTCAGAACAGGAGCAGAGGCCCTGTTCTGTGATATTTGTAGCCTCTGGCCAGACAGAACTACAGCTGGAACGGAGGACATTTCCAGCCTCTGGCCAGACAAAACTGGTTGACTGGTTGTCAAGGACAAGAGGGAGAGTGCTTAGTTTCTGGGAGGGGAGTCCCTCCAAAACTGCCTGAGCAATTTCTCTCTTTTGTTCTTATTTTCAGACATTGCACAGTTGAACACCAATGTCTATAAAATCAACTGGCACAGTTCTAACCCGCCTAAAGCTTTAGTTGCTATCGGTGTCTTAAAAACGTAACTCTAAGTGAATTCCGTTAACGCACACACCCTTCCCACAATTTCAGGAGACGCCCCCCTCTATCCCCTCCATTCATGTTGGGAGTTCATGTGTGCAATGGCCCTGTCGGATCCAGCAAATGCTGCTTCATTGCAGACATTCATCACCTCTGGCTTTTTACAAGAGGTCTGCTCCCTCTTCCTCAATGACCTATGAGTGTTGAGGGAAGAGCATGTGACACCTTCCACAATTTTGAAACAAACTGAAGGCCTTCATGCTTGTCCATTTTCACCTTTATCTAATGATAGTGTCTGCCGAGCTGTTTTCTCTTTTCTTGGTATTTGTTTGTTTGTTTGCTGTTGCTGCTGTTTTTCATTCCTTTCTGGGCATTCGATCTTTTCTAATCCAGCTAGGCACAGCAGTACTTTGAACTGATAATGAGAGGTATGTTTTCACATATAGAGTAGGGTTATCAGGCCTGAGAGTACTCCAGTATCTGTGACAACACAATGATTTTGCAAGTGAGAAACGGTGATGAGGAAGAGAAAGGAAGAAATAGCATTGACGTGGGTCTCCCTAGGACATAAAACTTTGTCAATTTATTATCTTCTCTCGCCTTTATACAAGAGCATGTGGCTTGATATGATCCAGGCTTTTTTTTTTTTTTCCTGAGGAGAGTCTTGAAAAGAATAAAAATAAATATGGTGGTAGTGGCACACGCCTTTAATCCCAGCACTTGGGAGGTAGAGACAGGCACGTCTCTGTGAGTTCCAGGCCAGCCTGGTCTACAGAGTGAGTTCCAGGACAGCCAGGGCTACACAGGGAAACCCTGCCTCAAAAATAATAAATAAATAAATAAATAAATAAATAAATAAATAAATAGAAAAAGGAGATGAAAAAGAAAGGAAAGAAGAAACAAACAAACAAGCATAGAAAATTATCTCAGAAGATGCAGTTGTCAAGGATTTGGCATTAAGGAAGTTGGGTTTGCTAGGGCACTAGAATCAGTAGGGCACCTGCTCTGGTCACACTGCACATCTGCTCTTCTTGGGAACGTGCAGCTCCTTTTAATGTGAATGTATTTTTATTTTCTCTGTAATTTTTATTCTGTTCTGCTACAACTGGGTTGAGTCTCAGGTATGTGTCAGGAGGTAAGAGACCAGTGAGCATGATGTGGACTTCTGCATCCATAGTGACCTTGGTTTTCGAGCGAGCTCGTGGTGTGGAGAATGCTACCTGGACATGTTCTGCACTCTCGTGGGAAATCACACTCCTGTACTCACACTTGAGCCCAGGGCTGAAGGGGAGTAAATTTCCATCTTGATGAAGTTCATTCCCAAAGCAGAGTCCATAAAATGGCCTGAGTAGCAGGAGACACTCTACTGGCCTGTCACCTTTTAACCAGTCTCCCTAATACTGAGAATTGATTCTTGGGAAGCAAATTGGTTCTAAACAAACAAACACATTTCTGATGTTCCCCTGTGTTCTATAGCAGTTTCCTCTGAAATAGTCTCTGCAGAGGGAGGGGTAGGCTTCTGAGCCTCAGGAGGGAAACAAAACATTGGGGTCTGGGAGGGAGGAAAATTAGATGATTCTGGAAGACTTCCCCTCAGCTTTATGGAAGCAGTTGACAGCTGCTGGGGGAGGAGATGCTCATCAGTAGAGCTGCAGGTATTCTTGGACCCATGGAGCTGCCTGCATGTTGTGCAGAGACACGCGGGGTTGCATCTTCCATGAGTTATCAGCTGTGAGGGAGAGGGCTTCTTCTTCTTCTTTTTTTTGGTCATCCCTTCTTTTGTAACTCCCATGCACACCCCTATTAGTAACCCCGATAAAAGCTCACTGGTTCCCCAAGTTGGGTTTGGGTGCAGTTACTACTTATGTCTATCCTAGATTCTCTTTCTGGAGTGAATAAATGCATGTGCATTGCATCTCTGTGTCCTCAGGAAAAGTCTCCCCCACACTGAGTTGTATTCAGCAGCTTCCCTGGGGTTTCTCACAGCTTCAGTCATTAGTATATCTTGTAGTTGGTCCTTGAGGATCTTGCCTCTGTCTGTCTGCCAAATGTGATACATTGTTCCCACTCACTTTAACTTTTCCAACAATGACTTTCAGTGAAAATTCATCTGATCCCTATTTTCAACAGCATTCTCCACATCTATCCAATGGCACCTGGGGCCATCCGCCAGGAAGCTACAGGGCACAGTGCTTAAATGGCAGATGTAATGAAGGGTTCTGGCTAATTTCTGCAATGTCCCAAGAGCAACCACACCCCATCTTTCTCCCCATTTCATCATAAGAACTTAAGATTCTCTCCCTTTCACTAGATCCACACAGCCAATGAAACTCAAAATGTCTCTAACAGCAGCCTGGAGAGCTTCACCCTTAACTTGCTCCTACTGTAATAAATATGCCAGAATTCTTTCCTTGTCAGCTACATATTTCCCTTAAGGAAATTCTAGAAGACAAGAATTCAGTTCTCCTGGCTCCAGGCCAGCTGTTCCTAATGTCTGAACAGATGCCCACATCCTGGCCCCATTGCTCACTCCTGCAATGTCCCAAATGATAAGGAAGCTGCAGCTGGAGTCTGCACTGATGAGAAACCCAGAGCAGCTGAAGAAGCTGGGGACAAGCAGATGTTGTTGTCTACAGTCGGGATACAGGGTGAGCTGAGGTACAAGATGAGGTAAAGAGCAGGACAGGTCCAGATGGATACACAGAAGGATGGATGGGTGTGTGAGTGGGTGGGTGAGTGTATGAATATCAGGTCCAGATGGATGCATAGGAAGGGGGATGGATAGATGGGTGGATGGATGGATGGATGGATGGATGGATGGATGGATGAATAGATGGATGGGTGGATGGGTGGATGGATGGATTGGTGGATAGTGGCCTGAATTGATAGATGGATGGGTGGATGGATGGGTGGATGAATGGATGGATGAATAGATGAATGGGTGGATGGATGGTGGATGGATGGAAGGATGAATAGATGGATGGGTGGATGGGTGGATGAATAGATGAATAGATGAATAGGTAGATGGATGGATGGATGGATGAATAGATGGATGGGTGGATGGATGGATGGATGGGTTGGTGGATGGTGGCCTGAACTGATAGATGGATATATGGATAGATAGATGGTTGGATATGTGGGTGAATGGGTGGATGGGTGGGTGGGTAGACGGATGAATGGATGCACAGGAGGATGGATGGATGGATGGATGGATATATAGGTGGGTGGAGGAGTGGGTGGATAAATGGATATCAGGTCCAGGGAGATAAAAAAGAGGATAGATGGATGTCAAGTCCAGATCAGTGAATGGGAGAATGGATGGATGGCAAGTCTACATGAATAAAAGGGAGAGGGGGCAGACAACAATTTGAGTGGGGAACCTGTTGTTTCTAAAACAAAATTCCAAACTTTGATTGACCAAATGAAGACTCAGGAGCCAGACACTATGGTGAACACCTGCAAGCTCGGAGAGGCGGAGAAAGCACTCAGCTGATTTTCCCACTCCACTGAAGTCTCAGGAAAAAAGCCCTTGCTCCTTCTTCACACTGTCTTAAATACCCTTCAACTCAAACCTTTCCTTTCTTTTCCCTGGGTTTTCTCATTCACTCCCTGTCCACTGGCTGCTTGCTCCACGTCTTGAATTATCATTGACTTTATTTAGCTATTGCTTACAGAATGCTCTTGGGTTAAAGGTGTGTGCTGGGGCTGAGCCACACCACAACAGGAAACAGATCTTCCAGTTCACAGAGTGATCTAATATCTTGCTTCCTGTTGGTCAGCAGCATACATACTTGGTGGTCAGAGGACAGGTTCTTAGGGCCATTGCCATCGTAATGTTGGGTGTCTTCCTCTTTGTGGAACCTGGATGGGTGTCACAGCTTTCCCTTGATCAGCTGTGTCTTACTGGTTTTTAGGCCTCTTTATTTTTTCTTATGTAATTTTAATGTGCCCATTGCTCCTACAGTCCCAGTAAGTTTAAAGTGGGACACACTTTCTACTTCTAGTAGAAGCGACTATGCTAAGTAGGTGGTGCTGGATGGATGGTGTAAGTCGGTGTCTACCCAAGTAAAGAGTCATTCTTTAGCTTTAAAATGGAGTCAAAAGTATAAAATGGAGTCTTGGGGCAAGACCCAGATTGAGAAAACACAGTCATACACACATGGAGTAGTTTAGGGCAGGGCACAATGTCACCTCAACAGTAGCTGGCAGTAGCCTTGTGATTCCCAGAAGGGTCTTTAGGGATGGGTTTATCTATTTGTAATTATTTTATAATTTTATTCATATGTATGTGGTATTTTGAGCATATGTGTTCCCAGACCCCTCTGCCCTTCCTTTTCATGCCCTCCCCTACTCCTGTTTTGTCCCTTTGTCCCTGTGGACAGTCTCATCTCTTTTAAGTCAGGTATACATATATGATTATACACCTCTGGATAAGATCTGAGAACCACAAAAGAGAGAAATCACACCAGTTTGTCTAAGACTAGCTTAACTTGCTGAGTATGACAAAGTGGTTCATGCTCAGCCAGAGAGTCACATCTGGTTACACGCATCTGATGACAAGTGTTTGCTTTGGCACACCGAGCACCAAAGGAAAATTCACACAGGTGTCTCTCAAATAAAATGCCTAAGACTTGGACCAGTTGGGCAGAGTGAAGGGTTTATCTTTTGAGTGTCTCCACTGAGGATCAGGATCTATGGCACAATGCTGGACTGGGTGGAGGCCAGAAGGAAGTTACAGAGCAACATCTGGGCCAATAGCTGGAGATGTCTGCAATATAATGGCTTTGTGCCCCAAAGTAGCTAAGGACTATACACTGCTGACCCCAACCACATCTTGCTGTCCCTCATTCTGGGATGATTTACACGTAGGACTGAGGCACTGCATATCTGGAGGGGCAGCGCCCACATTTCAGACAGTGGGAACAATACTGGTCTTGCTGGGCTGCAGTTTTCCATGTGGCGGACCATATGACACCTCACCAGGGAGGAAAAATGGAGGCAAAAGCAACATATGCAAAGGAGAGGGAGAGGCACATCTGCAAAAGATGCGGGAACCCAGCCACTGTAAACCATGAAGGGCAAACCCCATCCACACTGTTCAGCCTGGAAAGCATGTGCTCCTTTTGTGACTCCCAGGCCTATCCAGCTTTCTCTGAATGCCCTGCAGCATCTCTGAGAGGGCTAACTCACTTTGAAGCTTCCATCAGATCCTCAAATTCCATATCTCCAGCGCTCAAAGCTGCCTATGTCTGCTGGCTTTCTTTTGGGTTGGTGAGGATTTCAAACAGACAGTAATTCCTGGGTCTCTACATCCCTTAGACTTGCTTCCCTGAGTGGAGTGCAGGCCACATTCAGGAACCTGGAAGAAAGAGTGGAGAAGGCGGCATTGGGGGCAGTGCATTGAAGCTTAAAGGTCTTTTGAGTTACCTAAGAGTGGAAGAGAGAGAGGCAGGCTCCCTGAGGTGGCTCGGTGGAGGCTCCTAGTGAAGTAACAAGGAAGGCCTCTGTGTGGGCAGAAAATGGAGGGTCTCCCAGCCCACAATACTTCCTCATTTCTAGGCTTCTACCACTTGTGCCCCAAGACTGGGACACATCATTCCATCCTCCATTGGCTCCCCTCCGACACTCCACAGTCCACATCATCATCTCCCTCGACTCCCTTGCATCCCTCTGCCCCCAGCCACAGTCTAAGTGGCTCACCTTGAACGAACGCAGGCAGAGTGCAGGCACCAAAGTTTATAGAGAAACAGTGTTATGCAGTCACTGCCAAACCGCCCCGTAGAGGATGACAGACCTCCCACTTTCGGAGTTTTCACAAACCTTTAAAGGTTACAGTCTTCTACCCTGCAATCATCCCACAGATGCTGTCAGGAACATCACCCCAGAATGAAAGCCGGCAGTGTAGCGAAGTTCACACAGAAGAAGGCTGCCAATCTCCAGGGTGCTGCGATGAGAGCTGAGGTATGAGCTGTCCTGAGACTGGAAATTCACTGGAGCTCACACTTAGGGGAGAGCACCTCTCTCTTGGCCTCCTCTGTATGGCCTGCAGGGCTGGTCAGATCTTGGGCTTTGTTGAGAAGGAAATGCGCTCTAATGTTTAGCTCTGCAGCTGGGTGACTCTCTGAGCATCTTTGTACTTGCTGCCCAGGTATCTTTAGGTCATTGACCTTATACATGTGTTAGGGAGTTATGTGTGTATACAGTCCTTATGGTAAGCAAGGCATGTGAGGTAGATGGTCACAATACATCCACAGTCAGGAAGCAGAGATGGAAGCTGGTCCTTCCTTCTCTTTCTTTCTGTTGTTCATACCAGGAGGTGAGTCCCTGGGGTGGCACTGCCCACACTCAGATGTATCTTCCCACTCCACTTAAACTTGTTTGGGAACATCTGCACATGCATACCCAGCCAGATGTGCATTTCCATAGCAAATCCAAATCCAGACAAGGTGATACTGGAGAGAAACTGCTACACACATCCTCTGCATATGACTTCATCTCCTCCGCAAAATTCTACAGATAACTCACAGTTATTATGAGTCTTCAAAGGGCTAGATCATAAAATGGGCTTGCAAAAGAGCCTGGGAAAGGGCAAATTCTTGCTAACAGTTAAAAATATTATCAGTGTCTATGTGATAAATATTATCCAGTGCATACCATCTGTATTAGTCAGGGTTCTCCAGAGTCACAGAACTTATAGGTAGTCTCTATATAGTAAGGGAATTTGTTAATGACTTACAATCTGTAGTCAAATTCCCCAACAATGGTCAGCAGTAGCTGTGAATGAAAACCTGAGATCTAGCAGTCGCTCAGTCCCACAAGGCTCACAGGCAAAGAAGACTGAATCTTCCTCCTTCCAATGTCCTTATGTAGATCTCCAGCAGCAGATGTGGCCCAGATTAGAGATGTGCATACCACCACACCTGAAACTTGTGTCTTTCAGACTCAAGATCTAGATCACAGGTGAGCCCTCTAATTCTGGATTGTAATTCACTCCAGATATAGTGAAATTGACAATCAGAAATAGCCACTACACCATCAAACTTTCTGGAACTGCAGAGGAGCCTGAAATTAAGCTGAAGAAATAGTTATAAGCCCAACAATTTAACCTCGTCTCGAAGCACTGTTTTTTCAGTTATCCTTGTTAGCCTACTCCTGAAAAGCATGGGCACCTTCCAGTGCCTCTACTGAGCTAGTATTATTAGTGGACCACAAATAATCAAGCAGAAAAACGGGGGGCGGGGAGTTTCAGACAAAGAGATCAAAATTCACATCTCAGGCTATGTGGTGTTAAGCAAGTGACCTCGGCATTTTAAATTTTAGTTTCCTTAGCTACAAGATATGAATATTTAACACCTGCTCCCTGGGCCTGTTTGGAAGTTTTCAAAGAACAATATGAAGTCTAATAGACATGTATACATGTACACACACATTTTATTTTATGTGCAAGAGTGTATATCTGTATGGCCACCAGTGTGTCACAGAGCGTGTGTGTTTCACAGTGTGTGTGTGTGTTACAGTTTGTGGGAGTCAGTTCTCTCCTTCCACCATGGTAGAACCCACATCTTTGGGTCATTTTTCTGGAGGTGCAGGTCATTGGTGGAATACTTGATTACTGTGCATAGGCCCTGGTCTAGACCCAGCACTGCAAATAAAATCCTGTCAATAACCCCAGAACACAGTCTCTCATTTTACTAACCAGGTTCAGGGCTGTCCTTCTCCAGGCAGGCAGGCTCCAGGCAGACACCATCAGCGCATCCTTCCTAGCCACCCCAAATACACACAGCTCAGTTGAAAATGTTCATTATACACAACACTATCTGTATTTGAAACCCAGAGTGAGATTTAAAACTCCAAGAAATACCTTTCATTATTAACCTGGCATCTCTCACATCTTTCTGATCAGAACAGCCATCTTTCAAAGAAGCTGCAAGAGAAGCCATCATAATGGGGGGAAAAAGAAAAAGAAAGCGTGGTGGTCTCCTGTCTTGGTGGTCACATGGGCTAGGGGAGGAGCAAGGAGATAAAGGAGGTCCTGATGGTAGAAGGAGCCATGAGGAAAGCAGGTAAAGAAGGCAGAGGGAAGGAGGGAGAGGAGCAGTGGGGAAGGGAGGAGTGGGGGAGGGAGGAGTGGGGGAGGGAGGAGTGGAGGAGGGAGGAGTGCAGAATGACAGTCCTTTATAGTCTTGGTTATGAACTATCCTTGTCTGTGAAACACACTCACCATCCAGATCTGCCTCCCAGTGGCCCTTGCTATGTCTTCACACAGTTCCTGGCTACAGCCTGAGAAATGGAATCACTGTTTAGGACCTGATCTATGGTGGTCTCTGTCTCTATACAGAAGAAATGGAGATTCGGGAACATCAGGAATCTGACAAAGGCTCAAGGCTAGAAATGCCCAAGCAAGATCCCACTTGGGTTGTCTTTGATTTCTTAAGCTTGGGCCATTTACTCTGTGCTAACATCTTTCTCTCTCTCTCTCTCTCTCTCTCTCTCTCTCTCTCTGTCTTTCTGTCTGTCTCTCTCTGTCTCTGTCTCTCTGTCTCTGTCTGTCTGTCTCTCTCTCTCTGTCTGTCTCTCTCTCTGTCTCTCTCTCTCTCTCCCTGTTTCCCAAGGGCCCAGAAGCTGCCCAGACCCAGGTAAGAGTATGAAGCTCAAAAATACCCTGAGTTATGAGTCAGTGCTTTTATGGCTGTCAACATAGCAAACTAGCAAACAGAAGAACCAAGCTAGCCACTAAAATGGAGTCTCGTTTGGTTTCTAAAATCTTTTGACTATTTCAAGAAAGGCACAGAGCTATAAACCCATGCCAAAGCCACCCTGAAGTGGGTGTTTCCCTGGCTTGACTCCCATTTTTGCTCATTTTTCTGCCTTGGCTCTTTCTCCAGTAGTGAATGGGAAGAGAGAAGATCCTGGGCTCTGAGTGGTACAGAGGAGCAGCTGCCTCCCTGCCCTGGTCACATGTCTAGGGTGAGCAATGAAGGAGAATTCATATGTTAGCTGAGGTCTCTGTCGGTGTCTTAATTTTCCGTGCATTGTGAGATAGACATATGAAAATCTTTCCCAATCTAACTAGAGTGGAAGGAAGTATTACAGAAGCCAGCGTCTTTTAAATCAGTCTTTTTTACATTTTGTCTGTTTGTTTTTATTATGTATATAATGTGTGAATGCACAGGGGGCATGAGCGTGCATACATGCTACTGCATGCTTGTGGAGGTCAGAGGACATCTTCAGGTGCTGCTCCTTGCAGGCTTCCTCTCTGTTGGAGGCCTGCTCTCTTGCTGTCCCTGCAACATGCATACTCCAGGCTTGCAGGCCCATGATCAGGGGATTCATCTGTTTGCATCTGCTGTCGTGTTTTAGGAGGGCTGGGATTACAGATGTGCACCACTGTGTTTAACTTTTCACATGGTTCCTGTTATCTAAACCCAAGTCACCAAGCTTGCATGGAGAATGCTTTTACAGGCTGAGCCACCCACCCCTGTCTATTCTCTAATATATGAAGAAAGATGCAATGACATGGACTTTAATGCACTAATGGGCCTCAGATTGGTTGCTGGGTATCATCGGTCCTTTGCTGAGGATTCCTGACAGTTTTCATTTTTAAATGACTTATGCAAAGTTTGTGTGAATTTTTCTACGGTTGCCTTGTCTACTTAGGATCTGGAGGCCTTTTTCTTCCAAAAGCTAAAAGAGGCATAAATTTGGTTCAAACCCAAGGAATAAACTTCCATTTCCTGATTTACCCCAGATTCTTCTGTGTGAGTGAGAGAGCTGGCTGGAAAGCCCAGTTTTCTCTCTGGAGTCTGAGCAAATCTACCTGAGTCAGCAGTGTGGTGTACAGGATTGGTTCTAGCTTTGAAGAACCATGTGGGGCTGAGCTGTCTGCTCCAGTGCATGGCGGGAGCTGATGCTAACCATTAGACATCTGGTCACTTTGTCTCTGGTGGAAAATTGGAATTGCAGAGTTTAGAATTCAACATTTCGCATTCTAAAGAACCTTGGTGATTCTTTGAGCCCCATGCTCCACTACAGGGGTGAGGAGATTAAAATAGACATGGTGTCTCCATCCATTTTGTGTGGCTAGAGCAAATCGCCTGTACATGGGGACTTTATGGGGTGAAGAGATCTATGTGGCTAATGGCTTTGGGACTGGAAGTCTGAGATGGTGTGGTTCTATCTAGTTGGCCTCTGTAAAGACATCTCAGTGTAGTACCAAGGCATAGCATCACCACAGAAGGGCATGAGAACCTCACATGGATATGGAGCAAGCAGGGGATGACCTGAGGAAGCCCATCGCACTGTGTAACGGCCCATGTTAACCAAGCCAGATCTACAAGAGGGGAACTCACATTTGCTCCAAAACTAATTCTTCTTAACAGCCAACACTTCTTAGAAAAACTAAGCATCCCCAGTACCTTTCTACTGAGGTCAAACTACCAACATGCAACCCTTTAGGGATAAATCATAGCACAGGGTGAGACTGACTGTGTTAGCAACAGACTCAGACCTTAGGACCCTTTGCTATATCCTTACTTCCCTCCTGTACAGGTGGGTGCTAACCTAGTGTGTCAAAATAACTAGCAAGAGGTATGGAGGGGCAGCATTGAGGGTAAAGAAGAACCAAGTGCAAGATAATCACACACACACACACACACACACACACACACTGTATGTATGCATATTAATTACAACATATAATACAATGTATACAATATATGTGGATGAAGTTGTGACTACAAAATCCATCACTTTCTATGCTAACTGAAAATTTTAATAAGAAAAATGCTCTGGTAATTTAGTCAAAGGAAGTTCTGAGGTAGTGAAGGAGGAAGAAAGAAGGGAGAGATGGAAACAGAGTAAGAAGGCTAAAGGGAGGTAGAGAGAAGGGGAAGGGAGAGGGGAGTGAGGCCAGGCAGAAATAAAGATGGCCTCAGGAAACAGCGGAGTCCTGGTGGGTACCTGAACTGCTACCTAGCCTGGGTTCCCACTACGCCCAGGGAAAATCAGGCTAATATTGTTCCTTAAATGGCAGTGATGCTTCCAGCTCCCAGACCTTTGCCTGTGCCAGCTTCTCCTCTCTGAAACCCACACACATCTGCTCACACATCTGCTCCTCTAGGGAGGCACTCTCACTCTGACCCAGCTCCACTTCCAGCTCTGAACAGTACCCTCCGTCACAGCCTCCCCATGTTCACACTTCTCCTATCAGCAAGTTCATGGTAAGTTCATGTCTGTTCTCCACTGGACTTGGAGCATCTTAAAACAAGCATAGGTGTCTTCTGTCTCCCTGGTGCCTGGCATGGGGATGGTCACAGGAAAGACCTAGTGAGGGAGGTTGTGTGTGCATGCAGAGTCACTCAGAGAAATGAGCATCATCTAAACAAAAACCTCTTGTTCTGAACACCAAATAGTCAAAATTAAGATTAAATTAATGCCACAGATAATTACAGCTGAGGCTCCAGACTGCAGGTGTGTGCATCTCTCCCCTTCTAATTATCCATGTCAAATTTACAAAATAATTATTCCGTTCTAACCCTCTGCAAAGAAGCAGGCTCCTCAGCAGCAAAGGCATCAAACAGGCACAAATAAAGCAGTGTTTCTCCTGTGGATGAGTAATCATTTCTAATCAGCAAATGCCCATTTTCTAAGGAGGTATCAGATTGTCTAGTTAATTAAAACCTTTTGGGCTCTAACAGAGGCCCAGCTAGACAATGGTCATCACGGGTGTTCCCTGGTATCTCTGGAATTGAACAGTCACTGGCACAGCACTGAAAACTTCTCCATGCACTATTTCTAAAAGCAACATTGTAGAAACCCAGACTGGGCATATTAACTAATTAGTAGATAGGTCTTTGTTTTAGGGTTTTACTGCTGTGAACAGATGCCATGACCAAGACAACTCTGACCAAGCCAGCTCAGTCAGTCAACAGGGGCTCAAGGGAGGGAGTGAGGATTGAAAAGAAAAAGACAATTAGTCAACACTATAACATGACTCCAGCCAGTGCTACAGTTGAAGAAACTTTAATTTTCCTAGTCAGCTTTTATATTCTAAGTGCTAGCAGAGAATAGGGTCAGTTCTTAGATCAAAGACAAAGCAATCAAACAAGCCAATGAACAAAGAGATTACATCAGGTATTTATCAAACAAAGCAATAAACAAAGTCCCCAGAGTCCCTGGGTCTGGGGGCTTCAGGATTACCAAGACAAAAGGGAAGTCACACATTCCTTGGCTGTGTTTACCTTGATCCTTGCATTAGCCCAAATTATAAGGACTACATTTAATTGGGGCTGGCTTACAGGTTCAGAGGTTCAGTCCATCATCATCATGGCAGGAACAAGGCAGCATCCAGGCAGGCATGGTGCAGGAGGAGCTGAGAGTTCATCCGAAGGCTGCTAGCAGAATACTGGCTTGCAGGCAGCTAGGATGAGGGTCTTAAAGCCCACACCCACAGTGACACACCTACTCCAACAGAGCCACACCTTCTAATCATGCCACTCCTTGGGCAGAGCATATACACACCATCACAGTGTTTAATTCATCATTATGAGAACAGGATGTGCTTTTCATGGAGTGTCTAACCTGTATTACAGTTGTTCTGTTGAGGAAACTGAGGTATGAAAAGGGAATCTGCTTCTTCTTGGTCACACCAAGACTGTGGTATCCCTCAGGAGAGGTATCATGTGCCAGTTGTGTTACAATGTATTACTTAGTTAAATCTCACAGGACTCCTGTGCTGCAGGAATTAAGAAAAAGGCTCTACAATTAAATTACTTTGGTTTAAACTAAACTAAAAATCAAAGTTAAGCTTCCTAAGAATGAACCTTTTGTTCCATCACCCCTTCTTCCTACTTATTTGTGACATGAGGATGCGTTGCCTGGTATGGAAGCAGCTATCATGTGAGCATAAGTCAACAGAAGTCTAAACAGAAAGATTAGATGTGACCTTATCTCAAGTCACTGAACTGAACCTGGAGCCACCTTCTTCCCATATTGTACTAGGGGACACACTTAAAGCAACTTGTGGCCAATAATACCATCAGCTTCAACTCAAAATTTCCCTTTTAATGTAAGATCTGTCAGCACCTCCTGAGAGAGAGTCAGCCCATTGCTGCATCAGAATTTTAGGGGTTCAATGTGATTCAGAAAACTGAGATGAGTTCAGTGTTTCACAGCCAACAGAATTTGAGATCAAGAGTGCCTTCCCATGATCTAATAACATAACCCATGTGGACACCCACTGGTTAATCCCTTTGGGTATTTTCTATTTACTTCTACCCAAAATTCATTCTCTTTTTGTGACTCTGGATCAACATATATCAATCCAACACTTATACCTTGGCCATGCTGGGGGCAAGGGCACAGATATGGAATTCATTGTTTCAGTCTGTCTTAGTTACTTTTCTATTGTTGTGACAAAACACCTTGTGCAAGGAAACTTATAAAAGAAAGCATTTAATTTGGGCTCACAGTTTCAGAGAGTGAGAGTCCAGGACCATCGTGGTGAGGAACATGACAGCAGACAGTCTGGCCTGGGGCTGCACCAGTAGCTGAGAGCTTACTTCTTATTCACAAGCATGAGGTGCTGGGGCTGGGGGGAGGTGAGAAGGGTAGAAGGGGGTTGGGGGGGTAGGGAGTGGAAGGAGAGAGAGAGACAGAGACAATAACTGAGAATGGCATGGGTGTCTGAAACTGCAAAGCCCACACCGATGACAACACACCTCTTCCAACAAACAGTTGGCTCTTTCTGATCCTTCCCAAACAGTTCCACAATCAGGGACCAAGCTATCAAACATATGCTAGGGTGGGCTTAAGACTGCCAATTTTCTCCTTTTTTCTTTCTTACTTTCTATTTTTTTTTTAATTAAAAATTGATTTTTTTTATACAAATATTTTCTGACTACAGTTTCCCTTCCCCCAACTCCTCTGATCATCGGCACTTCCCTGCCTACTCTGATCCACACAGCTTCTTTCTCTCTTTCATGAGAATATAAACAGCCATCTAAATTAATAATAATTAAATTAAATTAGGTGAAATAAAAAATAAACAAACAGAAGTAAAGGAGCTAAAGGAAAAACCACAAGGAACACATATAGATGCAGAGACACACAGATTCACACACAAAGAAATCCCATAAAAACACAAAACTGGAAACCATAATATATACACAAAGGACCTGAAACATCAAAACAAAAGCCCCAATGCAGCAGTATACCTCCACAAGTACCACTGAGTTGGTTTTGTACTGGACATCTACTGTTGGGAAATGTCTGATAGTTTTTCAATGGCTGCGGGAGGCTTCAAAAAACATTTATTTTTGGGAAGGTAGTGCATAGTGCTTCATCCTGAACAGATATCTCAGCCTTGTGATGTGGACCTTAGGGTAGGCTGAAGGATGGGATGCAGCTACTTAGGAAACACACGTGGGGCAGAAACAGCAAGCATCAGCCTTGAGTGGGAGCAGGCCAAGTTTGTATCGTGGTCTTAGACAAACGTTCCTCAAATAATCACTGTGCAGTAGCTGCCTCTGCATCACCGTGATCAAACACCGGCCAGAAAGAACATAGGTAAACTAAGGTTCGTGTTACCTCACGACTCAAAAGTACCAGGCAGACTCAGCACAGAGCGCGTGGTGCGGGGGAGTAGTTCACATGGTGGTAGCCAACAGGCAGACAAAAGGGGCCAAGAGAAGATGAGGACCAGTCTCTAAAGGAATGCTCTGCTGCCCTAGCTCCTCCAAGTTGTCTTCCACTTCCTACTCCCCCTTCCCCACCCCCTGACGTCCATGCTGTTACCCTGCCAGGGAAGAATCTGTGTTCCCTTTATGAAGATCAGAGCCTTCATGATCTAATCAGGTCCAGAAGAGCCAATCACAGACACACCAGAAGGGTTCTTTGTTATTCCCTTAGGGATTTAAAATCTGATCAAATTGTTAATCAAGATTCAGCACTTAAGAGATGACTCAATGCTTAAGAACAGTGCTACTCCTCTAGAGGACCTGGTTTTGATTCTCAGCACCCATGTGGCAACCCACAAGCATCTGTGACTCCAGTCCTAGAGGATCTGATGCCCTCTCTGGCCTCCATGGGCACCAGCCATGCATGTGGTACACATAAATATATGCAGGCAAAACACTCATAACACATAACATAGAATAAATAAGTCTAAAAGGATATTAACCACCCCTATGCCATGGCACCTCTCCCTTGCCCTTAGACAGCTGTGTATATTATGCCAAAGAGAGTTTCTTTTCATCTACCCAGCCGCTAGTTTCTCCAAAAGAAACAAACTTTTTCTAAGCCATTCTTTCTCCAAACACAAAGAACCTGACACTAGAGCTCCTGCCTAGCACATGTGAGGCTTTGGGCCCAGTCTTCAGTACAGAGGGAGGACACAGCCTCTCCTGCAGGAAGAAACCTTCTATGCTCATCAGTGCACATACCTGGATAAGTAATGTTTGACAACTTTGCGCGTGCGCACACACACACACACACACACACACACACATTCGTGTATGTCATGGCTCTAAGTGTAGTTTGGGTCAGTGGTTCAGGGAAAGCTTTGTGATCGGGAAAAGATACATGCTACTTATCTTCTATCCTCAACCTCCCCAGCCCTTTCACTGTGGAAAAGCGTACTATTATACTATTTTTGCTAGCATGTGTAATAGAATAAAATATTTGTCCATATGTGACAGTGGTAATAGAAAATAATCTTGTTAAACTTTGAGAAGGGAGAGTTTTTAGTCTAAGTTGGGTCTTGCTCTCTTGGGCCAGGCTCTAAGAACATTTACCTTGAAAAACAAATGTAACAAACCCCATAACTTTTGGACCTACTTCTGCCAGCCAGTCCTCCTCAAGGCTCCTCAAATACCAGAGAAGAACGAGACTTCAAACTAACTGTGGCAAGCATTTCAGATTCATGCCTGGTCACACAGCTTGCAATAGATAGCAAAGCCTGGAAGGAAACTCAGGTCCATTGGATGCTGTCACCCATGCTCTCACCCACTCACCCCTTCTGACAGCCTTATCCCCACACTTGCCTTCCCCCCTACTCTACCCCCCCACCCCCTGCCTCCATTTGATGGCCCTATCCCCAAACTTGAAATGAGGAGGTTGACAATGAATGTTAACTCTGGCAGAGGAGAGTCACACCCTGGCTGGATGTTTGACAGAGTGTCTGAGATCCTGGTTGGGTTTTCTAATAGCCGATGAGTCCACTGAGCTATCAACAAGGACAGGACCGGACAGGGCGGGGCGGTATGGGGTGGGGCAGGGTGGGGCAGGACAGGGCAGGCTGCTTGGGGATTGGTGGAGGTAAAGGTGTAGCTTTGGGGGGAACTAGAGTGATTTAAATATGTTAGTAGACTGATGGAGTTTTGGAGTCTTTTCCTGGCCTAGTCTCTATGGTCTTATTTCCTGACCCCTCTAGTGTGAGGATGTGGATCACTCTTGCCCCCAAGGCTCCGGTGGGGAAAGTTTGGCTCTCATACAACAATGTTATAGTATTGAGAAATGGGGGTCATTAAAAATTGGGGAGAAGCAGGAGCTGGTCCTAGAAGTTCCACACTCCTCTAAGGAGTCACTTGGTTAGTTATTCTGAGAGCTGATTCTGATAAAGCAAGATTGCCCTTTGCATGCTGGCTTCTTGTGTGTCCTCAAACTCTTCCACATTTGCATGATGCCACCATGCAGCAGGAGGGCCTCAGCAGAAGGCAGTCAGGTGCAGGTGCAGTATTCCAGGACTTTGGGACCAGGAGCCAACATACATTTCTTTTCTTCCTAACTTATTCAGCCTCCTGTATTTTGTTACAGCAAGCCTAAGTGGACTACAGCAAGTAAGACTTTCATAGTCTCACATAGATACATTGTTCTTCACAGCTATTGGAAGAGGTAGGTATAAATAATTGTCCTATTATTAAAGATAAGAAAGTCAAGGCTTCAGAGATTGAGTGATCACCTTTTGACACACAGAAGAAAAAAACAGCCCACTCACTCACACCACACGCACACACACTCCCCCTACACACTCGCCCACCCATTCACACACATACAGCTAAAATAAAAGTGGATTTTAAAAAATAGCAATTTTTATAAGATGGTTAATTCCACACCCAAACCCATTTGAGATATCTAATTGTATCAGCCTGTATTTAGGACACAGAAAACATCTGTTTATTTTAATTAAAACATATTTTATTTTTTTCATACGAATGTTTTGCCTGCATAAATGCATGTGCTCTGCTCTCATGCAGCGCCTGAAGAGGCCAGAGAGATCCCCTGAAACTGGAGTTGCAGACAGCTGTGAGCTGCCGTGTGGGTGCTGAGAACCAACCGGAGCTCTTCTGCAAAGGCAGCAAGTCTTCTTAACCACCGAGCTTCAACCCCCTTATTTGATACAAAAAAAAAGTCACTATTTCAACCCAGTTACAGATAGGGCCAGGGATGGCGTTCAAGTAGTCTGGCAGGCCTATTTCATGTTTGAAGAGCTGAGGCCCCTTGGCCCCCACTCTCATCCAAGGTTGTTGTATCTTCTCTTGTTGGTACCTTCAGCACTGGAATGCCAGGGACCTCGGGTCATCATCACCTGTGCCCACCCCTGAACAATCAGCCTGCAAACCCTCCCACTGAGCAACCCGCCTCCCGCCACCCCACCCACCCCCACCCCACCCCCAGCTTTTCATCCTAGCTGAGGCCGGTCGCTGTCAGCAACTCAACCCCTTGGTCCAACACGTCTTTCAATTATGCTAAAAAGAGGTCCATTTCTTTTGTGCTCTCCCAGTGACTGACACTGTTTTGAAGCAGATTTCGGAATAGTCTTGTCCTGCCTTTCCTGCAGCAGGTGCGTGGTGTTTGTTTCTGAGCAATTAGAGAACACATTAACATAATATGGCTCCTCAGCTTCGGAGTCTCAGAGCGCTCTGCCAACGGGTTCCCAAGAACTCACCCCACTCACTTCCTTTTATCTTTCTGCTTTCTCCTCCTCCACACCCATCCACCCACCTGCCTGAGATCTGCTGTTGCAAAGAAAGTTTGTGTAACCCAAGTCGTAGAGATGTCTTTTTTCTTACACTGAAAAAACAGTCTATGGGACCTATATTCTGCCCAGCAGCCCCAGTTCCCACTGGACTGAGAATCTCTCTTGCTGGTCCACCAAGCCCCAAGCCTTCACATCCTGACTCCTGTCTCTCTTCCATGGCGGTCCCAGCTGAAACCACCGAGCTTGTTTGGACTCTCTCATTGGATCCTAATTCTGCCCTGGCCCCCTCAATAAGGCAGACCAAGGAATTGTGTTGAAGCAAGTTGGATCAGTCTCTCCGGAGGCAAACTCTCAGAGACAGTGCTCCGGGATGAAAGCCACCAGGATGACACACAGGATCCTTGTCTCACGCGCTTGTAGCTGTGAGTTCTCTTAGAAAAATGGCCGCTGCATCTGCTAGATGGGGCAGCCCAGGGGAAGGGATGGCCAGGCTTCCTCGAGTCCTCTCCAGTGGATCCTAATTTCTTCAGCAAGGAGCCATGGAGCTCCGCACACCAAGGAAGCTAGGCAGAGCTGTACTCAAAGCTGACTTAGGAGTTGGTTATTGTTAGGCTGGAACCCCTGCTCAGCCTATGAACAAACTGGGAAACCCTGTCTATCCTCCTTCCTCTCCGAGCTTCCAGCCACCCACCCAAGAGCGCCCGCCCAGGGGCTCAGTTTTTGACCATATATGGGCACAATCCTAGCTCTAGCTGACATGTCATTACTCCTCGCCTAAGCTCTATAAAACCCCCTTGCGTTAGCCTGAATGTGTGACTTCACTGACCCTGCCTGTGAGCGACCCGAGAGCTGCCGCCTAATAAACCTTTATGTACTCTAATCTGTTCCAATCCAGCCTATACCTTCACCACCGAGGGGGGAGGGGGAAGTCCAGTGGTTATAACCACTCCCTGCCTTGAACCCGCAGACCCCAGACTTCCTGGAGAAAAGCAGGGTCTCACCACAGACCAGTTGGAACACATACTGTAGGGAGAGGAATCTGCCCTTGGTGGGAACCCTCCCCAGATGGAACCTGAGGGCTGAGCAGGAAAAGAAGCCTTCCAAGGAATGTCGGTTAGACCTGCAGATACAGAGCTTTGATTTCTTTCCATGCAGTGACTTGGATTTCCTGGTAGCATCCACAGTGTATTTTTATTGTGATAAAGTGTTGGGGAAAAATGCATATACTTTCTGTAATTTCAGTACAAAGAATAATTTCAGTACAAAGAATAAACATTTAATGTTGCATCTTTAATAGTATTTAAAGCTTCAGCAGGCAATCTTTTAAAACAAAACAAAACAAAACAAATCTATTAGAATTTCTATTCTGGTTTAGGTCTTGAAATAACTTTAGCTTGATGGAAAAGTTTTAATAAAGTTCCCCATGTCTTCACCTAGCTTCTACTAACATGACAGAAGTTAACCAGATCTGTAGTCAAATCTAAACGGCTCAGGGATGGATGGTCCAAGATAGCCTAGTAAAATGAGGGCACTAGATTTTTTTATTTTTATTTATTTTTTGACTGTAGCTGGTTTTAGGACTTTATAGAACACAGAGCAAAGATATGCGTGTGTACTAAAGCATGCATATACATACCACCATATTCATTTAGCTCAAATATTAAGAATATCTATATACATTGGCTGAGAAAAGAGCTCATTCTGCTATCTGCAGAAGAGCCTTCCAGTCTGTGTAATCTCAGGCTCACAGGCTATTTTGATTCTTCTTTTTAAAAAACTTTTATTATTTTATTTTATTACTTATTCACTTTACATCCTGCTCACTGCCCCCCTCCTGGTCTCCTTCTCCCACAATCCTTCCCCCCCCCCCCCCCCCTTCTTCTCTGAGCAGGTAGCCCCCCCCCCCAGTGCCCTCCTTCTCCCTCCCCCCCAGCACTTCAAGTCTCCAGCAGGTAATATTTACATTCCTTTCTTTTGCACTCCTTTAATTTTATCAAGGCACAATTTATGTAAAAAAATAAATAAATAAACTCACACCCGTCTTTCTGCGAGCCCTCCCTCTCTAGCCTGCCATCCCCGCCTTTGTACTCTGTGCTACAAGTGGTAAACTCTCCCTGCCTTCCTCAACACCTTTCCCTGCATGTGGTCTCCTCCCCTACACCCACTCTCCCCTCACATATCCTCATACGTGTGAACATGAAAGCCAGACTCCACATACAAGACAGTTATGCAGTATCTATCATCCCGATTCCCAGATTCACAACTCAGTTATGTAATATAATAATTTCAGATCCATCCACTGTCCTGCACGCTTCCCTTTGCCCCGAATGCAATCCCAGTGTGTATATATGCCATAGTTTTGCTTTCTGTCTGCATGCTGACCACAATCTAGTCTGGTTCTAGTCCCTTCCTGTAGCAAAAAGGGTTGCAGCAAACAAGGATGTGCAAGCCCCTTTGCTGTAGGATAGAGAATCCTGTGGGTGAAGCTGGGAGTATGCTAGCTCAGACCTCTGGTTAGTCCCAGCTTCAGGGTCTAGGGGAACCGTGACATTGATTCTGGTAGTGACATGTAGGAAGCACAGCTTAGAGTAAGCACTGGAGAAAGCAAACTTGTTACACACATGGGCCTGCTTTTTTAACAGAGGGAAGAGTGATGTTGGATCAACTGGAATGCTGAGTGAAACAGTCAAAACTGTTGACACTTTGACACTGTTGACAGTCAACCTGATGACACTTTGCTGTTCTGTTAGGAGCCAGCCTCCAGCTGAATTCCCCCCCAAATCCTAAGAATTGGTTCGGCCACAATCCTGGGTGTTGTCTCTCAGTGGATAGAAACTCATCCTTATGAAAGAGGCCGCATGTACTCTGCAGCCTTCATCAACAGAATCTATCCTTATGCTTGTTACAAACCCTTCCTCTCAGTTCCCAAGCTGTGGGCCGACCCCTTTGGAGGGTCAAACAACCCTTTCATAGAGTTCACCTGAGACCATCAGAAAGCATAAAGCATCGAGGGGTTAGGGTTTGACCATAAGTCAAAGGCGGGTTCTAGCTTGACTCAAGTCTCAGTGACTTCAGGTGTAAGGTAGAGAAAGCTCAACTGGCTTTTCAAACCGAAGGAGCGGCTTTGGGATGATGCCTTCTTGTCCTGGCAAACATCTAGCCAAAGTTTGCCAGGACAAGAAGGTAATCTGTACCTCTGATTTCTTTTTCTGTTGCTGCTTTGGAAATTATGTTCTAACAGGGTTTCAGCAATAACTTTAGGAACAAACTTCTGGGGAACTCCATAAAAGCTGTTGTCAGATGCCCAGAGCCTGGTGACGACCCTGGTTTCCAGAGTTGCCCGTGATCCTGGGAACTGGTTGGGAGGAGAGGGACCACAGATGAGCCCTGGGGATGCTGTGCTTACAGGTCTTGCTCAGCAACTTCTCATATTTGTCTGAGCTCTCAGTCTTTTTTCTCCTGGCCTTGCTCATTTCTTCCAGTAATCTCTGAAATCCAGGGCAGCAAAACTCTGCAAAGCACTATCCCAGTTTTCAGAGGAAGCCTCTATTCCAATTCTATAACTCCTCTGTTTCCGTTCCACTCAAACGCATTGCTTAACTACAGGGTGGCTGACAGGCATGACTGGCTCACTGGTTACCTGGCAGGCAGCCAGTGTGGGGTGAGGGGGTCAGAGGGAGCTGTTTCAGGAAGGCACCAGGGGTGTGTTGAGTGTGTTGGTTTCAGAAACATAGACCAGGGCTTTTGAGCTAGGCGATGCCTGCCACTCACAGACTGTGTGACCCGGAACAAGTGATTTGGCATTTCCTACTGAAGATGCTGAAGATTGTGATCGGGCTCTAGGGAGCAGTTTTATGTACAGCATGCTTGTGAACCGGGATCTGCCTTGTAGGGACACTCCATAAATGTTGGTTTCTTCCATCCACCATCTAGGTTGAAATGACCCATCTTAAGGCTCTAGTCTCTCTGTGTGGAGATCATTCTATCCCTTGCTAGGAGTGCCTGGCTCCCTTTGTGACACGTGAAAAGGGAGGGAGATAGGCAGGGGGATGTGTACCCACGGGCTTGCATTTTGTATGTGGAAACATGAAGAACGAGCAACATTTAGGACATTAGTGACTCAGTTAACATCCCAGCCAGATAATATCAGAATGAAGCCACAGCCAGGGCTACACAGAGAAACCCTGTCTTAAAAATTAAAATAAAACCAAAAACACACCAAAACAAACAAACAAACAAACCACACCAAAAAAACCAAACAAACAAAAACAAAAACAAACAAACAAAAAACAAAACAAGAATGAATCCAACTTCAGGGAGGATGGAGGTTTAAATATTCAGGCCAGGAAGCTGAGAATCCCAGCACCCCACCCCACAAAACAAACAAACAACCCAGGCAAATCAGCCAAGGTTCATGTGGTACTGATTTGTAACCCTGGCCTTACAGCCCAGGCCTGGTTTCCTCTCAGCTGAGGCTTTCCCTCCCATTACTGATCACATTATCTCTCCTAGGTAGGGTTGTTCAGGTGCAATCATGTTAGGATCTGTATCATTCTCACTCCTCCTAGCTCTTGAGAGTCTGTGATTTGGGTTCCTTCATGCTTCCAAGATGGCTTCTTTTAAATGTCATGCTGACCTGTGTGTCACCCGTGAGAATCCCTTTGCTTTGCCTGACATTATGTCCTCCTGCATTAATAGAAGGAACCTGGCTGCATGCAGCACAGGGGAAATGCTCACTGTGGTGACTGGATTGTATTGTAACCTGTAGAACTAGCTTTTGTAAGACTCTGGGGAGTCTTAACTTGCTGGAGACCCTCCGAAAGGACACACAGAGTCGGGGATTGATGCAAAATGCAAGAAAAATTTATTGATTCATCAGCATGCTGAGGTCACTCTACATACCAAGATGGGAGGGTGACCTCGTGGAGCCCGTTCAGGGACCTTACATAGGATTTTAGAGCAGCCGCCATTAAGTACAATGTGATTGGCAGAACAGTGTGACTTTTAAACTGATTGGTCTTTAGGGAATGAGGTAGCAGGGGCTTAATCAGCCCCTCCCTTCCAGCCTATGTGCTTTCTAACCTGTTTCTTCTACGTGCTCTGAGGGAGGGAAGGGACCCTGGTGGAATATCTCAAAGTTCCCGAGCTGACCTCTCATTTTCATTTGCCTGAAGTAAATGTCATCTCAGAGACTTACTGCTAACCTTGTCCTAGTCCTGGAAATGTCTAGCCTCTGTACAATCTAATGTAGGACTAGAATGTTTTCAGTCTCTGAGACTTACTGCTGAATAAGCTCATCCCTTCTAGTTCTTTCTGAACTCTGGCTGTCTGGTTCAACTCAGCTCTTCTGGCTCAAATTCCTCTTCAAGCTGATTGATTCCATCTGGCTTCTCTTGGCTTTTCCTGAACTGCTCTGCTTGGCCTCATACTAACAGTGGCAAACTGTTCTGATCTTCGGGCTTCTTCTCATTCTCTGGCTCATTCTGTCTTCACCTGTGTCTAGCTTGTTCACTCTCTGCAACCTTTCTATCACTGTCCCAGTAAAACAGGCTCCTTCCTTACTCTCTCTCTCTGCACTGCTCTCTCTGGAGTAGCTTCCCTTTCCTCTCAGTTCTTGAAGAGTTGGGCATATCCTACTCTGTCAAATCTTTCTCTGATTCATCACTTTTTCTGCCACTCAATTAGACATCACTTTTAAACTTGGGTGCGTCCTTCTACAAACTAACTTTACCTAGAGCTGAACTACCCCCAATTAGAAATAGTTTTTGTTTCCAGTAACACAATCTTGGGGGTTCACAGTGTGATCAAACATCCTGCAACAGTAACCTACAACCATGCCTTCCTGGCTGAACAGTGTTCTGTCACTGTGTTCTGACCACAGTTTGTTTTCTTTTGGAAACTCAAGATTTGTCTTTAACTGCAATGCCTCTGTGAGTAAGACAGAAATATTCCATCTTCCCTCTCCAAGGTGAATCATGTGGCTTAGCCTTCCCTAATGAGAGAAATCTGCATTCTTAGTTGCAGTGTAGACTTGGGGTTAGGAAAATGGCTATTGAAATCCTGCTAGAGTCATGAGGCTGGTCAAAAATCCATTGTTTTCATTTCATTTGGATGAATCCAGTTTCTACTTAATGCTTATCTCTGGATCAAGACAGCAACTGATTGCCAAGTTCTGTGTCCACCAAACAAACAGACATCAGCATTTCTAAGAGGGATGCTGGTCCAGAACAGTTGTGATTGCTGATTATTGCTCTGTAGTCAGACAACACCTTTCTTGGAAGAGACCTGAGTCATCTTAAAGTGACAGGACTTTACAGAATAAAGAAGGACATTTGTTTTTCCCAGGAATACCCTAAGGAGGTTTGCCGCCTTTAAATAGGGTCAATGAATTGTCCTAACTCCACCAAAAATTGAGGCTACAAGCTGTATCAGTCTGATAGAGTGACTGGTTGGATCAGATAAATAGAGCAGAAACATAGCTCCTAAGAGGAGGTAGTTTCCTTGCTTAAAATGAACATCTAATCCACAATTAAGAAACTTGAGTTAATCCTCAAATCCTGGAGAACGATGGTGGCTTTCTAGGTAACCATCCCTCCAAGCATCTTCTAAGAATCCATAAAGGCAGGAGGGGAGGGGAGTAAAGATGACGGGAGGGAATAAAGGACCTATAGATAACATGTAGTATAAATAAAATGCTGGTATGTTTCTGCATGTGCTCAGTTTACAGCCATAACTCAAGAAAGAAAGGTGACCAAGAAAAAAAAAATGTTTCTAGGCACAAGTGTCACTTAGGGTTCTATTGTTGTGAACAGACACCATGACCATGACAACTCTTAGGGTTCTATTGTTGTGAACGGACACCATGACCATGACAACTCTTATAAAGGAAAAGATTTAACTGGGGCTGGCTTACAGGTTCAAAAGTTTGGTCCATTATCATCGTGACGGGAAGCGTGGTGATAGGCAGGCAGACATGGTGCTGAAGAAGGAGCTATATCCAAATCGGCAGGCAGCAGGAAGGAAGACCGAGCCACTAGGCCCGACCTGAGTTTCTGAGACCTCAAGACCACCCCTTTGTGACGTACTTCCTCCAACAAAGTCACATACCTACACCTACAAGGCCACACCTCCTAATAGTGCCATTCCCTATGTGGTATGGGAGTTAAGAGAGAACCTGTGTGGGCCAAGGAGAGGGCTCAGTGGGAAAGAGCCCTACTGCTTAGTAGAGGACCTGGTTCTGGTTCTAGTTTCCCAGAACCCACATGGATGCTAACATCTCTAATTACACTTCCAAGGAACCTAGCCCCTCTTCTGGCCTCTGCAGAAACACACACACACACACACACACACACACACACACACACTGTGCTTACATACGAGCAGACAAAACACTCACACATGTAAAATAAAAACAAATCTTTTTTAAAATAACAAATCATCAGATTAGGTAGATTTTTAAGTTTGCATTATCACAGCTCTGTTAATTTTGTCTGGTGCACCTGCTTGCCTGGTGTAGCTATGTAACACACAACCTGGTTGTGTTAAAGGTTTTGCCACTCACCAAGCAACACGAATCAACTTTCGTTTCTGACTTGGTCTTGAAAGGCCATTTTTGACTGGTCTCTAGCTCTTTTGACCTTTTTAATCCACCGGAAGTGTGTTTAAGAATACTTAACACTTTAACAAGGCTGGTGCTGAAGTTGTTCAGAAATGATCATGCAGAGCTCTCTCTTAACCTGTTCAAGGGAGATCTTCCTTTAAAACTTATCCAAATTACACATTTAATTAGCAAAGCACCATGTTAAACGGATGACATCCCACAGAACTCAGAGCGTTCTTGGCTTCTGTATCTTAGCAATTAATTGGTATCTAGGGCATCAATAGAGCTTTCTAAATGAACGAACTTCCAAAAGTTTTTTAGTGATTTGTCTCCATTAAAATACATATGACTTTATTTATTTATTTATTTATTTATTTATTTAGATTTTTTTTTTCTTTGTGGTACTTTTTCAATTTTTATAGTTGGGACCAAATCAAATAGCCCTCTTTCTGCTTAATTTCACATTTGCTTTATTAATTCCTTTCCTAGTCCGTTAGCTTGATGTTGTTATTTATCAACCTGATACAAACTAGAGTCATATTGGAAGAGAAACCCTCAATTGAGAAAATGCTTCCACCAGATTGGCTTAAGGGGCAATTTCTTATTTAATGATCATGTAGGAGGACTTAGCCCACTGTGGATGGTGCCACTCCTGGACACGTGCTCCTGAGTTTTATAAGAATACAGGCTGAAGTGGCATCGGTGGTTCAATGGTAGAATTCTCGCCTGCCATGCGGGAGGCCTGGGTTTGATTCCTGGCCAATGTACTTCTCAACCTTCTGGAGAGATGGCTCAGTGGTTAAGAGCACTGACTGCTCTTCCAGAGGTCGTGAGTTCAAATCCCAGCAACCACATGGTGGCTCATAACCATCCGTAATGAGATCTGATACCCTCTTCTGGTGTGTCTGAAGACAACTACAGTGTATTTATGTAAAAATTAAATAAATAAATTTTTAGGCGAGCTCAATGAGCAGGGCCAGAGCGAGAAGGAAAAAGAAAAAAGAATACAGGCTGAACAAGCCATGGGAGCATGGGAGCAACCAGTAAGCAGCACCCCTCCAGGACATTCTACTTGAGTTCCTGCCTTGAGCTCCCACTCTGACTGCCTTCAGTGATGGACTCTTAAGTTATAAGATGAAACAAACCCTCTCCTTCCTGAGTTGCTTTTGGTCATAGTGTTTTATAACAGCAGTAGAAAAGTAACTGTTAATCCCTGGGCAAAAATAAGCCACTATAACAATTTTGAGCCAGATTTGAAGCAAGCTTTAACTGAATATTGGCTAGGATGATGAACTCTGGGCAGGTCCATTCCGAAGTTTCCAGAAAACAGCAATGGGTCACAGTTTGCATAGGCATTTCTCACCAGGTCCAATCAGGGGCACGCATGTAATCTGACGTACTTCCTGTCTATGATGTACCTCCCCGCCTACATGTGATCAACCACATCCTGTGCAGTTGGATCAAACAAACTTGTTTAGGGGAGCGAAAACACGTGCCTTGATACATTAGTTCTGAAAGGACTTAATGTTCTAAATCAAGATGGAATCCAGACTCTGAAGTTTTAAATAATAATAGGAAAAAATGCATTTGCAGTTGGGGAAAGTGCTGGGCACAGGCCCCTGAAAGCAAAGCTTCCCCCACAACGAGGGCAAATCATTCCAGGGCTAAGGCCATGGCCAACAGGAGCTTAAGCACTGTCTGAAGATTTTAATTTCGCAATGAGGAAATGTGTGGGCACAATTAGCAACTTGGCATTATGTGATGCTCAGCCCTTCTCCTCTGCAGTCTGTTCACATCAGAGTGTCTGGAGGGTTATTATTTTTGAAAACTGCAAAGACTTGATTACCTTCTGGTTCACCCTCCTTCAGCTGCTTTCTGCAATTCCTCGATGAAAGCCCAAGCTAATTACCAGAACCTGTGCTACAGTTGGGCAGGATCCTTCCAGAGTCAATAGACTGGAAAGCACAATGCTCCTGCCTCCAGACCCTAGAGTTTCAAGTACAAATAATGTAGCCCCACACCTTCTGGAGCATTGATGATAGCTTAGTTGCCTGGAGAAAGCAATTTGGGGAATCAGGTCAAACGAATTCAAGTCTCCGATGACCCACTTACAACTCAGCCAACCTAGGTGAGGACTTTCACTGCCTTAGCTTCGCTTCCTACAGACCTGCTATGGGATAGCAAGAGTCGGGCACCTGACCCCAGCTTTCCCACTCAATACATGTACCCCTGTAGATCTGTGTTCTCTTAATTGCATGGAGCAGCAAGGCCTGGAATAAAGAAACAAGGCCAAATCAGGGTATTGTTCCAGATCTTTTAGCACTGTGCCTGCCAGGAGACAAAGGGCTAATAAACGCCATTGGTGGCCACAGAAGCTCTATTATTTCAGCCGCTCTTGCTGTCATTACAATTAACTGTCAGGTGGACTTATTAATGCCACTCCAGGGCTCTCTGAGGGTTAAATAGCAACAGTAGACCTCCCAGCACTGAGTGGCTCTTCTTACCCTCTCTCTTGTCTCCACTATTCCTCACTCTCTGCCCATTTAATAATTTGGATACATATGGAGCTATAAATACAGTCTACACGTATGTATTAATCTATTAATGTCCCATTACTGCACTTCAAAATCTCCCAAGGCAATTCTGCAATGCTAGAAATAGAACCCAGTACCTAGAAATGCCAGGCAAGGGCTCTGCTGCTGTACCTCAGCCAAGCTGCAACAGTTCTGTCTGGTGTATTAGGCCTAAAAGACTTAGAAGTTTTTCTTGGTCAAGATTAGCTCTAGACTCTGGTAATTTAAAAAATCACAAAAGGTACGCTTGCAGTCAGGAAAAGTGCTAGATTTGGAGTGGGGCTTGGTTCCACTGAGCACTCTCACTTTCTGTTGTTGGATATCTCACTAGGCATCTGTGGGCTTTAAATGAAATGTTTCCTATAAGCTCAGAGTTTTGAATGCTTAAACTTATCCAAACACCACCCCTTTCTACTTGTGTCCTGATTGTGCCCATCAGGTTTCAACACTTGGATTTCAGGCTGTGTCATTCACCCGTTCGACAGAACTTGCAGTCTAGTTAGAGAGATGTATTTGACAAAGATGACCGTATGCTAGGGAATCCGGTGTCTAGGAAAAATGAGGCAATGGACATTTGACAAGGGACTTACAAGGTCTTGCTGGATAGAAGTGGATTTGAAGTTTTAAAACCAGGTGCCGTTTCTAGTTTGTTCTCGCTGCTTCCTGCCTGTGCTTTGAGATGTGAGTCCTCAGCTCTCAACTGTTACCACCATGCTTGCTGTCTCTACCCCAAAAGCACTCACTCTAACCTTCTGTAATCAGAAGTCCAAATAAGCCTTTCATTTCATGGTCTTGGGATTTTATCACAATATTACAGAAAAGTAATATTTCAAACACACGAGCCCACAGGACATATTTCTGACTCAAACGGCAACAAGCACTCTCCTCTGAATTAGTGTATTCTATGTTGGTGTAGCTGAAAACTACGGACTACGTCATTTGTAAAGCACAGAGGTTTGTGTGACTAACAGATGTGGACTCGAGGAAGTTCAAAATCATAACAGTGGCTCATGCAGAGAAATGGTGAAAGAGAGTGAGTTTATACAAAAGCCACTTTCTTAATCAATTAGCAATCTGTTAATCTAGGAATGGATTACCCTATTCACTTGGGCAAAGTGCTATAATCAATCACTTTCTAAGGGCCCTCAACTCCAAATATCATTAACACTTGTGATTCGGTTTCAAATTTGGGGAATACAATCAAGCTGAGACATCCATGTACACTTATATTTTTATATTTTATATTGCTGATATAATGCAGATTGTTACATAAATGACCAAACTCTAAGAGTCATTTAGTGACATGTTCTAATTCAGCACGGTGCTTTTGAAATGAATGCGACACACTGTTCTGGGTTCTTTCTCCCGTCGATGGACATCCAGTCATCCTGTTGGGAACATTAAGCCTGGGTTGGAGTGAACCCTTACATCTATCTCCTTATGCAAAATTAAAAACTCTTAGCAGTTTTAATAATGGGTCAGATGTTTCCCAAGCAAAAAGAAACCGCAAAACAGTCCAGAACACTAAGGGCAGGCATCCCTACAAAGGAGAAGCTGACTTTTGTTTAAGGTGGAGGGTGCTGCATGGCCTATCAGAATTTGGGGGTGGCCTCCTCTTCAGAAATCAGAATCCACTTTGCTGCCTTTAGACCCATTGTCTGGAGAGCATGCATATGTGTGAAGCCACTCAACAGTGGGGAAGGGGACCTGTGAAGTCTGCCCAGGGTTCAGGGTTTGCTTTCTGTGGGGATCTGAAAAACCTCTTTCTCATGGCTGTTGGCAATTTGCAAAAGTGCTTTGTGAGTTTCATAAGTAACTTTGGAAGCCAAGTAATTGAGGCAGTTCAATTTTAGCTCCTCGTGTCTCCTTATAAAACTTAGATGTTTATGAGAAATGTATTAAAAAAAAATCCTTTCCTCAGAAGAATTCTTTTTCAGGCTTGAAATAGTTTCATCTGGAGGCACACATGTGAGGTTGATCAAAGGACTTATCCCAAGTTTCATGTCCCTGAAATTAGTCAGCGTGAGCCACAGACTTGTTCTGCTCCAATGTTCTCTGCTTCTGGCGCAGGGACTAAAGGGTACCAGCCTTGTCTCAGGGTCCTGACAGCCTTCAGGGAGGGACTGTGTTGTCTGGAAATCTGCAGTTCAGTTCACAGGTTAGCAGGCAGCAGCAGCTCGATCCATTCACAAACTCTTCAAAGATACACCAGCAGTCCAGTTCGGTAGAGTCAAGATAGCAAACACGAATCAGCAGCAGTGGCACTACCTAGCAGAGACAGCCATGCCTCAGTTTTGGCACAAGTCAGTAGGAGGGACCAAGAGGAACACCAGGAAAAGTTCTTGGCTGTACCTCTCTCAGGGAAGCAAAGATCAGTGAAGAAGATGAGAGACCCAGCTCTGTAAGAAAGCGTAGCTCAGCCCCCATCACTATCTATCAAGTCCTGTTTATAGTCGCTCCAAACATCACATGTCCTCCACGGTCTTGCCTCAGCTGACATCACTCTGCCAATCAGCCACAGTTCACGGAAGGGGCAAGAAACTGCAGCATACCACCAGAAGATTTTTTGGTATGTTTCTTTCTATGGAGTCCTGACAAATGCAGCTCAACTATGCTTTGTAAGGCAGACCTATACATGTGTGTCGTTAGCAAAGAATCCTTCATCACATGTCATGTGCTTGCTTTAGCAGAACATCCTCTCTCCTGTGTCTGCTTCAGCAAACATTCCTTCACAAGTCTTCCTTAGCTTTTCACCTGTGTCCACTTCAGGAAAACACTCCTTCATGTGTTTGCTTCAACAAAACACCATCCGACACAACCGAGTCTCCAAAGGACCCTTAGGTTTACACTTCATTTCCCTGTAGATCAGAAGCCAAGGGCTTTGTGTACACACAAGTCCTTCTGCCTGAAACCCTTCGAAGGTGTCCTGATGCAGCGTTGGAAGTCATGACCCAGGACCTCTGAAGTCTCCGGCTTGCTTTACTTCGTTTGATTATATTTTTGTGACTTTACAATGGATCCTAGGAGTTTTAAATACTAATTCTTCTGTCATCCGAACATCCTGAGGACAGATGCTACTTCACGGAGTCAGGTCAGTCTTCAGAACAGCTAACATGCATATTTAGAAGTGTTGGGGATGGGCATGTGGTCCTAGAACATCCCTCTGCTAAAATGTAAACCAACTTGATAATTTATCTTAGAGTCTGACCTATATTATTGGTATATGGTACTTTGACAACTGCTAAGATATACACATCATATTGATGGCATTCTAACCATAGAGCTTTGGGTGTGCTATTTCTATGGTGTAGTGATTTATTTCAAAGATAAAAACCTGTACAAACGTGGACAATGTAGCATCCTTGATGTTCTGGTGAATTCCAGCAAACATAGTTCTCTCAGACACTGTTGGGAGAAGGGTAATATTCTAATTTCATAATTTGCTGATATTTATAAAGCTGAAAACAAAAACTCCCAGAAATTCCCCCTCCAGCTGCATTCCTCTTTTCTTTTTAAAGATTTTTTAAAATGTATTTTATATATATGGCAAGTACACTGTAGCTGTCTTCAGACACACCAGAAGAGGGCATCAGACCCTTTTGCAGATGGTTGTGAGCCACCATGTGGTTGCTGGGAATTGACCTCAGGACCTCCGGAAGAGCAGTCAGTGCTCTTAACTGCTGAGCCATCTCTCCAGCCCCCAGCTTCATTCTTTATCACAGTGGTTTCCATATTTCCTAATCATGTACCGTATTAGTTGAAAGGTCCTGGCTCCCGTTCCTTTTATTTATAAACCATGTGCTCAAATTCTCAAATATTAAACAGATGTAAAAGTAAAAAAATTAAATTTCCACTATGTTCTTGCTGTACAGACAGTTGCAGTCTCCTTAGAGTGTACTTGAAGGCATTGGATTACTTACATTAGATTACTTAAATTACATAATATCTATCTCTACATGTAAGCGTGCATATGTACATCTGTATGTGTAGAAAGAAGCAATGATGAATGATACTGGAGGATGAGAAATGAACAAATACCCATCAAGAGAGCAGTAGGTAAGCATACTACTTATACAGTTGTGGAATTTCTATAAAATGAAAAGGGAAGAATTGTTAACAACGCACGGCACAGCCCTACATGAGTAACAGTCTCACTCTAACGCAGAGCCCGGTGAGAACAAAGCAGTTGTTAACACAGCATGCTTCCGAGAAGGACACCAACATAGAAGTCTGGCGTGCATGCCTTTCTTCATCTTAATTTATTTAGTTAGTTAGTTATTTTTCCTTTTATTTATTTATTTTTTTTTTTGAGACAGGGTTTCTCTGTATAGCCCTGGCTGTCCTGGAACTCACGCTGTAGACCAGGCTGGCCTCAAACTCAGAAATCTGCCTGTCTCTGCCTCCCAAGTGCTGGGATTAAAGGTGTGTTAATTATTTATTTTTAATTAAAATATAATTATATAATGTCCCCTCTTCCTCTTCCTCCCTCCAACCCCTCCCATGACCCACCCAACTCCATACGTATACCTGCACACAGACTAATATATACAAATATACAGATGTACACATATAAGACACACACATACACACACATACATATATATCATGTATGTCCACATACAGAAAACCTCCTTGGTCTACTTCTTGTTGCATGTGTAGTACAAGTTCAAAGCTGATGGCGTGGGTATCTGGTAACCAATCATGGGGCTCATCTTGGGACTGACCAACCCCCCCTCAGCAGTCACTAGTTGCTTATAGTTCTTTGCCAACCCATTTTATGTCTCCACATGAAATGCTCAGGCTACAGGCCCTGTGCTCCACAGCGGCAGCAAGGCACTGTGGCTGGAAAATGGTAAGACTCTTCTGACTGCAGCAACCCCATCCCCCTCAACACACACCATGCACGGCCTGTGGCAGCAAGCTTTATGAGGGGTGCAAGAGTCAAGAGAACTATGAGGCAAGCCATCACCCAGCTGGCTCATTTCCCTTTTCAGGTAGCCATTCTGATATCATGTTTGGCCTTGTCTTTGAGATACAGAGTCACGAACATTTAGTAGGCGATGCAGGAGCACTGCGGGTCTGTGATGTCCATCAAGGAGGGATACATAGATAGAATATAGAACGATGTGTTATTTGGAAAATCGTTCTCCTGCTGCTGTAGCTGTAAGCTCACAATGTTGCTAATTTTCCAATCTCTTTTGAAATGCTTGCTCATCCGACAGCCTGATTAATTCAAGCACTTGAGGAATTTTTCTTCCCTGAGATTGAGATTTCACCTGACACTCAATCAGTTAAAAACAGGTTTCAGATGTTCTCTCTAACCTTTCTTCTTTTGCATAACGTTTTCATGTCCACAGAGCATGTGTGTGTCCATCCTCTCTAGCGTCTGTCCTTATACCAAAATGATTCCTATTTAAAAGGCTCCCAGTCTTAGGAGAGAAATCACACTCAGCCTCGTTTTACTTTATTGTCTCTATAAAGATCCTTTCTCCATATGAGGTCCCATTCTGAGAAACTGGGAGGAAAGACTTTAACATTTTTTTCTTAGGAGGATATAATTCGTCTCATAAAAGCCTGTCTGCCTTCTGGCACTCCAAGATTGACATTCTTCGTATGTGGGAATTCATTCACCTATCTCAAAATCTCCAAAAGTCAAATTATTTCAGCATCAACTCTGCATCCTAAATCTCCTTGACATTATCACCCAGGCAAGGACCCACATCTAATCTGAATCATCCACACAGAACCGATGAGACTGTGTGTGCTTTATCTTGTGTGTGGTTATTCTTCCTCACTTATAAAAACTGACAACAAGCTACCTTCTCCCAGAGTCTAAGCTTGCAGAGTCAGAGGATGGACATTCCCATTCTATAAAGAGGAAGAAAGGATGGGGGGGGCTGCATCCAAGGTCCCACGGGAAAACACTACTGCCATTCAGAACTTCTGAATTGTGGCTTCGCTTTGGCTCCATACTGTGTTGCCTGTTAAGGGGGTCATCCCTCCACTGAGTTCTAGAAAAAACTTGAAAGTCCCATGACCTTCTTCAGGGTCTCTAGTCACTGACCCTTCAGCTTAGAAGTGTGATGTTATTTCTTTGCCGTGACTGAATAGACAGTCACATGCCCGTTTATTTAGCAAATCACCTGGTCACACAGTCTTAGAGTTCTCTCTAGGACGTGTACTGCTGAATTTCCACAATGTGGGTAGACAAGAATCTTCAGCATCATCAAATTCTGGTTTCCTTGAGCTGAACTGTAGCTGTCCAGCAGCCATGGATGAAAAGGCTCCCTTTCTACCTGAAAGGGAGGCTGGAAATGAAAAAGGGACGGGGTGGGAGAGAAGAACGAAGCCAAGACAAAATTTCTAATCAAGGCTTGAACTTTATTATTCCATATCTCTTATAAAAGGAAAGCCCAAAGTCCCAATCCTTTGTTTCCAGCAAGCATACTGAGTGGTCAAGTCCTCAAGGCTCCTGTAGGAAATGCAAATGCAGAGACACCAGACTGGTTGCAGCCAGGTTGATTGTCCTACTCAAGGCTGGCGGAAGGGCACACTGGACAATTCCATCTTCAATTTCTCAATTTCCACCCTAATGATCTCATGTTACCTTGATTGCCTCTATAAAATCTCTCAGGGAGCATGTGGCCTGAGGTACTGCATGTCAGCCATCCAACACAGTACCTTTAGAAGAAACACATTTCAGCTCAGAACAATGCACTGGAAATAAACAGACCTTATAAAATTGTTCATAGAAGAGGTGGCTTCAATTAATAATGGACCTTCTACTGGATCACTTGTGTTAGTTTAAATTCAACATTCTGTAAAGGGGAGAACATGTCAGTGATTATGTCAGTGATTTATGAAGAATTAATAGAGCAGGACTGTGGGTGCAGCAGGGAGCTGGAGAGGTGGCTCAGGGGTTAAGAATATTGGCTGCTATTCAAGAAGACCCAGGTTCGATTCCCAGTACCCACATGTCAGCTCACAATTTGATGCTTTATTCTGGCTCTTGTGGGTGCACAGATATACATTCAAGTGAAATACCCATATAGAGAACAAGAGTTAAGGAGTTAAAAGCTGGAATTATCTGGCCTGAGCCTGCACAGATATTATGCATACTGACTCATCTGCTGTAAAATCCTTCTGTTTGACTGCATTGCTATGGCCAGAAAATACTGTTTCCTTGTAGACATTCACCAGCTACGGCCTTTACAGTCTTTCCATCCTGGGAAAAGGGTGTGGGTCGTAGACGGCCGGGAGTATGTGAGCAGCACACACTATACTTGATGGGTTTAAAAATTGAAAGAGAGAGAGAGAGAGAAAGAGAGAGAGAGAGAGAGAGAGATCTCTTTGGTAGAAATTGTGCCTTGTTCTACTGGGTTAGACGGGAGGAGGTTTGAGGTTCCCTTCACTCCCCCTGAGCTGGAAAGTGAAGTATCTAAGCCTTCAGACCATGTGCTGCTGAGGACACCCAGACATATTCTCTAACTTCACTCTGAGAGTAGAGTATTAATCTCAGAAGCCACTGTAAGTGGCCTGCGATCAAAGTCCAATATAATTAAAAGCAATTCCCCCTCAGCTCCAGTCACATTTGGGGAGTAAGTGGACAAGAAGTGGGTACAAGAAATGGAGAGCATGAGAGGAAAGAGGAAAATCAATGATCAGGGCTTTGAATTGTATAAAACTAGAGGGATAGTGGGGGGGGAGGGGGAGTGGGGGAGGGACAGTGGGGGAGGGCAAACAAGTTGAAGAGCTAGAAAATTATAGGGCAGATAGAGCTTAGGAAGTTTTAAACAGTGAATGGAAGTTCGCAGAAAGGACCATACCCCACCTTCTGCAAGGCTGGTTCACGCTTCAGTGAGGGTAGAGAGATTGGGATGTTGCCAAGTCCAGAGTCTGATTATGATTTGTTTTGTGCTAGCTTTAGCCTTCTTAATAGCTAGCCCTGGCCCACCTCAGGGTCTGACCTGACTTTCTTGTGAGCAATGGTTAAGGCCCTTTGAAATATAACCTAAAAGAACCCTAAATTCCAGCAGCTGACGAGTGAAGGGGTCCTTACCTAGCGCTTGAAGTCTAGAACGACATTTTCCATCTTTGCTCTAACCCATCTGCTCGGTGTTTCCATAGATGTGTGTACTACATGCCTGACACATGGCTTTCTGTGTTCTGTTACTGTAACAACTTCGTCAAACTGTAACCCCATTGTAACTTAAGTCTGTGCTCCCAGACCATGGTCCCACACATTAAGCCCCAGGATAAACTATCCCTTGTGAGATTAGAATCGTTTTTATGTTGGCGTTAGCTGAGAAACCTAGAGTTCAGGAGAAGATGCATCTGATTCGATAGAGACTTGATGTCCCAGAGAGGGGGAATGCCAGGAGGGGGCTCCTCAGAGGTGAAGGAGATGGACAAAGGGGGGAAGAATTCAAGGGGGGGGGACCGAGAGGGGGACAACATTTGGGATGTAAATTAATTAATTAATTAATTAATTAATAATAAAATATCTGTATTGCACCAATTCAGGAAATGTGAACTAACTGGATGGATTTCAAGAAAAAGAATCATACAGAACAGGAGACCAGCAGGGGTGGGGCGGAGGGAGTAGCAATGGTGGGTAAGGTATACAGGGTGTAAGGAACACAGAAAGAACAAGATAGAGTGACTGGGAGCAAACACAAGGGCTGGACAACCATCTCACCTATAGTGTAAAAACGAAAATAAAGCAGACAAGTCACCATTCATTGTGAAGATTGTAAACAGTAACAAAGTGAAGTAAAACAGAAACTCCCTGTGCTTATAGCAACCAAGAATGCCCCTCCCATACTTGAGGTGTCCTGTGGATTTAAATCTGCCAGCTCAGGATTTGCCAGGCTGTGTCTCCAGTTCAAATCCACCCCATTCGTTTGTTAGGGCTGTCAGTGAAAGAAATGCTTTTCCTCCCCTCCTCCCCTCTCTGGAGATAAGGCCACCTAGCTAGCAGATATTCCCCGTGGGAGGGGCTGACGAGAACTGAGATATTCCACCAGGGTCCCCCCCCCCCCAGCACACGGAAGAAACAGGTTAGAAAGCACGTAAGCTGGAAGGGAGGGGCTGATTAAGCCCCTGCTACCTCATTCCCTAAAGACCAATCAGTTTAAAAGTCACACTGTTCTGCCAATCACATTGTACTTAATGGCGGCTGCTCTAAAATCCTATATAAGGTCCCTGAACGGGCTCCACGGGGTCACCTCTGCCTCATGTGCAGGATGGCCCCAATGCATTGGAAATAATAAACCTCTTGCTGATTGCATCGCTCTCGATCTCCGTGTAGGGGAACTATCGGTAGTTGCGACCTTCGGGTCCAACATCGTATCTCAGTGAAAACCAACAAGGGTGAATCTCTCCCTTATACAAGAGGGCTCATCTCTTTTGTACTTATAGTCCAGCTTTCTGTAAGGGATGACTCTGGAGTCCATGCCATCTTCCAGTGCCCATTTGTCTGGTGTACCGGGTGGCCCCACTCACCTACCTCATATAGACTGCAATTCCTGAGCCCCTCCCCCACCCATGTTTATTTTTGCTGGAAACTTTCTTCTGATCAGGGCTCAGACAACTACATCTTTTTTTGAGTTTGACTGCTCCAGTGAGCTTCAATTCAGGGCAGGTCTCATGCGATCAGTGGTGTGTTTTATAAAATGATAAGAGACCAAAGGTATGTTTGGTGAAGGCGAGGTATTGTGGGGGGAGGGGTGCCTCTGGGGACCATGTTGAGGCATCCCTTCCCCTCTGAGGTACCAGCTACATGACAGTATAGTGTAGAATAGAGTTTTTCAGGACATGGGGAGGGGAGGGGAGGAAGGGGGGAGTAGAGGCCTGCTGTGAGCACATGGAGGGGGGAGGGGAATGGGGAGAGAGAGGGAGCAGGAGTGAGAGAGCAAGAGAGTGAGGAGGTGGCAAGCAGCCCCTTTTATAGTGAGCCAGGCACACCTGGCTGTTGCCAGGTAACTGTGGACCAGAGCCTAGACTAAATGCCAACTCTTAGTGTGCACAGGGAGATGCCTCGGATTGTGGAGAGGGGGTTGTGCTGTATCCTCTGGTCTTCCTGGCTGAGCCCTTTGATGCTGAGTTCAGAGTCCGATCCCTTTTTGCCCCAGTGTAATAGAGAGAGTGTCTCAAGGAGACAGTGAATACCACTGTAGAGGTTAACTGTGAGATAGGAAAGGAAAATTGTTACAGGGGACAAGGGGACAAGGGGGCAGCTGAAGCAGGGTAGAGGGACAGGCAAGGATCAGGGAGGATTCCGCTTAGCTAGCAGAATGCCACACCACCACCCAGCACTTAGTGTGCTAATAGTAAAAACTGATTTTTTAAAAAAGCACAATAAAATGAAAGGAGAACCTTAGAGACAGCTAGGGAGAGGGAGAGAGAATATTAAAATATTATATGTTCCAAAGATGGAGTTGATGGTTGGCACTCATTTCTGCCAGAGAAACGACTAATAGCAGCACATAGCTCCTATTCATTTAATTCTTAGGAATTATATTTTCAAATTCCCAGCCTAAAAACAGCTCGGATGATCTTCAGTGGATTGCTGATTAAACAACCTGTGTTGTGTCCACAATATTGAACATCACTCGGGACTAATAAACAAATAATGTGTCACTGATTTAATCAACCACTTTGGTGGACCCCAAAAGCACGAGGTTGAATTAAAATTGGAATTGGTGTGGAAGGTTATATGTCATTCCATCTCAGCCACACAGCGTTCTTGAGCTGACACAGTGATGTGACTCAAGAAGACAGTAGTGATAATCTGAGATTTAGAAGCATCTCCAGGACGAAGTGCCAAAGCCATAAAGAGCCAAATGCTTCCTGAAGGATGAATGCAAAACAATCCAACTTGATATTCTCTATTCAAAAGCCCTGTCTTTTGTTCAACATTACTGCTACCCAATCTGTTTTTAAGGTTAGAATAATGAGGGTGGGGGGTTGTGGGGAGGGAGAAGAACAAGGTCCAATTTTAAATTGCATAGAATTTGCCCATGGAGATTCTGAGGAGGTAGAGGCAAGTGTATAGTAAATTGTGGCCTTGGGCAGGGCTCCAGGGTTCTCATTGGCTGCAAGCTGATTGCTGAGCTTGTTTCTGCCAGATTCCTTACAGAAAAGTCCAGCAGAACATGCCTGAGGATTCTTGCATACCCTGAAAAGCCAGTATCCTCTGGATAATGGGATCTCAGACCATCACTTACCAAATATATCCTTATTGTCTCATCCTCAATTAACAGCTGATAAAACAAGTAGTTTCTGTATACCACCTGCAGGCAAGTCCCGGAGCACTGCTCAACAGCCGCATTCTGTGCAGTACAAGGACTGCTGGCAGGGAATGAGACAGCATGAAGGACTAACATGCTCAAGTGCTAAGAGGAAAGGAAGGGCCAGTCTGCTCAGTGTGTGTGTGTGTGTGTGTGTGTGTGTGTGTGTGTGAGTGTGTGTGAGTGTGAGTGTGCTGGGAGAATCATACACTCATATCCTAAAGGGTGGAGAGGACTGAGGCTCAAACTCTGAGAGACAACCTAGTCTGTTCAGAGGACAGAGTGGCTGGTAGGTAATTCTAGAACTAGGGAAGCCATGGTGTGTTCAGAATACTGGAGGGTTGGCAATGTAGGAATTCAGATAGAGAGAGCTGAGGCAATCCAAACAGCAAGGGATGGGTCAGTCCATTCACTCAGAGAAAGATGGGTCATTCAAACAGTGAGTGTGGTCCAGTCCATTCAAACATTGAGGTGTGGCCCAGTCCATTCAAACAGTGAGGTGTGGCCCAGTCCATTCAAACAGTGAGGTGTGGCCCAGTCCATTCAAACAGTGAGGTGTGGCCCAGTCCATTCAAACAGTGAGGTGTGGCCCAGTTCATTCAAACAGTGAGGTGAGTCCAGTCTCAGGACTTCAAGTACTTTGAAAGCTGAGAAGTTTCTAGGAATTCTCTAAGAATTAAATACACGCCACTATCTTCAGCTGAGTACATCACTGAAAAACTAATTTAGCTCTTTGGGACTACACCATTGAATATATCACTAAACAGCAGTCTACCTTGTGGATTATTAAAAATATATATAGTTATAAATATACAGTGATCTGCTAGAAGATTGGTTAAAATTAAAATATCAGTTGAAATGTGAGACTCAGTTGACCAGGTGTCAACTCACAGCAACTGGGGTGACTAGGACATTGCTGGTCTCCAGCTTTGGGGGAACTGGCTAGTGGCCAATGATTACACACTGAGGGATTACACACTGATGATGAGCCACTGTTTCATGATAGAATTTAAACACTGAGATGAGATCTCTGGACATGGAAAATAAATGAGATTAAATCTGGTTTAGGCTACATATAGAGTTCTCTGTAATCAATGTGGAGTCACAGGAACTTTGATGTGGCCTCAGGTCTAGCCCTCTGGAGCTGTGGAGATCAGTGCTCCTTTATAGCCCAAGGGAATTTTGTGATAGACAAGGTGTCTTAGTCAGGGTTTCTATTCTTGCAGAAACATCATAACCAAGATGCAAGTTGGAGAGGAAAGGGTTTATTGAGCTTACACTTCCATGCTGCTGTTCATCATGAAAGGAAGTCAGGACTGGAACTCAAGCAGGTCAAAGAGCAGGAGCTGATGCAGAGGCCATGGAGGAATGCTGCTTACTGGCTTGCTTGCTCCTGGCTTGCTCAGCCTGCTTTCTTATAGAACCCAGGACTGCCAGCCCACAGATGGCACCACCCACAAGGGCCCTCCCCCCTTGATCACTAATTGAGAAAATGCCTTACAGCTGGATCTCATGGAGGCATCTTCTCAACTGAAACTCCTTTCTCTGTGATAACTCCAGCTTGTGTCAAGTTGGCACAAAACCAGCCAGTACACAAGGGGATGGCAAGGGTCCTTTGCCAGGTGACTAAGATGTACTGTACGCCAACAACCGACCTGCATTGTCTGCTGGTCTCTGAAAACCTTTTGGGTGCTACTTTCTCAGTTTGTAGACAAGAAAACTGATGTTCAGAAATAGATACGAAACAAATCCTTCTCTAGAAAGTGATGGAATTTAAACTTTGATTTCTCTCTATTTTATTTTTAATAGCTTCTATTTAATGCATCTTTTTGACTTTAGGCAGAGTTTGGGGAGTCCTGCAGAAGAGGAGGGAAATGATTGTAGAGGCCAGAGGGGTAAAGGACACCACAAGAAAACCCACAGCATAACTAACCTGAGTCCATAGGGGCTCATAGAGACTGAACCACCGACCAGAGAGCATGCGTGGGACTGACCTAGGCCCTCTGCACATATGTTACAGCTGTGTAGCTTGGTCTTCAAGTGGGGCTCCTAACAGCAGGAGCAGGGGCAGTTTCTGACTCTGTGACTGCCTTTGGGACCATTTCCTTCTACTGGGCTGCCTCATCTAGCCTCAGTAGGAGAAGATGTACCTAATCTCACTGAAACTTGAAATGTCAGGGCTGTTTAATATCCAATGGAAGGCCTGCCCTTTTCTGAAGAGAAATGAAGGAGGAGTGGATGGGCAGGGAGGTAGTGGGAAAGACTGGGGAGAGAAGAGGTAGAGAAAACTGCAGTCAGGATGTAAAGTAAATTAATTAATTAATGAATAAAAATTTTATTCTTGGACAACTTCATACCGGTACATAATCCATGGTGGTCACTCTCAACTCCTGTGTTCTCTCCCATCCCTGTGAGTCCCTCTTCTTTTCCAGTAAGTCTCCTTCTCACATTTGAGTCTTTTTATTTTATTTTGTCACCTGCCATCAGGGCTATCAGTATAGTCATGAGCTTGGAGCCATTATCGAAGTCTGATGATCTTCTCTGTAGATATGCAACAGAAGACAATGGCTGCTCCAGAATCCATCATGAGCCAATAGTGCAGGAGACAGACAGACAGACCGACAGAGAGACAGACACAGAGAGATACACAGAGACACACAGAGAGATTGAGAGATACAGAGAGACAGAGAGAGACACAGAGACAGAGAGGCAGAGAGAGATTGAGAGAGAAGGGGACAGAGGAAGAGAGGGAGGGAGAGACAGACAGACACAGAGACACACAGAGATTAAAATGAGAGTGAGAGGAAGATGGAGAGAGAGAGAGAATCTTGCCAGTCCATTTTCAATCTGTGATTGGCCGTTGACAAGTCTAGTCCTATGTAGGCTCACTGAAAGCAAGTTCATGATTGACAACGGCTGTGTCATGGCCAGAAGGTGGCATCTGACAGTCCTCCCTATCTTTTGACTCGACTTTTTATTTCTGCTGTGTCTGCTGGCCTTAGAGGAAGTGGTATACATGTCCTATTTAAGACTGAGCACTTAGCCGCCAGGTAGTCTCACCTCCTGGGCTATCCATGAGTCAGCGATCAGTATAGTTCATTGCAAAGAACGCATCTCGGATAGAGACTGAGAGAAGCATTTGGCTATGGGTATAAACACAAGTTCAGAAAGCAGTTGGATACCATGCTAACATGGTCTCATGACCTAAGACCTCTTCAGCCATAGGTTTTAAAGTACCAGGCATGAATTCCCTCTGATGGAGCAGTCCTCAATGTCAATGAGATAGCAGCTGATCAGCTCAGAGCAGCCATGTTGCCGTTATACTTGTGAATGTATCTTGTCTGGCAGGCTGGTACTGAAGCTCGTAGGACTCATAGCTGGATAAGGCATTCTCTTATCCATGCATGATGCCTTTCTCTCCTAGCAGTGTGCATAGCATTCCAGGGAAATATGAAAGCCACCCACAGGGTGGTACCTCCAGTTCAGATTCGGCCTGATTTCACTAGACCTTGCCACAGTGATGTGTGGTGTCTTCAGCAGTAAGATCTCATAAACTAGTTCTGGTGAGCAGCCAAGAGGAACAGCAAAGCTTATGTTGTTTAGAGACACTATGGGACTCTCTGACCAGCACCTCCTAAGGACCTAGTTTATGCTTGTCATTGTGACTTCTGTTTATGAACTCATTACTTTTTGTAGAGTATTAGAAGGTCGTATAGAAAATCTCTTTTCTAACTCATTTTTTATTTATATTTTAAGAATTGGCTTACTAAGCGGTAGGTTTTTATATAGCTTCCATTGGCGCTTTGTCTTGGTTAATTCCTCTTGTCCCTTAGTCTCCCCCATCTTCTGTGTCCCCCTGCTTAGCTGTTTCTACCTGAAAATCTCCCTCTCTGCTTTCATGTCACCTACATTCTGCACGTCTCCTCTCCATTAAGGGAGCATTCAATCAATGGTGTCTTGTTAGTTCCCTGGATTTTGCTAGTATGCAAGTTGAACACACTGAATTGGAAATTAAAGCTAGGCTCTACATATGAGGGAGAACATGGTATCTGTCTGAGCCTGGGTAACCTCACTCAATATAATCTAAGTACGTGGAAATATGTGCGTAAGTTGCATGCATATTTATATGACATTTTGCATAAAGGACACCAGCATCTGTGGATTTAGTGCTGAAGGCAATTTTCCTCTAGGCAATCCCCAGTGGATACCGAAAGAAACTGTTAGAAGGGGCTACAGTACAATATCTGGATGGGAATTCTACCCCGTTAGTTTCTACCTGTTTTTCTGATTCTGTTTTATATGTATTAATAGCGAAATAAGCAAACAGACAATCCCCAGGACTAGGTCAGAGTTGAGGCTACCTTGCATCTTTTGGGGTGTCTGGATCTCTGACACTCCACAGGCAGCTTTCTTCCTCCTCTGAGGAAGTGATCCTTTTCATGAGTCATACCACTGTGGAGGCAAAGCACCTTCTCTTTCCTTCAAAAGCACCGTGATTTAATCACAGATAATTGCTGCTCCGAAAGATTGGCATTTTACATCCCTCGGTTCTGCTGCCTCTCAAGTCAAACAGCACAGTGAATTGGTGCTGTCAGTACAATAGACATTCTACCAGCATAAAAACCCACCTGTCTCCTCCATGCCTCCTGGAGCTATTCTTCCTTGTAATGACGGAACTTGATGGAAAGACGTCTCTCACCCTATCATTATGTTATAGAATATGTTGATTAAAGGCTTGGGGAGCTCCATTCCATTCTTGGTTAGAACAGAGGAACTCTCTGTTATCAAGCCTCTCCTTTAGACCTCGAGTTAAATGCTTTGAATGTAGTGCTTCATTCATAACAAGAGTGTGCAAGCAATACAAAGATTGCAATTTTCCAGATAGGAAGACTGAGGCTGAGGGAGATGCAGAATGGAATGGACCATGTAAGGTAGAATACATTGTTCACATTGTCAGCCAGGGCATCAGGTTGACAAGGACTCGCCAGCTGGCTCCACCTTTGACTATAATCTCAGGCGGGCTGCTCCACTTCCCACAGTGTCAGACCCTGAACAGAAGAGCCATTCCACCATTACAGAATTGCATGAAGGTGGACTTACAATTCACCTCGGATGTTATCTGGTACCACAATCAGGAGGACATTTAAATTGCTCTTCCCTAGGTATTAAAGTGCTCTTCTCTGGGTATTGCACAGGTCCTTTTAGCTTTACTTTTACAGATAGTAGATCCCCTCTTGGTATTGGATCCATTCTCTTTTCTCTGTTAGGTTTTAATTCAGCATCCTGTCTTCTTCCCCATTCGTTGACATGGACTTTTAATCTACCAGTAATTTCTACAGTGTGTGAAAATGATGTTCCTCTTAGAGGTGAAGTCTTAGGAGCTGGCTTTTGTAGGTTGGCAGAAGTCTGGGACCCAAGTAGATGACCGCTGCTGGAAGATGCAGTCTCTGGCTTTGGCCTTTCAATCAGTAAAGAGGTCTGTGTGCTGCCCTCGGGCATCGATCACATGATTGATTTAAGCCTTGTTGGCTTATATAAATACTACTTCTGAGAAGACAAGGAAATGCACAGGAGAACACAGAAATAGGCATCCTCCCAGGATGCAAAGGAAACCAGAGAAAGGTGGAAGGAACACCCGTGTAACACCTTGCAAGCTGCTGCAGTCAGATCCTTGGAAGCAGGCAATCTTGTGTTTCCTTAGATAAGTTCATATAAGTCTTCTTGGGTGTGATGGTGTGTGTGATGGTGTGTGTGTGTCTGTGTGTGTGTGTCTCTCTCTGTGTGTCTGTGTGTCAGAGTGTGTGTGAGTCTGTGTGTGGTATGTGTGTAAGCATGTGTGTGTGTGAATGTGTGTGAGAGTGTGTGCGAGCACATGTGAGTGTGTATGGTGTGTGAGTGTGTATGACTGTGTGTGAGAGCATGTATGGTGTGTGGTGTGTGTGTGTATATGTGTGATTGTATGTATGTATGTGTGTGTGAGAGTGTGTGTATGTGTGTGTGAGAGACTCTGTGTGTGTGTGTGTGTTTGTGTTGCCAGTAGGATTGCTTTCCCGATACACTTTCAGTGTGTTTGTCTTTGATATATAAGGACTTTAACTTGTGTGTAACTTTGTAACCTACCACTTGCTTCCTGAAAAAAATTCTTTAACTCTTAACCTTGTTACAAAAGGGAGAAGAGTTTCTTAGCAACCTTGGAAATGTAGTGTGGGAGTCGCCCACATCCCATATGCACCTATTGCAAACAAAGCTATTGCAGTTCTCTGGCTGAGCAGGCCATGCTTGTCACACCGGAGTGCTTGCTCCTCTCTCAGAGCACCCCTCTGCCTTTCACAAACCCAGGCTTGCTTTGTTTGGCTTGCTCTCAAATTCATTTCTTTGTCAAAGCCTCAAGTCCCAGTTTTGCCTGAACAGAGGTCACTGAGAAGAGATCCCCAGGGAGCTGGCAGGTGGGTAGGGTGGGGTGGAGGGGAGGGGTTTTGTTCTACCACAAGTGACAACTGGAATCCTGCTAGCAGCTCTAGCATCTGAGTATTATGGAAGGGGGAACTCTCCCTTCATGGGATTTGGCACTTGTTCCAGGTGGCTTGAATCTGGATCTTTCTGTAATGTCAGCTTGGCAGTAGATGGTGCCTCGTAGTAAATCCTTCCAGGAAATTGGGGTTTTTAAAAATGACTCTAACTCATGTGTATTTATGAAGAAAACTGGTTAAAGAGAAATGGGAGCCTTTGGTAAATCAAGAGTAACCGGTCATTGCTCTGTGAACTAGCAAGGAAACACTGAGCAAGACCTGGTCCATCTGCCAACAAAAGAGTACAGGTGGCCAGGAGGCAGAGTCTTTAGGGGAAGCCTTGCATACATTTGGCAGGTGGATTACATTAACTCATAGGGACATCCCTGAAGGAAGGGGGAAAATGGATGTACAGAGAAGTTGGTCTCAATTTCACTGAGTTTTGCTCTCTTAGAAGCAACTACAAATGCTCAAGCAGAAAGAGAGAACGAAAATAGGAGATGCCATGCAAGTCAAGGATCCCAATGTTGAAATCCTCTGAAGTGAGGGACAGCCTTCCATTTTTAGAGTAATGGTTTGATAGAGAAACAGAATAGGCAGTTTCAGCAATGGTTGCCTGAATCCAGGACTGTGGGGATGGTCTCCACACACTTTGCAAATGTGTGCTCTTTCATGGGCTCCAGGGCATGGAACTTCTGTCCTGTTTAATTCTATGTAAGCATTTCACACTTGGTGTTGCACTTACATTTTTGTTCACTCTAGAGAAGAATGTCATCAATCTGGAAGAAAATCCTAAAAACCTGAATGTACCACAGTTGGATACTTAAGTTATATTTTTCTGCAGTTTTGCTAGTCATCTTCAGGGTCATGTCAGTCCCTAGGACAAAAACTGATCTGCTCCTTAATGTCACAGTAGCTGTACTGAGTACTGAGCATAAAAAATGTGCCTGACACACGCCACACTCACCTGCATTGTATCATGTTGTAACATATTCCATCACATTGTAACACATTCTAATGCATTGTAACACACGGTGGCACCATGTGATACATTGTATCGAAATGTATCGAACTCCTCACAAGCACTCCTTGGGGAGGGAAAGATTGCCATTCCCATTCAGTGGCTAAGAAGCCTGAGGGCTAGAGCCAAACATTTTGCCAATGACATACCGACAGGAATTGGCCCAGTTGAATTCCTGTGGTCTACAGCTTGTGCTTTTTACTATATCCCCCTGCTCAAGGGAAGGGAAGATACAGTGAACACCCCAAATTTTCTCATTTAACCCTGGCTACCCTGGGAACCGATGTGTCTGTCTCCTGTGACAAAGAAGGCTCCTGAAGCCCAAGAAGGTGAAGGACCTGTGGAGACCTACAGGGAAGAAGCAAAAATGAAATTCTGGTGCTTGCTCTATGGTGTCTCTCTTTGTGTAGCATGGACCAGTTGCTTCTGGGTGTCATCTTCAGCCCTGATGCCCATTTCCCACCTTGCTTGGCACTAATCTGTCTTTGGCCTCTTCCTAAAGCCACATTTCCTTTTTGAACCTGCATCTCCCAGATCCCAGGCCCTACACACTTTCTACATGGCCCGTCTGTCAGTGCCCCATGGTAACTTCTCAAGGATCCTGAAGCACCTATGTTGCTCTGCTTGTCTCTGCAGTAATGGTATTTTCTGTGTTTCCGCAAGACACTTATTGTTTTCTCTAAAGAAATAAACAAAAGGCTTTCTGATTGTACTCAGATCCCTCAAGATAGGCAGAATAGCAAGAAACAGGGTTGGTGGGGTCCCTTCTCTGGATTGGCTGGACTCTTTGGATTGTGGTTTCAAAATTCAGAGATAGAAAAATGAACAGTGTCTTATTAAAACTTAGGTGCCTATTTGATTCATTAATCATCCTGGCTTAATACTCCCTGATAAGTCGGCCTTGAAATATTAATCACCAGGTTCATGGGAGGGAGCTGCTGGCTGTCGCTGCTTTCCTTTTTAATGATTTGTCTGCCTACATCCGAAGCCTGGAATAGAACTCAGGCTCTGAGGGTGAGGACTTGTAAGGTAATGAAGGGTGGTGGGTGGTCCTGCACCGTGGGCCTTCCCACCACCTGAAATGTGACTGTTACTCATCACCAGGCACCATGACCTCATTTGCTTTGCTTGACATTACTCTCTCTGGAGCATACTACCTCTCACTTTACAGATAAGGAAGGCAAGGTGTGAAAATGGACCGATGTAAAGGACACCCTGCCCAGGCCCAGGCCAGCTCACTTCCTCTCTCAGCAACTTCCTAATTAATTTCCCTACAGGATGTGTCTGAATGATCCTGGATCCATAGCAACTAGGGAGGTGTCAGAGAGTAGGTCAGCAAGGAGTTATTTCCAAGTTTGGTTTCTTCCCCCCCCCACACACACCTAAGATCAAACTTTGTCCAAACATTGAAAGTACTCAACTCCTTTGGTTTAATTACTTGGTGAGACTCACAGATGTGTCCATGTGAATTCATTCTAAGATTTGAATATGAAAACAGTCCTATTTCAAAGGCCTAAATGCGTTCACTTATTCATTTTATTAACTATTTGATGGACAAATAATATTCATCTGTCTGTGCCAACTCTGCAAAGCCACTGAGGGCATGTTTATGGCTTCCGTTCCAAGAACTACCTGGTGACAGGACAGATACTTTTGAAAGAGACCTGGTGGGAGTTGCCAACTGCCATGTTCATCTGATAGTTTCTCCTTTAAGACCCAGCAGTGGGGAGAGAGAAGTATCACCTTCTGGGTGACTCAGGACCGTTCCCTCTGTGCCATTTTTACCTCCACCTAGGTATACTTAGGCTCTTTGGTTTCATTTAACTCCGTGGTTCGGGAACAGAATTTTTTTTCCTACAACATTACGTAAAACATGCCTATGTTTCCAAGTTAAGCAGACAGAAATATATAGTTAAAAATTCAAGTTCAGGGCTGGAGATATAGCTCAGCTGTTAAAAACATAAAAACTCAAGTTTACTCCCATCCTCCCACATGACTTGCTTTCTTTGGCTATTGTAAAGCATGGCTAAGTGATAGCCCACCTTTCTATGTCTTTCCTAAATGATAACAAAGACAGACGGGTAACACAGGGATTACACATTGTATCAGAATACCGGAGGCTGCATACTTTGATTATAGTTGAGGGTGCTGAAAGATTAAGGTTTGGGTGGTCCCATCTTTCCAACCTCTGGTGAGAGTCCTTTTGATGGCCCTGCACAGCAGAAGGCCTTATGGTAGGAGCATGTACAAGACAGAGAGATCACACAGAGAAATGAAAATTCAGCGCTAGCCTGGGCTCTGAGGTGTTCTTTTATGATAACTCACAATCATGAGAACAAACTCAGGTCCCATGAGAACTATATTAATTCCTTCTGAGGGCAGCACCTGCCATGACCTAACCACTTCCTGCTAGACTCACCCCTTGAAATCTACTACTTATAAATAGTATAATATCAAGGCTAGACTGATGCTAAACCCACTGACACCAGAGAGCAACTGTCCATCAATTATCTATCTATCTATCTATCTATCTATCTATCTATCAAACTGTCTCTCTGTCAATCTTCAACAAGTGGCTAAATCATTGGTCTACTATCTACTTCCATGATCCATTCATTCATAAACCCATGGATACTATCCATGTATCCACCTGTATATGCATTTATCCATGCATAGATGCATCTATCCATTCATCAGTCTATCTGTCCATTCATCCATCTGTCTACCTGTTTGTGCATTTGTGAGTCCATCTATGCTTCTGTATGTTTCATTTCTGAGCCAACTTGTAAGGCAGTATCTATGCACGCTATCGATCTTGTGTGTCCCACACAGCAGAGTCTCCTGAAGAACCTCTGCTTTAAGTCAAGTGCTATCTCATGACATTTTTTGTAGCCTTTGCTTTGGGGGAAGCTAAGGGTCTGTATAATTCTGAAGATTTACCTAATGGTCACAGAGATGTTAGGTCAGGTACGGAGGGGGTAATAAGTACCTATTCAGAAGAGTAATGATGTTCTCAATATAATTTGGTTCTGGGCTTGTGTCTTAGGGTTTCTACTCCTGCACAAACATCATGACCAAGAAGCAAGTTGGGGAGGAAAGGGTTTATTCGGCTTACACTTCCACATTGCTGTTCATCACCAGAGGAAGTCAGGACTGGAACTCAAGCAGGGCAGGAAGCAGGAGCTGATGCAGAGGCCATGGAGGGATGTTACTTACTGGCTTGCTTCACTTGGCTTGATCAATTTGCTTTCTTATAGAACCCAGGACTACCAGCCCAGGGATGGCACCACCCACAATGGGCCCTCCTAATCTTTATCACTAACTGAGAAAATGCCTTACAGCTGGATCTCATGGAGGCATTTCCTCAAGGGAGGCTCCCTTCTCTGTGGTAACTCCAGCTTGTGTCAAGCTGACACACAGAACCAGCCAGTACAGCTTGCAATAGCCCCAACTCTCCCTGTTTTGGTTTAATCAGATAATCAACCTTGCAAAGTTGAGTGGAAGGTACAGCTTCTCAACTGCATCGCCACTGCATCAACAGCAGAGAGAGTGGATATTCTTGTTCCACATTTAGCAGAAGTGTCATCAGTTGCTCCTCCTTAGTGTAATGTTGGCTATAGGCTTGTCAGATGTGGCTTTTATTATGCTGATATTTGTTCCTTTTGTTTTCAAGACTTTTGTCATGGGGGCATGCTGAACTTTGCCATGTACCTTTTCTTGATCTATTATGTTGATCATATGATTTCTGCCCTTAAGTCTTGCTCTATGTGGATTTACACTTATTCCTATTTGTTGAGTCAAGCTTACACTCCTAGGGTGAACCAACTTGGTCATGTTGGATGATCCTCCAGATGTGTTCTTTGATTTGGTTTGCAAATATTTCATTGAAAAGTTTTGCATCTGTGTTCATCAAAGAAGCTGGACTATAATTTTCTCCCTTTTTGTTCTGTCTTTATCTGGCTTTGGGATCAGGGTAACACTGACTTCATTGAATGCATGTGGTAGCGATTCCTCACTCCTTTGTGGCACGGTGTGAGAAATGACATGTTATACCCCATTCCTGGGCCACACTTCTGTATTTTTCTACCTCACATATCCTTCATCAAGGAGAGTTAGGGAAAGACTGACTCATCGGCTGCCACAGTCCCTGGGCTACTCTACCTGCCGCCATTCCGTATAGCTCTTCACAGTGTTTTTTGGCTCCAGCAATGGGCTGAGACCTAGCAGTGAGGCAGTAACTTGACAAGGATGCCACATTCCATCCTTGTCAAGGATGCTTCATTCCATCATCTGCTCACCTCTGCTCTTCACTCAACTTTTTCCTGCTAAATGCTGCTGCTTGAACTATTCCCTCCAAAGGTGTTTTATTTTTAAATTCAGATTTCAAAAAAATATTAGAAAGAAAAAAATACCCAAATTCTTTATTCAAATGAGACTTCTAGCCATACCCCCCCTGATTCTGTTGACTATTTTTCTTTAAAATTGCTGGGAAAGTGACAGAAACTGAGCAGAAGTTCTATCAACCATCCTTTCTGGTGAAACTGACATCATCCTTCTAGAGTGGACTAACGGGGATTTAGGAAGCTCACAGAAAGTCTTGGAATAGCTTAGCAGAGGGCAAAAGACTGCCCATTTTAATTTGCATTTGTAAGAGCTTTCTCCAACCCTGTGTTTGAATCTTTGAAGAAAATCTTAGGTCATAAAACAATGGCTGGTTAAGATAGTCTATCCTGCCGTAACTTATCTATTAGTAACTGTACATTTAAAAATACAATTCGTTTTACTGTTCAGTCTTCAGAATTCTTGGTAGCTTTAACTCACTGGGGACTTGCTACACAGCTTTGTCTCTCCTGAGCACTGACATGTGCCAAAAAAATTCAAGCCGACAGCCACAGCTATTAAAGGACACTCTTTAAAGCCAGGCAGTGGTTGCACACGCCTTTAATCCCAGCACTTGGGAGGCAGAGGCAGTCAGATTTCTGAGTTCAAGGCCAGCCTGGTCTACAGAGTGAGTTCCAGGACAGCCAGGGCTACACAGAGAAAACCTGTCTCAAAAAACCAAAAAAAAAAAAAAAGAAAGAAAAAAAAGAACACTCTTTAAAATTACAGTTACTGGAACTCAAAAAGTCTAGGGAAGTTGGTCAGACCTACTGAGTGCATCTACCACTAGGAGTTACATGTATATGTGGCTGACTCTAAAGTGGGCAGTCACCTAAGTTTCTAGACTCATCTACCTCTCTGTCTCTCTCCGTCTCTCTCTGAAATATTATGACAAAAAACAAATTTCATACCTCTCTTCCCATAAAACATCTGGCCATCTTCACTGATTTGTTTTAAAGAGTACAGTTAAGTTTCAGAGCACAGATCCACGTGCCGCTGTCACTTTCAGAGACGTGTTCCATTTCAGACCTTCACTACCATCTTCAGGAAGGGTTTGCAATTTTGTCCAAGGCATATATTTGGGATAGTGAACCAATCTCATATCCCTAGGCTGCTATGGGAACTGTTCATTTATTGTTGCTGTTTTATGTGGGAGATGAGAAAATTGCCCAAGGCAACATAATAATGTGTAATATTAATGAGCTTCCCATTACAGGTTCCTGGAGGATAAACATTCCCAAGCTCTCTGACTTGGAAAAAAACCTCTGTGTGTGTGTGTGTGTGTGTGTGTGTGTGTGAGAGAGAGAGAGAGAGAGAGAGAGAGAGAGAGAGAGAGAGAGAGAGATTAGCAAAAGCAAAGGCACAAGTGGAAGGGGACTTGATCATACTGAGGACATACTCTGTCCTGTGGCACTGGGAGATAGACATAATTATCCAGAATTATCCAGACCAACAGAAAGTAAAATGGAAGGAACGAGGAGAAAAATGGCAGCTTGCCTAAGGGAATGGGTCTTAAACGGGTGAGTTGATGATGGATGATGTATGTTCATATAGGGGTAATAGCTGTCACCTGTAGAGCTCTGCCCCATCAGCCTGCAGAGTTCCGCCCCCGTCAGCCTCCACAGATAGGGCACTGTATGTTGCTTCTTCATTCTGCACCCAGTTCGAAGAGGTATGTGGTCAGCAGCAGGCTCTCCTCTCCAAATTAAGGATTTCTTACAGTGCACCATATTTTGGACTGCAAGTACAAATGTGAGGGCCATTATTCCCTTGCTTATCTTTCAAACTTTGGGATGATGAAACTCGCTGGGGAGTGGAGGATATTAAGTCTGGAGAATCAGAAAAGCACGGAAGAGAACAAAGGAGCTGGCGCTGATGGGATGCGCTTGTCAGGTCTGTATAAATAGCAACTTGTACCTACACTGCGCCCACCTCCTCAGCACACATCAAAGAGCACATTAGAGCAATTAAACTTTACCTTAACTCTGAGATATGACCTATCTTGTTATCTTGCAAGGGGAAAAGGCAGCCACCAACTCACAGCCTCACTGAGTGTGGTCAAGGGGCACTTTCTTGGAGAGTTGATGGTGGGAATTCAGAGTGGAGCTGAGGCCAAATAGGTTTGTAAGTCATTTAGGCTGATGGAAATACTTCAGTAATTCTTGTCGAGCCTTTGCTCCAAGGTATCTTCTTTGAGACCCATCTTATTTCATCCAGCTTCTTTTCTATAAGAGCTGTAGTGTGGAGCCCAGGTTCTCCACCTCCATAAATACAAGCCTGTTATCATCCCCTCCTCTCTTTAAGTGTGTGCGTGTGAGAGAGAGAGAGGGAGACAGAAAGAGAGAGAGAGAGAGAGAGAGAGAGAGAGAGAGAGAGAGAGACAGAGAGAGAGACAGAGAGAGAGAGACAGAGAGAGAGACAGAGAGAGAGACAGATTCATTATGTAGCTCAGGCTAGCCTTGAACTCATGATCCTCTTCCCTCTACTTTCAGAGTTCTGAGGTTAGAGGCACTATGAGTGATGTGTGGGCTGTGAACTGCTGGTCTTTCCTTATGGAGTATGTGGGAGTGAAGCCTGCCTCTTCTGGATCTGAAGAAGCCAGGGGTGACATAGATGGCAGGGTCTATAAAGAGATGTGGTGGAGGGCATCCTCCCTACTGTCCACTCAGACACGGACCTCCATGAGAAAGTCATACTTTCTGCTTCTTGCCAAAGAAAATTCTAGAAGGTTGTAACTCTTGTTACCTATTTCAGGCCAACATTTCCATCAGATGTATTTAGCTGGGTGAACAGTAGCAAAATACTGGGTTTAACTTAGCAGATGATGCGTGGGGGCTGGAGCAATGGCTCAGTGGTTAGAGCACTAGCACCTGTGTTGGGTTCCAAGTGCCCATGTTTACATGTTACAGTAACTCCAGTTTTATGGTATCTGGTATCCTCTTCTGGCCTCTGCAGACACCAGGCATGCACACAGTACACTTGTACACATGTAGGCAAAACCCTCGTACACAGAAAATAAAATGAATTAATATCTTATTAGTAGGTAATCTGTTAACTTACATGACCAAAAATAAATCAAGAAGTAGAAATGATACCTTGTAAAGCTTGGCTTGTGGCCTCAGAACCAATGTCAATGGATATTATCATCATAGCTAATGACTTCTTTGTTTAACATTCTTGGAGAATATCATATTGAGCTCATTGAACTTTCAAGAAAATGCTGTGAAGTGGGTATGATCACACTCCTTCCTTACAGATGGGAAAATAGAGGCACAAGGAGACAGAGTAACATGTTAAGTCATACTGCTTGTACGGAAGAGAAGCTGGGCTTGTCTTACACCAGAGCATGGACTGGACTGTGATTCTGCATCATCTCTGCATTCAATGGAAGAGAAGCTGCTCATTATTCACAAGAAGTTTGCTTTCAACACAGAAGGCAGAGAACATGGACAATCACAGAACAGAGTGAGGGATGCATTGCCAAATGAAGTCATGCCAAGCTCACTCAGCTCTGCAGATAGACCTGGTAGCTCCATTCATACAGCAAGCCAAATTCAAAATCACTCATGAAGTAGCCTTACAACGCAGTCAGGAAACTGGGTGGAAAGGACTTTAGGCATGTCCTCAGTTCTGGCTAAGTTACTTTGTAAACACTGCATTGAGTGTAGTTAAGTGGGTCTTCCTCAGGGGAGGAAACGTTGCTATTGGGAATTTTTCTTGTCTCTTCCTGTTGTGGTAGGAGACTGCACAGGTCAGGTGCAAGGTGAGTACCGGACTTGTGCAGGTGATGATATCAAGGACAGGATCAGACCAACAAACTTAGGAAGCCCAGGAAGTAAATACAACTTACAAGGTGCAGGAAGCTCCTGAAACTGCAAGGTTCAGTGGCCCAATCCTACGATTATATAAATAATTACAACTGCTGGAAAAAGGACACTCTAGCTGATCTTGTCTGGATGTTTGCAAGGTGTACAGAGAGCTCCAGGATTGTGGCTTTTATGAGTCTTCCATCATGCTGGGGTGAGATTTTCAGAGGTGCAGCTGCCTTTGAGTCACACATGCATCTGTAAACCACTTCTCATCTAGGCTCCTGTAAGTAATTCCCCAATAAGCTCACTGGTTTTTTCAATCAGACTTGAGTGGAACCACTTCTAGAATCTGTCATTGGAGGCCTAGCTGGAGTAATTACCCATTGGGAGACTTCTCCTTAGAAAAAGTCATGTGGCATAATCGCTACCTGTCTCAGTTTGCTTCTCTGTTGCTGCGATAAACACTGACACCAAAAGCAACTTCTGGAAGAAAGGGTTTATTTCATCATCATATAGGTCCCTCTGTCTGTCATCAAGGGAAGCCAAATACAGGAGCTCAAGGAAGGAGCCTGAAGCCTGGATGAATAGGAATACTGCTTATAGGCTTGCTCTCCCTGGCCTGCTCAGTTACCTTTCTTAGTCAGTCCAGGTCAACCACCCACAGATGGTACCACCCACAACAAGCTCAGTTCTCCTATACCCATTAACAATTCAGAAACTGTGCCACTGACATGCCCACAGGCTAACTTGAAGGAGACAATTCCTCAATGGAGATTCCTTCTTCCGAGGGTTTTGTCTCAAGTTGACAAAATCCAACCAATATAGCAGCTAACAGAGACCTGACAGAACCAGGATGGGCTGTGCAGAGGCTGCATAACTTGTGTAATGAGTTATGCTGATGCATATGACTGAGGCTGTTTGGTTGACAGTAGAGATAAAGGATGAGGGAGAAGAGGAAGGGAGCAAGAGAGAGGGGAACAGAGGACAAAGGACTGCCTCCCTGGATGGAGAGGAGACAAACAAGGCCCATAAGCAAATGGCAGTTTATAAAGGTAAAGGTAAATTCCATGTTAGGATGAGTGTTTAATTTTAATTGGGCATGTTAATTAGGTGAGCCAAAGGGGGCTTTTAATAGCTGAACTTCAATATTTTGATAGCTGGACCTTGGTCAGTCTCAGGAGAAGAACATGGCCAAATAGAGACATAGACCTTGGGGCTAACTTTAGGAATGTAATCTCATGGATTTTTAGCAAGGTGCAGGGAATGGGGGGAGAAAGGTAAGGCCTTCCAGAACTATGCTCACCGAGCTTGAGCTGGCCAGAGTCCCTTCAAGCCCCTGTTGCACTGGCTTATCTGACCCATTGGAGATATTTGCCCATTTCCACCTGAGAGCCACATGTACAGTTGGGGATCAGATAACAGTAGGGGAAGGACAGGTGTTGCTGAGAAAAGTGAGCATGAGAAAAACAGTGTTTGATGTTCAGTTCCTTGGACAGGATAGGATGATGCTCACAGGAGAGGTCAAAAAGAGGTTGATTCTGCAGGGACTTCAGGACTTGCATGGGGCTTAGGTAGCTTTGCTGTGCCCCGCTGGGGGATGTGGGAATCTAAGTGCTTTAGACAAGCATACAAGTTTGTTTCTAATCTGCCAAGCAATCAAGAAGATATGCAAATGAGAGAAAAGAAAGCATAGAGTCTATGTTGGTCAATTGGTGGCAAATGAGACCAGGTTTGTCCTGAGGTAGAATTCCGAGGGGGTAAATGTCATAATGCCAAATTCAGTGTTCACTGGCCTCTGGAAAGCCAAGCCTAAGCAAAGTTCTTTGAAAGCATATATAGCATGGGTAGAGAGCCAGACAAACCTCATTTCAAAAGCCAGCTCTGCTTTTTCCTCTTCTGAGGCTTGGGGTGAGTCCAACAACCTCTCAGAGTCCTGGTTTTCTCATGTGTGCACTGGTAATAACTCTACAGCAACCACTGTCTTTATCAGGAAATGACACAAAGAAGTCACTAGAGCAGCCAATGGCACATAGCAAGAGCTTTTCACAACGGTTGTTACTATAACACACACGTTCCTCACAGGACTCTCCTGCTTATTTTTCATCCGCACCCTCTTTAGCCACCTAGAAAAGATAGACAAGAGCTTGGGCCGCTTGCAAGACTGGATGCTTTCATTTGTTTGCAACTAAGCCACGGCAGACTGGGTAAGCTCAGTAGAAGTGGGCTCTTGACCATTCTGGATTCTAGAAGAGTGAGCCCCTTGTGTTGGCAACACTGGTTTCTCCCAAGACCTCATCACCATCCTCCTGCTGTCCCTCAGGTCCCCTTCTTACAGGCTGTACGTCATCTGGGATCTTAGTCTACCCATATGATCTACCATTTTATCCTTTAACATCACTGCCACAAAATCCAGTCACTTTCCTCATTGAGTGGGGCTTGAAACTCCAACAGAGGAGTTTAGGAAGACAAAAATGCAGCCCGTAATACCAATTTACTTAGCGAGTTCTTGTGTGCTTTGCTCCTATACTAGCTGGCGTGGTGGTCATTTGAGAGTGGTGAGCGGTAGACTCCACTGGTGCCAGTACAGCTAAAACAGGAGTCCAGTTCTCATCAGAGGATGCCAGCCCTACTGCCACAATCAGCCACCTTTCAGTCTTTTTTGTCTTGGAGATCTTAAAGGCTGGAATGTCTGCATTCAGAGGAAACGCCTTTCTATCCTGCCTTCAAAGAACCAGCTGAGCAGATGTCTTCTGCTCGGCGAATGTTAAAGCAGAACCCATAATGGAAGAGGCCGGGCAGCCTCAGCTCTCACTATAAGCAATTGCTCTCAATCCTCAGAAGGGCTGAAAGAAGCCAAATTGCAGAGTTCATTTGGAGGACTCAAAAGCTGGAAATGGAAATGAAACCGACTCTCTCTCTCTCTCTCTCTCTCTCTCTCTCTCTCTCTCTCTCTCTCTGTGTTTCCTTCTTCCAAGCTCAGCATATACTATCATTGCTACAGGCAAAACATTTAAAGACCTCAATTTTCTTTTCAATAAAATCCCTTTCATTCTGAGATATAAAACACAAATTTCAATTTTCATAATATTCTTCAGGAATCCGTCACGCCTTAGATACTACCCTGACACTTCCATTCCTATTAGTTCAGCCGTCCTTCCCAATAACCTTGAGGAAGAAGCTACAGCTGAAGAGAACTGAGGCTCACTGAGGCAAAGTGGGTGTGGCTTTCCAGAGACTCTCTTCTACGGATTGACTGAGCCAAGACTTGAGCTCATGGGCACAGATCCCTTCTGTTTCTATCTCTACCTGCCCCTGTCCACCCTCAGAATCTATTCTATTTCCTCTTCCAGAGAGACCTATGCCCTGCCCCCACAGCCCAGCTCTTACCGAACCTCTCTGTGAACCTGTCTGTGAATTGTGTAAGTATAAATATCCTTTGCTTAATAGCTGATGTCCACTTTTAAGTGATTACAGGCCACACTTGTCTTTCTGGGTCTGGTTTTCCTCACTTGGGATGATTTTTTTCTAGTTGCATCTATTTGCTTGCCATTTTTTAGAAAAAAAAAAATGATGCCATTTTTTTTTTTTTTTTTTAACTGCTGGTTTTTCTTTTAGGGAACGGGAGTCATACATTTCAAATCACATGGCCTTTGATACAGTCTTAATCAATTCATCGCTATAAAAGGAACACATTATTGAAATGCAAGGTTTTGCACTCAATTGTCAGGAAGTGACTCACTGTCCTTCCTAAAAAAATTAGTTAGCATTTTAATACAAACCTACAATAAAAAGGTTTGCTACCAAACCCAAACAACTATCCTGCAGAAGCTTCAGTGTTTATGGGTAGTAAAGGATGACCCAAATTAGGAGAGGTTGGATGTGCTTTACACATTACTATTTAATGAAGATCCTTTAAAATATGGCAGGACCACCCGCAAAGACCATTTGAAAGGGACCCACCTTCTCCTTCAGCAAAGTAAGTGGGTCAGGCAAGGGGTGCCATATTTAGCAAGCAACGAACTGGAACACAAAGTTGAAACTCATATTTTTTATACAGAACAAATGAGTTTTGAGCACAAGAATTCCCATCCAGTATCTGGCAAATGCCAATTAGAACCTAAAGGTAGATTTTTGAGGGTAGATTAGAGCTCTCCATCTTGGATGTGCAGGGGGAAGTCACAAGGGATCCACATGGAGGAAGGCTGTGTGTTAAAGGAGAATGAAGAGTTGCATGAGCTAGTGCTTTCAAAGTCACATTCTAAAAGTATTTTCTTGTGTGTGTGTCTCACTTTGCATCATCCCTTGATCTGTTGATGAACATCTAGGTGGATTCCATTTCCTTGCTTTCGTGAATAAGTATGGATGTGTAAGCATCTCAGGAGAATATAGAGACTTTGGAGGTGTGTCGACAAGAATAGACATGGCAGTTCTATTTTGTAGTCAACTGAGACCCATAAAAAGCACTGAGAGTAGAGCAATGCTTGACCATCTCCCCACTGCTAAGATTGCCCAATGGGTAACGGAACTTGCTATGAAACCTTGGTGACATGGGTTCAATCCCTAGAGTCTACATGACAGTGAATGGAAAGAATTTACTTCATAAGAAAGTCTTCTGACCTAAACATGTACACCATGGCACACATGCCTATCACATTCATTATACATACACAGAGGCACACAATGAAAATGTATAGTCTTCCCACAAAGTAAAAGCCAAGACTGAACAGATTCACTGCCGAGTTCTACTAACCTGTTAAGGGAGAGCTAACACTAACACTTCTCAAACTGTTCCTCCAATGGAAAGGAGAGAGATATTAACAAATTCATACACACACACACACACTGAAAAGAAAAAGGAAAAATTCAGAGCAATTTCCTTGATGATTATAGATGTCAAATTTCTCAACAAAATATTTGCACTGCTATATACTCTTGACTGTGTGGTCACCTCCCATGGATTGTGACACATCCAAGAGTATAAGAGCATCACAACAGGGCTCCAAGGGTTAAAAATGAAAACAAGGACACAAAGCTTGGGAGATAGAGAAGAGAGAGTGAATCTGGGAGGAGTCAGGGATGGGGAAGAGGGTGAATACAGTCAAAACGCATTGTACAAAATTCTCAAAGAACTAACACAAATATCTGCAAAGCAAATCCAAGAATGCTAAAAGAAGATTATACAACATTTGACTGAACAATTGATTTCATCTCAAGGATGCAAGAGATTGGTTCAGAATATGCAAATAAATCATAATACATCTTTCAAATTGACCCAAGACTAGAAATCCTGTGTTCATTTTGATAGATGCAGAAAAAATGCATTTGACCAAGTTAAACATAGGATCAAGATGAAAGCCTTGAAAAGAACTTGGAATCAATGAGACACATCTGACATAATAAAGGCTGTATGCAAGAGACCAAGTGGAGGAAAATGACAAACGGGAAGAGACAAGGTGCCCATCCCCTCTGTTCTTCTTCAGTGCAGTGATGAGGGTCTTAGACCAGACAAGAAAGAGAGGCAGGATTAGAGACAGGAAAAGATGAAAACATCCCCGTTTGCAGATGGCACTATTCTTACATAAAGACCCAAGAGACAGAAAATGTCCAGATCCAGTTAACATTTCCAGGAAAGATGTCTGATGCAAAATGACTGTTCAAAACCAAGAGCTTGCAACTGCACCGATGCACAAACGGACCTTGCAGAAGGAACGCTCCACAGCAGCACCAACCTGCTCACATTGTTTAGTGCATGACTCCGTTCTCTGTGTTAGCCTCTGCTGTGGGATGGCCATCACAGCCAAGGAGCCACATTCTGCTTAGCTTCGTGAACATAGAGAAACTGGTCTTCAAATAATACTCAGGGTTAAAAAAAAAAAAAATCTGTTAATTAAATGGCAGTTGTAACCAGGAGATGAGAATTAATTAAGGGGAAGCCATACAAGTATAAATAGGTTTAAATCACAAAATAGTCTTACTCTCAACTTAATTGCTTATGTAATTAGAGTTAATTGCATAGTAGAGGCTTGGTAATGTAATAAAAGTTCTTTTCAAAAACATAGTGATTAGCCCAGTTCCCTCTACCCCCTACTTTTCCTCACAGTCCTGCCAGAACCTGTGGGAAGTCTGATTGACCCAGTGTGAAATCAGAGGCATGTGACCCATTTCTGCAGCCCAGTTCCCTGTTCCCTTGCTCTCTCTAGGCTCCTGCCAAGAAATGCAGGAAGTGACTGATCCAGAGTAAAGCAGAGATAGACAACCCATTCTCCTATCCCCTTGTGGTTTCTGCAATTCCGCCAGGACCTGCAGACATTCTGACTGCGCCAGTGTGAAGTGTGAGATACACAACCTGTCCTCCTATCTGCCTTGGTCTCCTGCTGGGACCCAAGGGAACTCTGATTCAGCATGAAGTCAGAGGGACATGTCCAGGTTCCCAGTATCCCCATCCATCTCCATGTTTCTGTTTGTACCCATGGGAACACTGATTGTCCCAGAATGAAGTCAGAAATCTGTGACTCAGATCCCTAGCCAGTGTCTCCAGGCTCTTGCCAGGACACACGTGACAACTACTGATCCTATGTGAAGTCAGACTCATGATACACAATCTTATTCCCGCTCTTGTTTCTAGGCTCCTTCTGGGAATCACAGGGTTTCAAAATTACCCTGTGTGAAGTCAGAGATCTCCAACCTGGTGCCTCATTCCCTCAACCCATTTCCAGACTTCTGCTGGAATTCCTGTGGGACTCAACCCACAAGAATTTCTACCAACCTAATGTGAAGGGAGACCCAAAGGGGCTTAACCTGGCTGAGTGAGGTTAGGGACTCTCACCTATCATGATCATCTGTTGCAGATCTCCATGATACTTCTAGATACACAGAGATTTTAAATTGCCCCAAGTGAGTTCAAAGATGCAAAAACAAAAACTAACAAACAAACAGCAACAAAACAAAACTCTCAATCCAACAATTTTTTCAGCCCATTGACACTATGAACATTATCTGAGCTCAGAGGTCACACTGAAATATGCTCCCAGCTTGTGAGCCTCCCACACCCCCCATTCAAGAGGTCAGAGGTTGTAACCCTGGTGGAGTGAAGAACACCTCAGTCACCACCCATGGATCAGCTAACACCCCCACAACTGAGCTCCTCCCATCGCCCACCCTAGCCAAGACCTACCTAGTTGAGTAAATGACAAGCACCAATCCAATTGCTAATTCAACACAGGTACAGCAGAAAGATTCAGTCAATGAGCTAACTAGATGTGCAAATCCCAGTGTAAAGCCACAGTAAGGAAGACTGAGTGAGTCACCGTGTCTCCTCCAAAAGTTACCAACCCCACCAAAGTATCCCTGGTAAGAGACACTTGGGCGAAATTCCAGATGAAGATCTCAAAGGAGCAATTATAAGCACGTTATGTCAAGCAAGATATGAAGATGCCTTGATGAATTTAAATAGCAAAGGGATAAACCCCTGAATGAACTCTAAGAGGGCAGGTGTAACAACTAAATAAGGAGACAAATTCAGAGTACAAAAAAATAGAATACAATAAGTGGACTTACTAAAGAAAACCCAGAAGGATAGGAAATGAGAAAGTCAACAAGTCAATTAAAAAGCCCGTCAGAGAGCTTTAACAGTACAGGGGACTGTGTATAAGACTAATTATCAAGGCTTGAAGACAAGGTAGAGAAGCTGGATTGTTCATTCAAAGAAAAAAAACTATAACATTTCTGTGTGTCTTAGTCAGGGTTTCTATTCCTGCACAAAGCATCATGGCCAAGATGGGGAGCAAAGTTGGGGAGGAAAGGGTTTATTCAGCTTACACTTCCCCATTGCTGTTCATCACCAAAGGAAGTCAGGACTGGAACTCACACAGGGCAGGAACTTGGAGGTAGGAGCTGATACAGAGGCCATGGAGGGATGTTTCTTACTGGCTTTCTTCCTCTGGCTTGCTCAGCTTGCTTTCTTATAGAACCCAGGACTACCAGCCCACAGATGGTACCACTCACAATGGGCCTTCCCACCCTTGATCACTAATTGAGAAAATGCCTTACAGCTGGATCTCATGGAGGCATTTCCTCAAGGGAGGCTCTCTTCTCTGTGGTAACTCCAGTGTGTGTCAAGCTGACACACAGAACCAGCCAGGACAGCTTGCAATAGCCCCAACTCTCCCTGTTTTGGTTTAATCAGATAATCAACCTTGCAAAGTTGTTGAGTGAAGCTTCCCTTATTATACTGGACTGTAGATGCTGGAGGTGAGCAGAGTTGAGGAACTGGAAAGCCTATGTGGGATGTACCCACAGGAGGATGAAGTGTCAGGTATGGTTGCTCTGTACAAGGTGACGAGTTGGTTGTGATCTTCCTTGCCCTCACAGTCATGGCGGCTATGGGAACTTTTAGTAAGGTAGATTATTTAATTGTTTAATTTTCTTTATATTCTGACTTGCAATGTCTTTCTTGTGTGGGGGGATAAATCTACACTTAATTCTTCTCCCATGCGCTGAGGTGGTTCCACGGCCGTTGTATGCTTCTGTTTCCCTGTTTCTAGTGTGAAGTGAGCATTCTCTCCTCACTGGATTTTTGGGGCACATATTCAAAATAATAGCTGCGGAATGGCTTAGGACACTGGCCAACAAGTCCTCCACCCACGGAGAACATACTCTCCCGGGTTCCGCAGCCCGTGTTTCTGTTCACTCAGCACTGAGCTTTTATATAATGCATGACTTTAGCCTCTCACTCCAACCCATTTTCTTCAAAAGTTGCCTTTCATTTGTCAAGACAGAGAGGCAGGTGGCACACTGTGTAAACCGAGAAAGAGAGGATGAAAATATCTGTTCATTTTGTACAGTCTCCAAATATTCCAACATAAATATTTACTAGAGGCCGGTCCAGCTTCCCAGTCCAAGAGGACAGAAGGTGAATGTCATGCTATGTAGGACCAAGCCTCTCAGAATCTGTTTCACCGTGTGTGGGAAGAGATGGGTGTGTTGGTAAGATGTTCACCTTAGAGTGGCCCACGTTCATGCTTGACTGTTTTTTTATGACGTGAAGGGAAGCCATGGTTGAGGTAAGACTTTCCCTGATTAGCTACTGTAGCTATGCAATGCCTCAACAACTTGGTACCTGCCGTGGTCTGTGCTAAGACTGTGCTTTCTCTCTCTGCCCTCTTTGAAATCATTTATGCACCACTTAAGAGAGAGAGGTTGGGACCTGGAGAGATGACTCAGCTGTTAAGAGCACTGGCTACTCTTGCAGAAGACTCAAGTTCAATTTCCGGCACCCACAGGGTTACTTACCTGCAACGCTTGTTCCAGGAGATCTGACAAACTCTTCTGGCTGCCTTGGGCACCAGGTATACATGTGATACACATACATACATGCAGGCAAAACACTCACACAAGATAAGTAAGTCTACTTTTAAAATAAACATCTGCTAAGAGGTTTTAACTGGCACCCCACACTTGCGATCACTATTATCATCATCACCACCACCATCACCATCACCTCATCATTTTATTTCTTACATCTAGTGAGAACTTAATATATCTTTAAGCATTGCTTAAGCGCTTGCATTCAATGGTCACAACAATCCTATGTGGAAACTGAAGCAAGCTAAACGAGGTGACAACGTATGTTGTATTGCTCTATGATGTAGGTGGCCCAGCAAGTCCAGTAGAGTGCCTCCAAGGAGCGTAGTGTGGCTTCTCTCACTCCTCTGCACGCTTCCACCAGATCCTGATCTTCTTAGAAACCAGTGCTCTGCCCATTTGTCCCTGGGTAGCTTGCTTCTGCATTGGCCTAATGGAGAGTGTCTGCAAGCAAGTTTCTCTAAATACCTGCTTAAGTGAAAAGGGGGAATGCATGTGGACTGTGCCAGAGCAGTCCTGAATAAGGTGCTCACACATCTGGTGAGGCCCGGGGATCTGTTAAAAACAAGTAAACAGTATGAAGATCCTATAGACATGACTCCTCATCCTTCCTCCTCATTGCTGACCTAATTTCAACATCTCCCTGGCCATCCCGCCAGGATCAACACCTGGTGGAGTCCACAGAAGGAAACAGCCCTGAGAATCAACTCTAGGAAATCTAAGGCACCCTAGGTCTCCTGGCTAAGGTACTACTGATAAGCCTAGGGCTTGCTGCATCCTAGCTGACCCCAACAAAAATGAGCCCACATCCCATCAGCCTTTATCCCCAAGGGTGTGGCTCGGGCCACTGTCATATGTTTATCTCATTCACAGTCCACGGTCCTGTGTATAAGGTGCTGCCAGTGGCCGAAAGCCCTGTAAGTGCCAGCATTTACACTTCTCAGTGTGGCTCTCTGTGAATTAAATGCAATCGCTCTTACATTCTCTGAGGTCAGGATGTTCTCCCAACCTTATAGTTGAGAAGACCTAGGCTCAAAAGAGATGACTTGTGTAATCACGTGTGTCAAGAAGGGATAGGATCAGACTCTGATATGAGCTTTCCTGATTGCCAGACATGGTTCTCCACCCCTACCCCACCGCACCTGAGCCCTCCTTTCTTCCTCTAGAATTTTTGGACTTTAATAATCACTTAACTCTCACAAGACTCTGGGGTTTCCTAATGCCCTGGGAACCCTACTTGTATAGGACACATCTCTAAGGAGTAGACACTCCCTCTGGCTCATGCTGACTGCAGGTCATGCCCAAACCTACCCGATCCTTACTGTTAGACTCTTAAGATGAATAAAATCTGTGTCCTCTACTTCATCTCTCTGTGCTGTGCCATAAACCCAGACTTTATCCATCTATTCATCCATCCCTCCTTCCCTCCCTCCCTTCCAGTGGTCTCCATATCCAGTTCTGGAAGCTGCACAAGTCCCCTGTTTCTCCATACCTGTCCAGCCAGAGTGATTTGAACTATGCTGCCAAAGCAACTCCATAGGAGACTCCCCCACCCCTGCAACCCCTTGGAGAGGCTGCTAGAAGAATCCCTGCCCATGAATTTACCTTCCCACAAAAACATACAAGAAGATCTTTTTGCAGTTTGTATGTTTTGCCCTCTGAAATAAATAGGAATAGATGGGCTCACTGAGCAGAAAATGCCAGAAGGCATTCTAGAGCTCAGAATTACCAACACAGGCCTTCTTTGAGGGGACTGGACAAGCAGGCTATGCCAGGAGGAAATTGTTGCCCCATGGCTGCTCATAGCAGCTCAGATGCTTCCAAGGGACTACTGAGTGTGACTCGGGATAGAACAATGGCTCAAGATATCAGACCAAAACTCCAATCGCCCTGATATCTGCTCTGTTGCTCACTGAGTCTGTGGCCCTTGCTCACCAAACAGTGACTATGTGCTCAGTATAGTGTGAGGCACTGAAGATGGGTGATGAGTAACTCTTCTTGGCACCTACAGTCTAGTGACAGGCTGGTTACAGTTAAGTCAACAAATACAATTATAGATCGGGAGAGTGTCATGATGCCAACTCAGATGAGAAAAGGGTATGTGGCTTATGCTTGCTCCTCTATGCATGCCTTCTTTCACTCGGGATAGGATTTCTGGGATCCTCTATGCATGCCTTCCTTAACTTGGGATGGGATTTCTGAGATCCTCTATGCATGCCTTCTTACACTCAGATGGGAGCTCTGGGATCCTCTATGCATGCCTCCCTTCACTTGGGATAGGATTTCTGCAGCTTTCCCATCAGCGATGGGTAGCACTACTTCATCTCTTCTTATGGCTGCATTGTATTGTGTTCATTGTATTGTAGTTTGACATTCCCAGCCATCTACCCATGAAAGCTTGGCTTCCTCAATAAAAGAAGCAACAATTGTAAAACCAAGTCCTGGCCAGTTTACTCACTGTATGCAATGTTTTCTTTGGTTTTAAAATCTTAGTTTTGGTCCATACTCATTCACTATACAAGTGTGTGGGGCTCAGCCCACGGTTTCAATACGGATTTAATGTGTAATGATCAAATTAGAGAATTTAGCATATCCATAACTTCTAACATTTATCATTTCTTTGGGATAACAACGTTCAAAGTCCTATTTTGATGTGAGTTTGAAAGATACAACGTTACTAAATTTTTTTTTTTTTTTTTTTTTTGGTTTTTCGAGACAGGGTTTCTCTGTGTAGCCCTGGCTGTTCTGGAACTCACTCTGTAGACCAGGCTGGCCTCGAACTCAGAAACCCACCTGCCTCTGCCTCCCAAGTGCAAGCGCCACCTCAACCCGGCACAACGTTACTAATTAAAGAGCTCTTGCAGGCATGAGTACCACACATGGCTCTGGCAGGCCTCCATTCCCTCTCCCTTGCTAAACATCAATTACATTTCTAAAGCTAGCCAGCAAAGTCTATTCCCTTATTTGGCCACTTCCTCCTTCTGAGGCAGACTACCAACGTCCAGCTATCAAAGGATTGAAGTCCAGCAATCAAAAGCCTTCTTTGGCTACCATTTAACTATGGTATAACACGTCAGCTGCCATAGTTAACATGCCCAATCAAAATTAACCAATTCATGCTAGCCTGGATTCCTTCCCCCTCCCCCCTTTCAAATAAATTTCCATTTGCCTATGGGCCACATCTGTCTCCTTTCTATCCAGAGGCAGTCCTTTGTCCTTCCAAGACAAATGTCCCCCCCTCCACCACAGCCTCCCTTTCCCCTCCTGTCTCTTATTCCTGCCCTCTGTCCCTCTGAGGCAAATAAATCTCCTTTGTGCTGAGAACTCGGTCTTGGCGCATCCTGTACTGGTTCTGATCCTTTCATTAACTGTAGCCGTCATACGCGATGGAGCAGCAGCGTTCATTTTCTCTCTGACTTCTATCTCTACTCATTCACAATGGTACCGCCCTCTCTAGCTCCTGGCACCTGCCACTCATTCCGCTTCCTCCCCCCACAGTCCCAGCCCTCCTACTTCCCTCTGCTTGGCTTCCTTAGTCCACACCTGGCTTACATCACGTGATAGTACGTCTTCACGCAAACATTCATCTAATGCTCCCAGAACGTCAACATCTCCCTGTTTTACCTAGAATCAAACTCAACCCCCCCCCCCTTGGCTTCTAGTCCCCTTTCTGTGGTCTGGGTTCAGCCCACCTTTTCTGACCTCAGCCCCTCCCCACTAACTGCTACCCCACGTACAGTTGTTTCACATTCTCAAACAGGCCAGAATTACCCAAATGGCACCAGCACCTTGCGCCACTATCCCACTGGCTCCAAACCAGATGAGAGCAGCTGGATTCCTGCCTAGGATGTGCGTTAATCTTCCGTGACCATTAAATAAATGGGTACTCGAATAGCAATCTCTAGTGAAGCTTTTAATGTAATCCCATAATTACTTCAGCTCAACTTCCCCTCTGGGCCTGCCACTCTGTGAGCACTGAGAAGGCTCATCTTGATCTTTTATGATTGAAATATCCCAAAGGCCAAGAGGTAGATGTTTCTAATGATTCTTCCAGCCATGTAATGAGTCATTTTGATAACACAATGGTGATTACCTCCAGCATGGGCTCTGTGCACAAACCTTACATGTTCTGGCTTTTCTTGGGCTTCAGACTTATTAAAAGCTTCCCTGACTACCTGCGGCACTTAGCCATTTGGTGTGCTGTCTAATACAGTCCTCAGGAGAATTCTCCATGGCAGGCAGTTTTCCATACTATAGCTTTTCTGGAAGGAAACATAATGTCTGTAAGATGTGGTTTTCTGGGCTGGGTATCTTTATGTGGCAGTATGCCCCTGCTTTTAATTTTGAGATGTTTATTTTATAAATCCCAAATGTGCCCTCTGGCTACCAATATTGGCAAGCCAAATTATTTAGATAAGTTCCCTCTGAAAACAATGAAGCACCCAGCACGCTGTCTGAAAACACACACTTGTTTGGAAGTTCAGATTGGCTGAAAAGTAATGAGTTATCTTTTCTCAAAAGCCAACTGCAACAAAAGGGAAGGGAAACCAGGTCAGCCCTTCTTCCACTTCGGATCTTGTGCTTGTGAAGGATACATTGTTGAGGTAGTTAGTGGTGTCAGCTTGACAGAAGTTATAATCATCTGTGAGATGGCTTCTCTGAGGGAGATTATCTTGGCTATGTTGGTTGGGGTGGGAAGAACTGCCAGTCTTGTGTGGCATCATTCTCTAGGCAGCAGATCCTGGATGAAATCGCATTAGAGAACTCTAGCTGAACACTAGCGCACACGCATTAGGTCTCAGAGAGTAATAAGGATGTCAGTGTCAAGAAATGTGTTTGAGGTCATTCATATTACGCTCTAGCAGAGAATCTGGCTTCTTTCCCCACCACATCCTAAGAAGCCGAATGAAGCTAATCTGAAAGGTAGTGAACCAATTCGTTTGGATGAGGACATTTCAGCATGTCGTCTAGACCTTTAACAGTGGTTACCACACACTGCCATCACCCAGGTGAACCATGAGAAAGAGCAGCAAATAGAGTGGAAAGACATGAAAAGCATTCAGTTAGTCGAGAAAAGGATGCAGACTCTCATTTTTACAGGACAATGGGGGTGCAGACGAGCACCCGTAATTATCGCATGTAAGGAGAACACTGCCGTCTGGACTGTGGGAATTTCTTGAGGGCAAGACCCCATTCAGCAAAGGTTTCCGCATGTAAACATGTAAATTCACTTGAAGAGGAGCAAGGGAAAGGGAGAGAGAAGGAAGTGAGGACTAATTATTCAAAAGCAGTTACCCAAGGAAGAGTTTTCCTGAGTTTAATCTCCGTAGTACACAGAGACCCAGAGACCCACTACTCCTGTGGTATGATCAGGGCCATCCTACATCTTGAGTTGGCAGCAGAATTTGTGACATCATCCATGTGGGGCTAGTTTCGCAGGCATATAAATTTCACTTTTGGAGCCAGAGAGATTTTCACCATAAAGGCCAGAAAATATATGCAAAGATATTGTTCCAGTTCATTTTCTGTTACTATGATAAAAGACTCTGATTAAAAGCAACTTAGAGCAGGAAATGTTTGGCTTATACTCGGGTCACAGATCATAACTGAGCTAAATCAAGGCAGGAAGTCAATGGAACGACATGAAGCAGGGACCATGGAGGGACACTATCGTGCTGGCTTGCAGTAGGCTCACATCCACCCTTCTTACATAGCCCAGGATGACCAGCCCAGGGAACAGCACAGCTCACGTGGGCTGGGCTCTCCCACAGCAGTTGTCAATCAAGACAATCCCCATAGACATGGTCACAGGCCAATCTGAACTAAGCAGATGATTCTCAGATGACTCTAGGCTGTGTCAAGTTACAGTGAACACTAGCTGTGATGATCATATTCCTTGAAACAAAAATCCCCTGAATGGCCATTGCATGAAGCTATAAAAGTAAAGCTTAAATTTCCATGGAGATACCAGCACATTATTGATGTCAGGACTGAAACATCTATCTGCTGAGGAAAGCTGTAGGCACAGAGCAGAAATGACCCAAGAGAGGTCTTCTGGGTTGCAGGTTGCAGAACCAGAAAGGTAGAGCGATCCAAAGCCACTATGGCCTAGATGATCTCATCACGACCCCTAGAGACTCAACTTGGAATTGCAGTTCTTGGTGTTGGCCTGGCTGAGATGTTAACTCACTGGATCTCTGTGCTTCCATTCTGGAATTGGTGTGTGCATTCTGTGCCATTATATATTGGAAATACATAACTTGCTTTTGGTTATACAGGGGATCACAAACAAAAGTCTTCAGACTTTTGAACAATGTTGAAACTGCTAAGATGGGATGTTTAGAGATCAGCTAGATTGATTTTGCATTATAAAATTGGTAAGATATTTTACGAGAGTGGGATGTTAAGACCTAAAGTGATGTATATGAGTGTCAAGTAGACAAGCAACTGGCTTCTGGGGTTGATGCTCATTGCTAACTTAAATAGATTTAGAATCATCTAAGAGACACAACGCTGGCCAGGCTTCCCAGAGAAGTTTAAGGAAGTTTCTCTCTTGAATGCAAGCGGCAGCATCTCATCCTCTGCAGTCTGAATCTGGCACTTAAAGCCTAGAATGTACCTGGAGAGCATCATCCTATAGTCCATGTTAAAAGGCCACAGAAGCTGGATTATGGTGGCAGCAAACAATGTCAGGAGTACTGATAGCAGTGGTGGCAGCAGTGGCGACGGAAGTGACAAGAGAGACGCATTCACCAACAAGAAGCGAAGCCTTGAAAGCAGGCAGCACTGGGAATGTCACCCATTCAGCTGTCACCCTCTCCACTGTCTGCAGGAGAGTGTCACCCGCTCTTTGGGAGTGGTCTGCTCAGTCCATCCTTCCTGGAAATGTCCTCACAAATCCACCCAGAGTCATGTCTTTATTAATTTTGCATTGAGTCAAACTGACAGTCGAAGTTGACCATCACAATGTATTACAGTGCTCTGCCATGTGATCTTCAGAAGTCCGAAAGAAGGGAGCCAGGCACGGTGAGAAAGGTGGCTAAGAACTTCTCAGAACCGTTAAAAACACACCTAGTACAGATTTGAGAAGCCTAGCGCACCCCAAGACAGATGTTCTTAAAGCCTACACCTGAACATTCATGTTTCCTAAAAGCAGAGTCAATGAGAGAACACTTAGAATCAGTGGGCAAAGGTGAAAGATGTGGGAAGGAAGGATAGAGTTTCAGATGGCGTCCCAGCAGCAGAGGTAAAACCAAAATATCGAAGACTACTGTAGATGTGCCGAATGAAACAATTGTCAGTGTGTGATTCTATGGTTAGCAAAAATTAAAATATTGTATACAATACGTGGTGTGTTCTATAAAATATAGCACACATATGTGCATGTATGTATAGAGACGGAGAGGAGAAGAGAGGGGAGGAGGGGGAGAGGAGGATGGAGAGAGATTGGTGATTAGTCACCACAGAAGCTCAGTGAGACCCTTGAGGAAGAAAGTGACTCTGGTGGCAGCCGTGTGAAGTGAGAACGCTTCTGAAGAAGAAGGAACCATCACATGGCAGAGCAGGTGGAATTTGGTGATTGTACGAAAGAGTTGTGTGAACATCTGAGGATGCTAAGATTTAAAAGTAGAACAATAACAATTAGATCAAGAGGTGAGTAAATTAAATCCATCTTAAGGTTTTATACTTTCTAGAAAAGGAGTAGGATTTTGAATGATTTCTACTTTGCGGTTCAATTCTGTGCAAGGGAAATTGTAGTGTGTTACAGGCTGGAAAGATGGCTCTCTGAAAAAGAGCACTCTATTCACAAACATGAGGGCGTGAGTTCAAATCCTCATTACTAATGTAAACCATCAGTTGTGGCTGTGCTCACCCATAGCCCCTGTTCCATAGGGGTCCCAAGCAGGAGACCTGCTGAGGCTTGCAGACTGCTAGCTTAGTTCTAAGTACAGTGAGTGATGCTGGTTTAAAAATACAATGCGAAAGACAGAACAGAGTACCTGTCATCCTGCAGTGTTGTGTGCATGAACACACGTGCATACACTGCGTGCACACACACAATACACTGTGCGTGCACACACACACACACCACTCGCCAACACACACATTAAAAATAACCAAAGCAATGTGTTGCTTTCAAACTTGTACGGACATTCAAAATAAAAAACCATAAAAGAAAATAATCAAAAAACAGAACCTAGGGAAATAAAACTCTTGATGTTGGGTAGCACCAGGTATCCGAGGGGCTTATCTCAAATCACTAAGAAGAATCTGTTGCTAAGAAGCTTTGTCGAGAATTAAGATTGTTACGACGCTTTCTTAACACTTAGAACTTGGGTTTTATAACAGCGAAGGAAATTCTCGGGAGTTTTAAATCACCTCTTACTCCTACATGGGGAAGGGGGGTGTAAATGTGTAGATATGGAAGAAGTTTTCTAAAACAACTTTGCTTTCACAAGGTACCATCCCGTGGTTTTCTCCCTCTAACTGGGACTTGTAAACATCTACCGTTCCCACCCAACATCTCACTGGGTGCCACTAAGAACCTGGGCAATGCTGGGCAGTGGTGGCACACGCCTTTAATCCCAGCACTTGGGAGGCAGAGGCAGGTGGATTTTTGAGTTCGAGGCCAGCCTGGTCTACAGAGTGAGTTCCAGGGCAGCCAGGGCTACACAGAGAAACCCTGTCTCGAAACGAAACAAAACAAAATGAACCTGGGCAACATGGTGCTTCATAGAGAGGGCCTACATTGGCTGTCTTGAGACAGGTGAAAGGCTCACCCCCCACCCCCAAGGGCTTCCATTAAGAGGTAAGCACTGCCAAATCCCTTTAGTAACATTTGCCATCGCTGTTTTCTTTTCAGTTACGTGAACTAAGCTATTGGGGGCTGGTCTGACTGAGTCACTGGGTGACTGCTGTCAGACCTTTCTGTGTACCCAGTTACCTGGAGTAGAAGCTATTCCTGAGCAGTCTCTAGAAGAATCTCACCAAAGCATCCTGGATGCTCTGGGCACACGGACCTTGTGGAAGCAACATTGCAGCTGCCAGGACACTACTGTGGCTGTTGCTGAAGCCATGACTCCTGCTGCAGGAGGCCTTGTTCCTGTCACACCTGCTCCAGCCTGTACCAGCAGTGGAAAAGTTTTCTTTGGTCCTGCCAAGCCGTGATGACCTCCATGGGACCCTGCCTGTAGCTGCTTTAGAGGGTTCTACCCCTAGTCCTAGGGGTCCTCTAATACTAGACCTCATGAAGGTCAGGGAGGAGGGACATCTCTCTTGGAAACACAGCAGAAAAGCTTGAGGTCATAGGACCATACCTAGGTAAAGCCTCTGACTACTTCAAAAACAAGGTCTGTGATTGGACAATATGTATAATCTGTGATGAGCTCATATGTAAGGCAGGTCATGGCTGGAACTAGAAGCTGAGCACATATAAGGCTATTGGTAGAATTACAGGGAATTATGAGCAACACTCGGCCTAGACTGTGACCTTCTCATCCAGGCCAGCACAGCACGCTGTCCACAGTAGCTCAGCACAGCGCTGGTGAGAAACCCACTGTTAGAGATGACCGGACGACCTCTCTCTAATGAATAGCAAATGTTTCTGAAGCAAATGGCAGGGGAGGGGCTGCACTAAAAGCAACTTCCTGGCTTTGAGCCAGAGATGCCTAAGGCTCGGGAAAGATGCATCAGCCTCTATTAGGTGTTAATTAAAAGCTTCCGGCAACAAGAGCTCTGCAGCAACGGTAGGGAAAAGTTAAACTATTTTTAGCAATACTGTGATAGTTGCATTGATAAACATTTATTTTTAGCTGATCATCCACAGAATGGCCTTCAGTTCTGCAGGGAGAGAGGGTAATGGAGTTGGAAATGGTTTGTTTTTAAATGAAAATCCCAAGAACTGGACCCTGTGTTGTCCTCAGTCTTGCCTGCTGAGAACAGCTGTGTGCAAGTCATTTGTTGCTTTTCGGTTTCAACTGGTAAGGTCATTTGTGTGGTGTAAAGTAGTGAGGTGCCTATGGACCAGCTGGACCCCTCAGTCTCTAATTTTCTGTAAAGTAAAACAACTGCACCAGAAACATCCCTCGGAGAAGTCGGGAGCAGGACCACCACCTGCCCATTTTCTCTCTGATTCTTAACCCAGGTCTACCGATAAAGGATGCACCGGCTCTAGGCATCCGCTTCCGGATATTCAGGGAGCCTTTTCACATGTGCAGATGAATGTGCTTAGGATGAACTCCTTCGGCAGCTCCGTTAACTCCTGTCCTTTCTTTCGGTTTCTGGAATACACGTGTAGCCCAGTGTGGCCTGTGCCTTCCCACCTCAGTGATCCCATTTCCAAATTGTCCTAATTACTGTTTGTTGCTGCTAAAGCAACTTGGCGAAGAAAGGGCTTATAGTTCCCAATTTGGCAGGAACCCAAGTAGGGTCCTAGAGATGGAGCTGAAACAGAAACCACAGCTACCTTAGAGAACCCAGGAAACCACCCACCTGGCAGTGGCACTCCCCCCAGTAGGCTGGCCCTCCCACGTCAATCATTAATCAAGAAAATTCCCCCACAGACATTTGTATAGACCAGTGAAGTAATTCCTTGACTGAGATTGCTCCTTCCCTGACTCTATACTTTGTATTAAGTTGAAAAATATCACTTTTTGGAAACTTTCTATGTGGATGTTATTCTTGTTGATATTACCATATAGTAAACTGCAATATGTGTGTGTGTGTGTGTGTGTGTGTGTGTGTGTGTATTCTTTAAATAGAAACTCTGTCAACAGGATCAATTACCAACCAACCAGGGCCCATTGCTAATTAAGCAGGTCTTTGTAAAGACTGCAGATGACAAGTAGATTCTCAGGGGCAGTGAGCCTTTGCAAGCACCCACTAGCAAGTAGAAGGAGAAGGGAGTCCTGGCAATACTGTTTCACAGAGGTCCCCAAGCACCTCTGTCTATGGATCCCAGAAGAGCGGCATCTAACAGACACGGACAGCAGACAGGTGCAAAACTGGCAGGAAACAAGCAGTGAGCTTCTGGGAACTGCCTGCAACTGCACTCGGTGCCCATCACTCCAGATAAAGATGCATTTTACAGATGACAGTTGTAGCTTAAATAAATTCACTCCCTCATGAGCCAAGGGTTGTATGAAGCATATTTAAGAGAAGAGAGCTTATTCAGTCTATTGAGTCAAAACTCCCTACTACACGAGTCTATGCTGACGCCCTGCGTGCATCAGAAAGCTGAGGTACTATCTTCCTGGGATGGTTTCTCTGTCTCTGTCAGCCCAGATGGACCTCGAGGGGGTGAGAAGGAGGGAAAGGGAGGGGGAGGAAAATGACGGAAGAGGTAGGTGGCCAGAGAGTTTTGAGGTATCACATCTAGCAGACTCTAATACTTTGGTCTTTATCAGAAGTCTGATCCCTTCCTGATTAGAATGAAGGAACAGAACTGTGGAGCAAATGAGCGTAAGAAACTTTCAGGAGAGGTGACTGAAGCGTCCTAACAGACAGGCTGGGAGAGGCAGACTTGCAAGTTCCAGCTAGAGGACCCCTCCATATCTATGGAATAGCACTTCAAACCACAGCCCTTCTCCTGCTCCAGGCTTCTCTTTGCAGAGAAAAGTGCCATTTTTCATCTGGCTCCTTTGCACAAGGGTATTCAGGGCTGATTGGCTCAATAGGAAACACTGCCAGCAACTGAGAACTTAAAGAATTTGTACAAAAGAACTTTGCTCCCTCCTCTTCATTTCTGGAGCATTTCCCCCTCTCGCCCTGTGCGCCTCCTGCATAAATTACTCTGCTGGGCCGTCTTGCCTTGGTGCCTTTGCCTGGGCTTCAAACCTGCCAGTTAATCCTTAAGTCTCTTGAAAATGTATTGTCTACAATGAAACAACCAATTATGCTTTCAGATTTTGTGGCATAATATCGCAGAAACCAGCAATTACAGAATCAAAGTGGCATCAAGTGGAGGAGAGAGGAGTTAGTGCCGATTATTCCTTAAATAGCAGTTACGTGAACTCATAATAAATAGGTATTAAGCATTAAATGTATGATAAGTAATTCTTGACAATGCAATTATCCAAACAGAAGAGGGAAATGTGTCACTGTCAACTTCTTTTGTGCGTAGCTTGTTCGGTGAAACGAAGATGGAACGAGTTTGTCTTTGTTTCATCCCACAGAAGAGGAAAGAGTGGGACAACAGCACCAGAAGGAATCTGGAGGGGGCTGAATACAGCTGACCAGAAAATTCCAGGACAATGACTGTCATTTATCAGATCCATATTTAGAATGTCTTTGCTATTACACAATTGGCATGAATGTATGTAGCCCGTTCGGCAAACTATGGTTCATGTAGGAGATATTTTAATGGCTTCAGCTTCTGTCCCCAGAGTGATGATAGTCTATGAGCCTCTGGGGCTCCTGGCCACAGCCTTGGGTTACTTCATCCACATGTAGGCTGAGGCATGTTTTTTCAAGTAGATACACTTCGGGCACTAAGATGGTTGTCATCTTTGAAGTAGCCAAAGACAGCTTCCTGGATGTCAACATGGAGTGCTGTAGATTAGGTCTAATGATGCTTAGAATGTGTTAATTCGGTCCCCAAAATTGCACGAGAATCCGCATGTCCGTGGGTAAGACACTGAGGGAACCCTCCTCCCAGTTGGTTTGATTGGTAAATAAAGTTGCTGGCAGCCAATGGCTGACCAGAGAGACGGGTCCTGACTTTAGGATTCCCAGGCAAGGGACTGAGGGACAGGAAGAGATATAGCTGCCATGTTATGAATGGAGTAGAGGCCACACCTGAGAGGTGATGGACAGAGAACATAGCTGTCACGTAGGTGCTTGGGAATTCAGCCCAAGAGGACTGCAGGTTTGGGTCCAGGGCAGCCAAGATGGAAAATAGGTCTTAGTAAGTAATAACTCAGGAATATCAGAGGGGAGAGTGTTACCACATGGAGGTTTGGAAGTGGCCCAGCCATTGAGCTGTTTAAGGCATATTAAAATATAAATAACCCCCCCCCGTGTGTATGTGTGTGTGTGCGTGTGTGTGTGTGTGTGTGTGTGTGTGTGTGTTTTATTTGGGAACCCATAACATTGGGGGGAGGGGGAATCGAGGAGCGCCACCACCACCTCTGGGGTCAGTTTGAGTAGAATTAATTTGGAATTGCTACAATGAAGACTCCAGGACCCGGTAATAAAGTCATTTAAGAGGAAGATTGAGACTGATTGAGCAATGCACTCTTTCTGCTCACCTGGGAGGAACAAATTTTTCCTACCATGGCTCTAAAGACAGAGACAGTCATCATAGAGGCTGAGGTGACTCTAAAAGAAGGAGACAGGAAAACGGAATCCCACTTCGACAAGCTGAAGAATCAGTTGATCCTTCCCCATCTTCCTCTCCTTCAAGTGTCAATCAATTCTTAGCCAGAGCTATACAAACCACAGGATCATTTTAGCCAGAGCTATACACACCACAGGATCATTTTAGCCAGAGCTATACAAACCACAGCATCATTTTAGCCAGAGCTATACAAACCACAGAGTCATTTTTAATTGACATAAGATAGTAGGTTTTTATCTTTTCCATTCCATCCTAAAGGAATCCCAATGACGAAATATTTTTATTTTACAGTGATAAAGCTGTTTCTGCCCCCAAGATAGGGGTCCTAAAATCCCATCCATGGTTTGTAAATTCCTGTCGACTTTTCAAATTAAATGATTCCTAACCATTAGAACTGAGTACTGAACAGCAGCTGAGGTCAGAGACAAGATGGCAGGCTAGATGCCACACAAGATGGCAGGCTAGATGCCACACCTGGAAGGTGACATTGATGGATGAAAGCCATGATTAAAAGCCACCTATAGCAATAGAGGAAAGAGCCACAGAAAACAGGTGGCATTTTCTCCACAAAAAAAAAGCTGACGCATGCTTTTAACCACACTATGCTGCTTACGCTGAACTCGGTCCCACCTAGGGCAGTGTGTTCAAAGACTCTGAGCACCAGCTGCCATGAAACTTGTGGAGAGAGACATTTCACACTGCTAGAAACTGAAATTGAAAGCTGAATTCAGCCTGCCAGGAGAGGAAAGTGGAGCACAGCGAGCTTCAGGCTCAGCAGCTGAAAGAGGGTACAGGAGTCTGAAGCTGATGGATCTACTAAACCATTATCACCACCATTGCTATTGCCAGGGGGAGCAAGAGCTCAGGACTGCAGGGAGAACACAGCAGAACATGGAGTATGCTACTTCCTGATGGCCGCAGACCCAAGCATTGCAGAAGGGATAAACAGAAGCAGAAGCACGCCAAGAGAGTCTAGAGTTGAATGTCTCTCACAACACACCCATCCAGGACAAGTTATATAGACATTGGAGATCAGAATTAACGGATGTTTGTTACAGATCTTGCTGTGGTGTCCTGAGCAACTGAAGAAGGTAAACACCTGTGGGCAGACTCCCATGCTCCTTTAGGTCCTCAAGAACAGAAAGCCCTGCACAACTGAACTCTAAGGTACTAGAGACTGGATTGTAACTTGCAACCCAATGAATCATATGGGAAAGCCATGGGTGGCATCTGTTGGAGTGTTTCTAGGTTCCTGGTGTCTTGTTCAAAGAATTAAAGACGCACGCACAAATAGCAAAGTAGCCAGAGGTTTTATTCAGACACTCAATGGAAAGTACAGACAGAGCTCTGACACCCTCTTCTGGCCACTAAGGGCTCTCCACACACATGGCCCACACATAACAATCAGCAAAATAGCCATTTAGAAAATACAAAAGTCACAAACTCAAGGCAGGAACGGAAGCAGAGGCCATGGAAGAATGCTGCTTACTGACTTGCTCCTCCTAGATTGTTCAACTTGCTTTGTTATATAAGGCAGGACCACCTGCCATGGAGTGTCATTGCCCTCAGTAGGCTGGGCCCTTCCACATCAATCATTAATCAAGAGAACACTCCCAGATAAGCCTACAGGCCAATCTGATGAAGGTATTATCTCAGATGAGGTTCCCTCTTCTAAAATACCCTGGCCAGTGTCAAGTTGACAAAAGAAATTTAAATGTATTATATTTATTATGCATGTGTATATATGTGTATGTATGTGTGTCTGTCAGAGAGAGAGAGAGAGAGAGAGAGCAAGAGAGAGCGCACAGGGCATACGTGGACGTTAGAAGACAACCTGCAGACATCGGTTCACTCCTTTCCCTGTGTAGGACCTAAGAGTAGAACTCAAGTCATCCGTCTTGGTAGCAGGCACCTTTGCCCCACTGCTGGGTCTTTTTGGGAGATTCCAGTCCATCTGTATCTATACCAGGCCTGTGTTGGGGCACACCTCAGATATGGCAGGCAGCAGGCAATGGAGCAAAATGGTCACTTGGCCAGGGAGCAAGAGAAGATGTGCCTAGGACACCACAATTCCCTCGTGGGGTACACAGTTTGGGACTGAACTTCTCCCCTTCTGCCTCCCCTGGGAACACAACATTAGACACATGGAGCTGTGAGGGCATTTCCAGCCCAGGCTTAGAACTGAACAGACACTGGCTGCCATCTCCTCAGTGCTGGCAGCATTGCTGCAGTGTGCTTTCCTGACAGTCTTCCACTGTTCTGTGTCTCCAGTCCTGCTTACATGGCTCCTCTCATCCTCAGCCTCGCTGCTGAACATCTGACTCATCTTTTCTCTAGACGCGTGCTCTGTTCTGCAAGCAGCACTTGGACAGCAGCATTGTGAGGGATGTCTATTCATTCCGTGTACTCGGTCCACAGGCACGGGACTAGACTGCACGCTGTCTCCCCTCTTACTTTGCCTTCACAAAACTCCCGCTCCCTAACGACCCAGCTGTGTCCCACAGAGCTTTATCCCCCAGCTGTGTCCCACAGAGTTTTATCCCTCCTCACTAAGGGCCACCTACCTTCTCCCTCCTTCACCACAGGCTCAGGTTTCCAGTTCTCACCTGCTGCATCCAAGCTAACTCCAGAGTCCACACAGATTCCCACCCAACCGGCATCTCAGTTTCATCTCCTATGTGAACTCTGACCCTGGCATTTGCTTCGATGGCTTATTGCCATGGTAACTCTGGAATCTCCATGACATCCTTCTACAGAAGAAATATCAAACCCAAGGGTTCAACTCTGTAAGCCTAATTTCTTATTTATTAACACTTCTGGCTTTCTTCTACTGTATGAACCTCCTTCTCCACCTGTCCTGGCTCAACTTTTATCTCCATCAACTGAGACCTTTAAATTCACGATGTTCATGCCCTGGTGGCCAATAGGCTCAGCTCGTGGTATCTACTCTGCTACTGTCACACCTGTCTGCTTCCTTCAGCCCTGATGTCTGGCTCCTCCAAGTCCTGGCTGCCAGGCTGTGGGTAGGGTGCCACTAACATGCTAAGGTCTTCAGCCTTGTGAAGTGTCTTGGTGCTTTCAGAATGACTGTCTCCAGTGTGAGCTCCCTCTAGAGCCACTCCAGAGTCCTCAACACTTCTCCTATCTCCCACGCGGTTACTTCCCACTCAAGGGAGGCAGAATCCTCTCCAGGTACTGCCTGTTAGAAACAAACTTCAGACAAAAACTCCTGCAGGCTTCCAGAGCCAACCTGCAAAGGTAGCTCTACCTGCACTGATCAGCCCCTGGTCCAGAGACGGTGAAGGGAGACTCCTCTCTCACCAGTGCTTCCTGTTTCCTTCATTCCTCACCCAGTAACACTCCCTCCCTCCTGCAATGCCAAGTTCTCCCTCTCTTGTTGGTTCCTTGGTGTCTGAATGACATCTACTCCTCCTCGAGGGGCGGGGCTTCGTGAGCTCCTCACTCCTCCGTGATGGGTGGGGCTTTGTGAGCTCCTCCCCTATCCATGCTGGAGCGTGGGCAGGCTTCATCTGGTGCAGGTCATATGCAGGCAGCTGTAGCTGTTGTGGGTTCTTGAGTACAATCACCATGTCACATCCAGAAGACAACATTTCATAGCACTGTTTCCCACCTTCTGCGTATTACCTTCTTTCTGCTTCCTCTTCAATGATAATCCCTGAACCTGGGCAGGGCAGGGGTATTAATAAAGATGTGCTAGTTATGACTGGGCACTCAGGCACGTCTAATAAGTGCACTCTGAGCACTTATTAATGACTGCATTCGTTGGCGCCCAAGGTTGAGAGCAGCCTAGTGCAACGGGCAAAAGCACAACACTTAGAAGACAGTTTAACAATACACCCATTTAACAGAAAACAGCAGCAAGTTCTACTCTAGAGCCTATGACCTCCATAGGTGTGGGTTTTGACCAGGTTTACATGAATTCTATTCTGCAGAGCAAGCCTCATATCCATCAGAATGTGGTGGGCTACCCTCCAACACTCATGATAGGTGGGCGTGTCTTGCCCAGAGGGTCAGTATTAGAGCATTCAGGGTCCAGTTCTCTTCTATGCGGCATCCAGCATACACAGCTGCTGTGTAAGCTCACCAGCAGGAAGAAAGTTTGCTGGTCTGTTTGAGATGAATTTCTCTGTGCCCCACATTATAAGTGTGCGATGTCTTCAGCAATAGAGTTCTGTACTTGTGCCTCGTAACTGAGAACAATGGTGAAAGCCGATATATTCAGAGATCTCTGGGGCCTCTCTCACCTGTAACTTGTAGAGAAGTGTTTTTTACCTGGCGCTTTGGTTTTTCCACTTGAAAAGACTTGTCTTTGGGGAGTGGCTTTGTCCACTCACACAGGGTACTTCTTTAAACCCCCTTGACTTTTTAAAAATTAGCTTACTAAATAAACAGTGGTTTCCATAGGCTTTCGTTCATAAGCCCCAAGTTATAATTAACCTCATCACCATGCTCTCTTCTTGCTCCTTCACCCCACTTAAACCTTTAGCCCTCAGTGTCCCCCAAATCTTCTTTCACATCACATGTTTTGGGGTTGTCAGATAATGTGTTTCTATATTCGATATGCCTTTTTCATATATCCTTTCTTGTTGGTTAGCTATTTTCAATACTCTGATTTCTTTCATCTTACGAGCATCTCTGCCGAGTACCTAAGTGCCTCTTGATTCTCCAAACTGACAGAGAAACTGACACCCACCTCCCTCCACAACCTAGGTTCTCAAACCAGACAACTCCCGAGAGCTTCACCTTCTGGAGCTCATAGTAGCTTAGCACCTGCATTTACCATCAGGATCAGGCTGGTCTCATCAAGGGGCAAACAGCCTCTTTAGCTGCAGTAAGAGCTCATGCCTGCTTCTGTACTTGGTTTTTCCTCTGATAACACTGACTTTGAACTCCTGACCTTGCCTTCCTTGACCATGCACAATCCTCCTATCCCTCCATCCTCTCTGGCTACTTGATCACCTTGTTCTCAGGAGGGCTCTTCCTACCTCTGCTTGACTGCAGAGGCTCCCGGGTGCTGGGACGGGCTCTTTCTGCGTGGATTTCTTTTCCTGGCATCTTGCACATTCCTGTTGCCACTGTAACTTTCTCTGTGCTGATGGCTCTCGGGTGACTGTCTCTCTCCTCCTGAATTTTCATCTGTGAGAAGTCACTTCAGTATGTCCCCCCAAAGTGCCTCAACACATTTCAGACAAGCAAGTCTTGGATTTATTTTCTTAACCACCCCAAGGTGCCAAAGCAGAGCATCTGGTGTCTCCTTGGGTCTCTTCCTCCTGGGTGTCTTGCATTTCATCACTTCCTGAGGCCATTCACTCTCCTGGACTCACTGTTTAGCCCCTGCATCATCGATCAATAGCTCACAAACTCTTGATATCTTTCTAATAATTGTTATAACCCTGTGTTGGGGGAGGGGTTATGTACTAGTGAGTGCAGTGCCTAAAGAAGCCAGAAGAGGGCGTCAGAGCCTCTGAAACTGGAGTTACATGCAGTAGTGCACTATCCAACATGGGTGCTGGGAACCAAACTTGGGTCCTCTGCAGGAGTAGTACATGCTCTTAACCGCTGAGCCATTTCTCTAGCCCTCGCTTGAGGGATCTTTTGGAAGTATGTAAATATGACTATCAGGCTGCCAAAAAACCCCTATGGATCTATCTATCTAACTAAATATATATATCTTTGGGGGGTGTAGTGGCTATTTCTGGTTGTCAACTTGACTATATCTGGAGTGAATTACAATCCAGAATTAGAAAGCTCACCTGTGATCTAGATCTTGAGTCTGAAAGACACTAATTTCAAGCATGGTGGTACACACCTCTGATCTGGGCCACACCTGCTGCTGGAGATCTACATAAGGACATTGGAAGGAGGAAGATTCACTCTTCTTTGCCTTCGAGCCTTGTGGGACTAAGCGACTGCTAGATCCATTCACAGCTGCTGCTGACCATTGTTGGGGAGTTGGACTACAGACTGTAAGTCATTAACAAATTCCCTTACTATACAGAGACTACCCATAAGTTCTGTGACTCTAGAGAACCCTGACTAATACAGGGGGAAAATCCAAATCCTTATAGGACTTTTGAAGCCTCTTTGCCTGACCCCAAGAGAGAAACCTTGGATTGGCCCATGCCTCTCACCTGCTTCATATTTCAGAGTCTAACCACAGAGGAGAATTTACCAAGGTCTTATTTCTGGAACTTTTCAGACTCCATATTCTTGGAGTATGTCTTCAGTACCCTCTCTGTGTTTGCAGGAAGTCCTCCCTGGATTACCTGGTAGCTCAGAAGTCCTCCCCTGCACACTCACAGTGCTTGCCACCCACCCATTCCAGCAGGGAACACAGGAGACTGAAGGTAATCATCTACACATCTCACAGAAGCTTCGTGATGCCAGTCCTCACCTCCTACCCAGCATCCCCAGGCCCAACACACAGCACAACCAGGGCCATGGACACTCCTTACATATAAACTCAAGGACAACCGGGCCAGAATGATGGGGACTCAGGATGTTGCCAGCTGATTTGGGATTTTCCTTAATACCTCTCACTACAGTTATCAGGGAGTACAAACTGATGGGTTAAGTGGTCTTCAGTCTTCCAATCACTAAAAGTCCAGAACACTTGACCAGTTGTTTTAATAGAGATCCAAAACTATGGAGTCACTGTCGGTGTGTGACGTATTTTATAACACTTCCTGTTTTATTATACGTATGATCTGGTCATGACGTTTACAAGAAAACAGGAAAGAGAGTAGCAAAATGAAATGACCCACGTTGTCAAGTGACAACCACGCTGTTACGTGACAACAGTAACTCATCGATTGTGTGTCAGAGGACAGCTAATAGGAGTCATCTCTCAACTTCCCCCATGTGGCTCCCAGAGAGTCAAGTCAAGTCAGGCTTGCTTCACCAGTTCAGCCATCTCTCCTGCTTTTCTAATATGGATCCTCCTGGGAACATCTTCCTCCCTGTAACTGTTTCCCATGCTCACCTACAATACAGGGCCCACTGAGCTTTGCTTTATACACTGCTTCTTTTGAAAGGGTTTGACATGGATATTTTCACCAAACACTCGAGATGATTTGAAATGTTTGAAGATGAATGTTTTCAGATGTCACCCTCCACCCTTTTCCATATGATGTGATGAGAGCCCTGCTTCTTATCGACACAAACCTGTCACAATTTATATCCAAACCTCTTGACTTCGAGTGGACACCGTTGGAGGTGTCTTAGTCAGGGTTTCCATTCCTGCACAAACATCATGACCAAGAAGCAAGTTGGGGAGGAAAGGGTTTATTCAGCTTACACTTCCACATTGCTGTTCATCACCAAAGGAAGTCAGGACTGGAACTTAAGCAGGGCAGGAAGCAGGAGCTGATGCAGAGGCCATGGAGGGATTTTACTTACTGGCTTGCTTCCCCTGGTTTGCTCAGCTTGCTTTCTTATAGAACCCAAGACTGCCAGCCCAGGGATGACACCACCCACAAGGGGATAGGCCCTCGCCCCTTGATCACTAATTGAGAAAATGCCTTATAGCTGGATCTCATGGAAGCATTTTCTCAAGAGAGGCTCCTTTCTCTGTGGTAACTCCAGCTTGTGTCAAGCTGACACAAAACCAGCCAGTGCAGGAGGGGACTGAACTTTGAGGAGTTTCTGGAGTTTGTTTGATTTCCTTCATTTTTGTTGAACAGCTTCTTTTAAATTCAACTTTGTACAAGTCTAATTTCAATGTCCTGTGATTAGTGGACCTTACTAAGCCTCTTAGTACACCTTCGGAAATTCCAAATCAACTCACTTGGCATGACAGATTTGTAGAATTCAAATGTACCAGACTGCATTTATCATTAAAAGCTGAGTATTTTGATTGAGAGCTTGAATTTATGAAAATATATTTTTGGTTTGGAGCATATAGTCAAACACTTGGCTGCTACAGTCACATCTTCTTGGCTTTTACAACTTTTTAGAAATGAGTGAATCGCTAATCCCAAATTAACTCCACCCAGAGCAGGCTCATCTGTGCATGCTTTACACATTGCTCCTTTTACAGCCCTAGGGCAGTGTAATTCCCACTCTTTCATACACGTGTTGATTTACAAGATTTTGTTGAGGTTTGTCATGTCCTGGTCCCTGTTTTGAAGCATCAAGGCCACAGCCGTGAAGAAACAGCCAAGAATTTTATTCTCCTGGATAACTTGGGCTCCCCTGAGGGTGGCAAGGAAAAAGTCAGAAATTAAATACATTGAGCTGGGTTCAGCAAATGGAAAGGAGGAGGAAGAAAGGCGGGGTAATTGAGAACAGGGTGAGTGAGAGGGCAGCAGATGACATGTTCTGACTCTCCGGGGACACTCTGAGCTGAGCCTCAAACATCAAGAACTGGCAGATCTTAGGAGGGTGTGAGCTCTGGATGGAAGGATGAAACGTGGAAACTGGCTCACTTGAGCTTCTTCAGGGAGTTCAGAATGTCTTACACAGAGAAAGGGTGCTACAGAGGGAAGAATGGAAAATGGGGAGACAGACAGACAGACAGAAACAAAAAGAGGCTGAGAAACACAGGCCGACATAACTACTTTGTAATTTTAGAGCCACAGAAAGGAGTGGGGAACTCCTTGTATGTTCCAGGAGTTTCCTAAGATCTAATTCCCAGTTACTGTCAGGAATCCTGTACCTACTGAGGCTCAGCTTCTGTAGTTACAAGTCCAGATTAGGCTCTCAGATTAGGATTTGTCAAGGGAAAATGGAAGAACTATCAATGAAAGATAAAACACAAGCCCGGAGCTCCCTGCTCTGCAGAGCTGCCGTAGCCACTCAGCTCATCCAGAGTCTTCAGGCACACTGAAATTAAGTTTCTTTCTTCATGCTAATACCCTGACAGATAATTCTCGGGGAATGGAGAGTCACAGAAAATGAAGGATTTTGAAGAGATGTTCATTAAATACATACAGTACGCCAAAGCACTCATTTGCTTCACTGTGGGTGGAATTATTTGAACAAAATATCTTGTGCCCACGTGCAACTGAAGGCACAGACAGGGGAGCATGTAAAAGTCTTTCTACAAAACTGATCCACTTGTGTGAAGGCACAAGTGTGCATGCACACATATGTGTGTGTGTGTGTGAGAGAAAGAGAGAGAGAGAGAGAGAGAGAGATGTGTGGTGTGTTATGTATGTGTGTTGTGATGTGTGGTGTGGTATGCGTGGTACGTGTTGTAGTGTTGTGTGTGTGTGTGGTGTGGTGTGAGTGTGTGTGTGTAATGTAGTGTGCATGGGGTATGGTGTGTATGTGTGGAATGTGATGTGCGGTATGTGTATGTACTGGGTATGTGTGTGTGTGTCTGTCTATGTGCAGTGTGGATGCACTGATTATCCATCTTCTTTCTTCCCTGGTGTGTCTGAGCAGGTCTCTAACTTTACCACAGCAAGGACTCTGGACAGACACTCCCGCCCAGAAATCAGGACTGATATCCAGCTTCCCAGCACCGTAGTTCTTGTGCCATCCCCATAAACTTGTCCGCCTTGTTTCCTTGGTTTTGGAAGAGAAAATGAGGGTGGGCTTTATGATCGGAGAGCTAGTAAAACAGCTGTAGGGAGATCATTAGCTTCAAGATGGAATAAAGGTGGCTAGGAGTAAGAAGCACCAAATGTTGAAAAGACTAAGGGAGAACCTGTAAAGATCAGAGAATGCTTCTCTGGGGAAACAGGCATTGAGCTGAGTTTTGAACAATGAAGAGGCGGTGGTTATGCAAACCTGATGTGTATACCAGGAGATGAACAGTATTCCAAACATAGGGCCGGGCGGAGTCTCAGAGTGCGGGGTATGGCGTTCTGGTAAAAACCAAAGGGGAATAAGTGTGGCCAGAGCTTGGAAAAGCGAGACACTTCTAGACCAGAAGAAGGTCCTCTGAGTGTTGCCGTGAGGTAAATGCCCCTTCTCAAGAGCACTGAAATGCTGGTTATCTGCCACTCCATAATCATCATAGTATGTCTTGGCAGCTACATAAATTACAGCTTATTAACATATGGGTCACTCGATGGGTGATTAGGCCATGCACACTTGATCTAGGCTGCTCTTCTTCATCATCTTGTTGCAAGGTCATTAGGAAACATCTCCAGAATATGCTGCTGGACCTCTCTGTCTACAGGTGTCATTAACTGAAGATGAGTGTACCGGCCCAAGAAAGACTACCTCAGGATCGATTATGGCAGATGTGTGACTGGGCAGGCAGAGTGTTGGGCCCCTGTGACTTTGCTTCATTCTTCCAAGCAAAGCAATAATTTTGTGATCGAACTCAGTTCAAGGTGCAGGCAGACCACCCATTTAATGAGTAATCTGAGACTCGCTTGACAAAGCCTATGGATGTAGAGAGATGAGAACTGGCTCGTTGGTGGGATGTACCACCAGTGATGAGTTGGTGTAACGTTTTAAACAGCCTGTTGACGTTTTCTCTCAATTTAAACCCTTCATAACACTATTTTTATGAGGCCTGAGTCCAGCTTTGTGATGGGTCCCATGCTTATTCACCATTGGGCTTCCCTTCTCCCCCAAACTCACAGATGCGCGGCATGCTCCCAACTCACCCATCAGTTAAAGTGGCTCTCCTCCAGGCTCCTTAGCTCCTAGCCCATTGTCCTCCCCTAGGCTCCCTCAGTACTGTCCTTACCAATAACTTCCCCTCAAACCTGCCTCTAGAACAGCCTCTGCCCCATGTACCACAGGATGATGGGTCCTTTCCTCAGCTTGAAATCCAAGGCCCTTTCTAGACTAGCCCCATGTTTCCGGTCCCCATCTGCATTTCAGTTTCTGGCCCCAGGTGGCCCTGTGATAGCAAGGTGACTGAGCCTCTCTTCCTCTGCCAGATGCCACTTCATTGACACACCTTTGTGTCCCTGAACACTTTTGTGTTTCCTTGGCTTTTCTGGCTAAACCAAGCATTCCCTTATTGGCAATCTGGAAAACCAACTGTTTTGTAAGACCTAATCCAACAATGACATTCTGCTTCTCATTTATTCTTATCATTCAGAGCAGATTGAGCTGCTCCTCTTCTCTAGTGCTCAGTGTTGCACTTGACACTGTGTTAAATTGTCTTGTCTCCTCATGGTTGGGGCATGGACTAGAACGTAATTTATCAATAGTAAATATATGTTTGAGAGAAATGGATCACACGGGGAGGCGGGCAGCCAGAGGAGCTGGAGCAGGAGGAACAGGCTTGCCCTTAAATTCTCGTAACTAGCTCACTTTGTAAGAGCACTTTTATCCCGTTTAAGAATGATATATTCAAGCCAGGCATGATGTTGTGTGCCTTTAATTCCAGCACTCGGGAGGCAATGGGAAGAGGATCTCTGTGAGTTTGAGTCCAACTGGTCTACATAGCCAGAGGTATATAATAGAGAAACCCTGTCTCAAAAAAAAGTAATATACCCAGTAACCTAATTACCTTCCACCTGGTCCCACTTCTTGAACATTCTGCTACTTCTTAACACAGCTACCCTAGTGACCAAGTGTTTTGCACAGGAACCCTTGAGAAACACACTCAAGCCATGCCCAAGCCGTATTAAACCTCAATATCAAATCAGCCTTAAACAAATAGTACAAGGTATGAGGAGGATTTTCTTCATACAGTGATGAACAAAACTGTCAGCTAAATGTAGATGGCATTCCACCTCTCCAGGCCATTTTTAAAATGTTGGCATGCTTCTGGATCCTGACATGTAACTGATTGCTTTTCGGATTGGTGGCAAATATGTTTTTGTCAGATCTAGGTGGACCAAGGGTTGGTTTTCCCTGGAACCACATAGCTTTGCCGAGAATAAATGCCCAGGGAAAGGCAGGGTGGACCCTTTACTTCATGGTCCACTATGGACATGTGTTCTCAGGTAAAGTGCACAGCCTATATGCCTCTGCTTACAAGCTCAGTGTGATGGAGAAAAGCCTGAACTGAAGATGTTGTCAAGTAAACAGCACCATTCAGATGCGTTCTCTCCATTTCTGAGGTAGTATTTTTCCAGAATGCTAAGTCCTCATTTCAATGTCTATTTACTAGAGCATGATGCTATACACATGTACTAGCAGGAGCCGGCTGCCCAGAAATGTACATACTTTTAAAGTAACAATGAAATTAATAATTTAATTTTTCTAAATCACACTGGATTCTGAGTCCTCTGCTGCATACATCATCACCATTCATCTATAAATAGATTTTTTAAAAATATTTTTTATTCTATTTTACGTATATGCATGTTTTTCCTATGTGTATGTCTGTGCACTGTGTGTGTGTGCCTGGTGTGGAGGTCAGAAGAAGGAGCTACATCCACTGGAAGTGGAGTTACAAATGGTTGGGATCCACTGAGAATCGAACCTGGGTCCTTGGCAAGAGCAACACGTGTTCTCAACCACTGAACGGCCTCTCCAGCCTCCATAGCAACTCTCACGCTAACAGTTTCACCACACCTATTTTATTTTACGAGTTACAAAACTCAGAGCCTTCATAGGTTCCCACACAAGTCAACGACACAGTGAGGAGCAAAGCCCACATTTACCTCAATTTATAGGTGCACACTTTTACCAACAAGTAATAACTAAAGAAAAATCAATCCACCCAAAGAAAGAGGAAGTGAACATTGAGAATTTTTCTTGCTCTAACATTCTAGAATGGTATGGAAAAACATACCCTGAAGTGTTCTGCAACAAGGCAATGTTAGCAGCCACTGTTTGAGAAACTTGGTCCCCAGTGAAAAACCCAGGACTGGTCGTATATATTACATGGCACTAAGACATACCAATCTCGATATCTGTGGTCACACCAAAAGATGCCTGCTTCTCCATCACTCCCTGGGAATCCTCTCAGAACATCCCGTGATGACATTAGTCACCATGGAGATTAGAGCCACAAGAGACCTCTCGTTATTTTCTTTGCCAAATATAGAATTTTAAACAAAGTCTTAGTCTGGGAATTTTTCAAAATTGGCAAAGATGAATATTACAGCTCTTTTTTTTTTTCAGAAACATGGGCTCATTTTTTTGGAGCAGAAAGAACAAAGAGAGGGTAATGGCTGCGTGGAAGTTCACAAGCAGGCAGGCAGAGCATACATGACAAGGGTTCCTCTCAGTCCCCCCAAAACGAACCGGTTCCAGCATAACCCAGTTTTATTATGTTTCCAGATGGATTACACCTTTATGGAGTTTGATTTTTTTTAGCAAATTGTATATTAAATATGCATTTCCAGAGATTTCATTGATTGACAGGCTGAGGCTAAAAGGTTGCAGAGAGTTCAGAAGAAATGGCAAACACAAAGGTTGTCCCTAAGAGGGACGTGGAGGAGAACAAGCCTCTACAAGGCTCCCAGACATGGCTTTCCCAACAACTTGTCTTGGACAAGGATATGACCAACCCTCCTTCGGCCTGATCCCTTTGGCTGACACACTCTTCCTTTTCCTCTTTCTCCTATCAGTCTATTCACCAAGGGGATTTCCTGAGCACCTCTTAGCCTCTGCTTTTTATCTGCATGCTTTTTCCTCTTCAAGTATTCCAGCACCTTGCTCTAGTGTTCATTTCTACATACATGTCATATGTCGGCTTTCTCGGGTCACATAGGAAATCACCACACGTCTCTCAGTGATGGGGATGGACTCTGAGAAACTTGTTGCTAGGTGCTGCCATTATTGTGTGAACAACGTACAGTGCATTTACATGTGTGAGCATAGATTAGTAGGTCAGTCACACAAGGTACCCTCTCTTACCCTGAAAAGACACAGTGAATGTAATATATACTCATTGTATAATGCAGTATCCTGTTGACTTAATAAGCAAAAGGTGCGTGTTTGGAACTGCTAACCAAGCTGTAGTACAATAAGCACACAAACCAGAACCACAGTCCTTTGCTCCCATTGCCATGTGCATGCAAAGTATGATCCAGTGTGCTGCACCTTACAGGAGTGGCCACCAGGGGTTGCACTGCCACAAAAAGGTGAGGGATGCCTCTCACGGAGGCATGGAAGCCAAGACTGCACTAGGCAAAGCAGAGTACTTTCCCACTCCATTACAATTGTAGAAAATTAACACACACTGTGGTCTGCTTTTGGCTGAAACTGTGTATCGTGTGACTGTCCCTGCCTGGGGTTTAAACAGCAGACATTGATTTTCACACAGTTCTGGGGATGGGAATCTAAGACCAGAGCGTGGGCGGGCTCAGTTTCTCCTGAGGCCTCTCTGCCCTGCTGAGGTCCATTTCCTCCCACGTCGTCCTCTCATGGCCGGTCCTCACTCTGTGCGTCTGGGTCCTGCTGTCTCTTTCTCCTCTTACAAGGACTGTGATCTCTAAGAGCTTCTAACTCTGTCACTTCTTCCACTCAGGTGAATGGGGGATGGGGAAATGTTTGTGAGAGGCTAAATGAAAACATTATCTAGGTTATCAGCTAGTCCTATACCATGGAAACCATTGTTCACAACAATGGATTGTGTACTTGAGGATGGCAAAGAAAATGGATCCGAATGCCCTCACCCCTCACATAGCCCTACAGATAATAACTGTGTGGGGCTATTCATGTATTGTGCTACCTAATTTGTTATATAAACATATACATATATATGAATATATATACATATATATACATATATATGTATATATATGTATATATATGTATAGTTTTTCAACAAATGGCAGGTACTCTGGCTCTATACCTAGAACTTCTGTCAAGTGTGAGTTATTTCATGTGTGAACCTGGGCAAGAATAACAAAGGCTTTAACACTTACATATGTGAGGTTCACGCCACTGTGTATTGTCACATGGTATCTTTAAATACTTTCCCTGCACTGCTGGAACACACAGGGTTTCTCTCCAGCATGAATCTTTTATTATATTTGAACACAGCTATGATACTGAAGTGTAGGCATAAATTTTTCTCAACCTACTTTAACAAATGTTCAACCTCCCCTCTAGCCCACCACCCACCAGCGGCAGTGGGAGAGAAAAGATATTAGGCCACGGGGGAAGGAGACTTGTTTAGAAATAGTTCTTTGGGGGTGAGACCAATCTTTTTGTCAGGATATCAGCAGTTCGGTCCAGTAGCAAACACCAAATACGAATCAGCAGCTGCAGTCCAGTCCACTGGGAAGTCACTACACACAAACCAGCAAGGGATGTTCAATCCAGAAGAAACCACAAGGCTCACCCTAACTGGCCAGAGTCTGTGGAAGCAGCAACAAGCTGCAGGAACCTCATGAGAAGTTCTTTGGTAAGTTTCTCTCTATGAGAGTCTCCGCAAGCAAAGCTCAGCAATGCAATGTAAGGAGAACCAATACATGTGTGTCATTAGCGAAGAATAGCGAGGTGGAGCCAAGCAAACCAATGCTCCAGCTCCCACTGTCTGTGGGGTCGTATTTCTATTCCTTCTGACCATCAAGTGTCTTTTCCTGTGTCTACTTTAGCAAAGCATCTTGTCACCTGTGCGTTCCAGCGAAACATCATTTGATATAACTGACTTTTCAAAACAAACAAAACGAAACACCCCAGAAGTTTCCACTTCACTGAAGGGTTTCCCACATTGATAGATTTTTCCATTCTCCAGTGTGTGAGTCCTCACATGTTTCAGGAACCAGGGGAGATGGGGACAGAAGGCTTTGCCACACTCCTCCCATGTGCACATTGTCTTTGCATACCACACACACTCACAAGTTCTTGGCCTGTTGGAACTGCAACACACAGCATTCTACAGAATTTTTATGGTCTTATTTTCAATGGTATGGTCTTTATTTATTTATTTATTTCTATAATGGCAAGCTTTCAGAACATTTCCTGTATCATGTCACCATAGATCAAGTGTCACGTTTTCAGGTAAGGATGCCCAACAAAGCCCTTCCCTCCATTGTGAAGTAGACATCCACATCCTCAAAAGTTATGGATTCCATTCCTGGTTCTAGGGCCTTTTTCTGTTCTACAGCTGCTCCTGGAGCCAGTACAGCAAAACCACAGAGCAGGACTATCCTAGAGACACACCCAACAATCAAGCCATTCCTACAGATATTTTAAAGCATACAATAAATCACTGATAACTCTAGTCACCTTTTTAATGCTACAGAACATTAGAGATTAGTCCTGCAACAGTAGCATGTTTTGTGTTCAGAAAACTCACATGTGTTTAGTAGCTTTCCCCCTGCCCTCCTCAGCTCTGATAACCTCTATTCCATTGCTTTTGTGGAATTATTTTTTTTTTTTTAGCTTCTGCACATGCATAGGAACATGTATTGTTGTGGCTGGCTTCCTTCCCTTGGCGTAATGTCTTACAGTTCCACTCATGGTGACAAAAATGACAGGATTTTGTTCTCCTCATGTCTGGATAATATTCAGTTATGTGCTGATGTTACATCTTCTTTATCTATTCATATGTTGTATGCAAAACACTAGGATTGATGCCATACCTTGACTATTATTAATAGTGTTGCTATCAATGTGAGAGTGTAGGTGCATCTTCGACAAACTGATTCACTTTATCAAAACACTTGAATTCTTAATCCATAGGTTTACCATCTGCCAGCTCCGTCCAAACAAGCATATATTCATGTCTCAGAGATTTTTTTAAACCATGTTTTATTCAAGTCTGCTTTACCAACATCAAAAAACAGTAATTGTTGACTTCAAGAAAAATCACTTACCACTGGGGGCAAAGAGTTGCTAAGCTTGCCACTGGATATGCCTGAGAGCTCTTCCCACATTGATCCCTGAAGCTTAGGTTAACCTTTAGGCATGGTCCAAGCTTTCCCCAAACATCTTCCTTTGCCATTGTGAACTGGTTTCTACACAGGACTGCAGCCTGTTCTCTATACAATGTTTGGTAGGAGTGGGGCTTCTGTTAAAAGAACTCTGATTTAGAAAACAGGATAAATCCTAAAACACACAGCCTATAAGAACGTAAAGAGCATGGAGCTTCCAGAGCTTTCCGAGAGACTGGACATCACCTCACTCAACAGGCTCACACAGAGGATGCTGGTGGTGCAGAGCAGAGTGTGTTTCAGGCAAAGCTCTGAAACAGGGCAGAAACCTGGAAACCTGACACCGTCTGCTCTGCACAGTCGTCCTTAAAACAAGTAGCAATGTTGCAAGTGAGGCGGGGACTTGACACTCCTGAAATTGTCAAGGTCAATCCTGGGAATTCTTTGCAGCACAGGGATTAAATCTTGAAGTGAAACCATTTGATCAAATACCAGCAGTGGTTGCAAGTTTTGTGACTTTGGCTGAGTGATGAACCACTTAATTTTTGCTTCCATCCTTTATTAAGTGGGGAGACTGTTAGCTTCCTTCCAACTGTGATGGTCACAGAAGAGGATCAAGGAAGAGAAAAACTTTTCACCATCTGGCTACACGTGCCAAAGATGTGGCCACAGGAGACAAGTTCATAATGATGGAGATGCCCAGATTTCTGTTGGACATAAAATCAAACTCTATACAGTGACCAGCATTGCCCAACCCTTGCCTACGCCCCCAAATCCTTTCCCACAATTCCATCGTTACTTTTAGACCTGCGTTGCTGCCTCCATCCTCCATTCACCTGCAAGACCATTATATATTATCCTCATTCCTTCTAGACTCCCACCTCACCAAATCAATGCCTCATCAGGAAAATCAGGTCCCTGGGGTAATGTTCTGCCAAGACTTTTCTCCCTCAATCTGTATTCTGGGTTGCAACAGTCATCTTCCCAATTGCTATCTAGTGTTAATATCCCCCATTAGAACGTAAGGTTTCCATGCGAGGAAAGTTTGGTTCACTGATATATTCCTGACGCCTGGTACGGTACCTAATACATGGGCAAATGTTCTTGAATATTTGGCAGATTGGTAGAAGGAAAGATAAATGTATGGATGTGTGCATGCATGCAGAGAGAGAGAGAGGTCCTTAGGTTTTAATCATAGAATGAAGTTACCAAAATTTTGTTGAAGGATGAACCCCTACTTCTAAGGGGGTGGTAGCTTGGAAACATAAAAAGTCTCTTTTGCAAGGCTGGAGCAATGGCTCAGTTGAGAGCATTTTGTTGCTCTTGCAGAGGACCCTGGTTCAGTTCCTGACACCCACATGGTTGCTCACAACCATCTATAACTTCAGTTCAGGGGATCCAACTCTCCTGACTTCCTCAGGCATCAGGTACTCACGCAGAGCACATACGAGCACGCAGGCAACGTACTCACACGCATGAAACGAGATAAGTAAATCTTTTTTAAAAGCGCACTTGTTTCTAAGCACAAAGATTTAAGACTAGACTGTTATCTCTTCCACTAGGAGAGTGGAACTCTGCTCTTCCGCTCCTTAGAACCCAGCTCTTGCTGAGTCCTTGGCTTTACAATTGCCCCACCTACTGGTCAAAGTGTGTATTTCACAAGGGATGAGAGGCAGGACGGGGCAGAGCAGGGCGCCTTGCTTTGAGAGGCTCCTTCCCCCCTCCAGCATCTTGGTGAGCAGATGTTACAGGAGCACTGCCACACACTGCTGCAAGGTGCTTATTAAACAGAAATCCACATCTTTAGGAAAGTAATCAGGATTAGGGAAATTATCATTTGCCGAATTACTAATTAACCCAGTGTCAAGGGTTGGATATCGACTTTACAGACTCACATCATCTATTCATACCACATGCTGAGTCTAAGTGTACATCCTGGATATACTTCTTGGAGACCAAATTGTTGGTTCAATGGGCATGTTCAGCAATTTTTAAAACATGCAATTACACTATTCCTGCTTTCTGTGGGCCTCAGACCACACAGCCACCTCCTTTCCCAGTTATGAATCTTCATAACCTCTCACAGGTGGTAGCTGAGCGCTTGCCTATGAGAACATAGAGAAGTGCAGGGCAGGGATGGGAGGACTGGAGAGGCAGGGAGGGGCAGGAGATTAGTGGCTCCTGGTTTGGCTTCTGGTTCATCACATCTGATCTCTGCAATCTCAGCCAGGTACTGTCATTTCCCTGAGATGCATTCTTTTCAGATATAAAAATGAAAGTCCATGACTTCAGAAGTGCTGGAGTTATCCCCATCTTACTCACAAGTCAGTGCCATAAAGGGAGCTGTCAGCCAGTCCCTGCCCAGAGTTGGGCAGCTATGAAGTGCAGGACTCAGTACCACTCATGGTCTACTGTTCCAAACATCCAAGGCTAGGTCCTCTGCACTCACCAGGTACACAGGAAAACTGCATACAGAACATGAGCAGACCACGTGTGTGTCATTTTCAAAATACCAGGTGCCTTCTTGTTAGTCACTGTCAGCCATCACCACTGACCCCTGCGGCCGGCAGCACCCGCCAGCATCAGCACTGCCAGCATCAGCACCCACCAGCATCAGCACCCACCAGCAACAGCACTGCCAGCATCAGTATCCACCAGCATCCACACTGCCAGCATCAGCACCCACCAGCATCAGCACCCTCCAGCAACAGCACTGCCAGCATCAGTACCCATCAGCATCCACACTGCCAGCATCAGCACCCACCAGCATCAGCACTGCCAACATCTGTACCCACTAGCATAGCACCGCTGTACTGGTGCCCACCTCAGGGAAGATCTAGAGACTCAAATCGTTTTGATTGTTTTGCTTTGCTTAACACCTGTCTAAGGAGAGATGAAAGAATCCTCTTTACAACTAGACAAAAAAAAAAAAAGATGGGTGGGTGTTACATACTTTAAAATCTTTAAATTCTGCTTAAAACATTATATCTTCTTGGTTTACAATCCACATATGAGTCGGGATCTTTGCCTTTTTACTTCGCTGAATGAGGCGTGGACAAGCAGCCTGCTCCCTGACTCTTCTCGAACAATAGACTGTTCATTCAAAAGGCCCAGATACCTTACATCCTGTTTATCTTAGCTTTGTCTCTAGGTTGCATTCTCTACCATTTCTTACCTCTCTCTGCTTGCTTCTCCGAAGTCATTTAAAGTCACTCTAGCCAACTGTGAACTGTGGGAGGGTGCACTGCCTGTTTCTACCCACAGGTCCTAACCCGGCTTTCCCGGTACACGTTTCTGCCTCGGTGCTTGCCGTGGATGCTCACTCATCTGTACATTTTCTTCATTCATTCATCAAGCATTTGCAGCATCCTATTATGTACTTGTTTATGGAGCACACGCTGGTGCTCTCCAGATGAGTAAGAGGCAGAGAGGGAGCAAAAGGAGAGGAGCATGAGATAAGACACTTGAGGGCTTTTTGTCTGGACATCGCCATTCTCCAGCTGTAGGACCTTGGGTTGCATAGCACACCTGGGATGGAATTTGCTTATCTGTAGGCTACAAATTGATCGCTGTCATTGAAAATTACTATGTACCCGGCGTTAAGTGAGCAAGTGTTAGGTACGTAACTTTGTTACAGCATCTGTCCTCCCAGACCTCAGATCTGGCGGGGATCGGAGCACACACTCTCCACGCCTAGTAACCATACTTCAGTATCCACAGGGCTTGATGTCAGGACTCCATCTGGTCCTGAACTTTGAGAATAGTTACATAAAGCGGCATAGTACCCGCATATAACCGGTACAACGTTCTCCTGTATCCTCTTTGAAACCTTTACTACAAAGCCCCAACACAACATTGCTTTCGTGGTTGCCTCCAAACATCTGACAAGAAGCAGGTAAGAGAGGGGAGACTGGTCTTGGCTGATGGGTTTGTGAGGGGGAGGCATGGGAATGCCACCTGGTGACTGTGGTGGGTGCTCGAGGCACGGCTTCCTCGAATCTGTGTGGATCGGGAAGCAGAAAGCCCCACCAGAAGTAGGCCTGGGCTTTGCCCATCAAGCTCCCTTCCCACCAGTAACTACTTCTGATGAACCCCCTCTCTAACGCTTCACAGCTCTCCAAACAGCGACACTAACTGGAGACAAGAGTTCAAATCCCGTGAGCCTCTGGGGATAGCTCCTTTTCAAATACAAATGCCATGTTGGAGGTTAGAGAATGACAAGAAATGGTCTCAGTATTAACACACTTTTTTCTAGCAGAATTGTTGAATCTGAAGATACTGGACCTGTACTCCGCCCTTCAGACATCTATGGGGAGCCCTCTCCTCTTCCGCACCTCATGCTCAAACACAGCTATCTAAGGGCCTGGCAGATGGCTTAGTGGATAAACAGTGGTCACACAAGGGTGAGGACTGGAGTCTAGATCTCCACAACCCACGTAAAAGCTGGGCAGGCACGGTGGCTGCCTGGACCAGTGTATCTAGGAAGCTGACCACATGCCTTAAGGGCATCATGTCCATTAGGAATAAAGCCTTGGACAGCATGGTGCTCCACAAAGTGGTCTTTATAATTGTGAGGTGCGTTGGGGAGTAGGATCAAAGCCAAAGAGGACAGGCTAGAGTGTCATGTTTCCTTTCCGTGTGTACATGTGCTATGCGTATGTGTGTGTATGTGTGTTCAC